>JAPUBQ010000031.1:5080252-5180252 GCA_035578125.1 Mellilla xanthometata
TCTCGCACAACTCCCTCCGCAACATCTCCGTCAGTATATACCTCTCTCTCTCTCTCTCTCTCTCTCTCTCACACACAACAACATCAGCGTGATGTACTCGGACTGGCGGATCGTGATGAGCAACCTGAGCGCGCTCGACCTCTCGCACAACTCCCTCCGCAACATCTCCGTCAGTATATACCTCTCTCTCTCTCTCTCTCTCTCTCTCTCACACAACAACATCAGCGTGATGTACTCGGACTGGCGGATCGTGATGAGCAACCTGAGCGCGCTCGACCTCTCGCACAACTCCTCCGCAACATCTCCGTCAGTATATACCTCTCTCTCTCTCTCTCTCTCTCTCTCTCTCACACACATCAACATCAGCGTGATGTACTCGGACTGGTGGATCGTGATGAGCAACCTGAGCGCGCTCGACCTCTCGCACAACTCCCTCCACAACATCTCCGTCAGTATATACCTCTCTCTCTCTCTCTCTCCTCTCTCTCTCTCTCTCTCACAACAACATCAGCGTGATGTACTCGGACTGGTGGATCGTGATGAGCAACCTGAGCGCGCTCGACCTCTCGCACAACTCCCTCCACAACATCTCCGTCAGTATATACCTCTCTCTCTCTCTCTCTCTCTCTCTCTCTCACAACAACATCAGCGTGGATGTACTCGGACTGGTGGATCGTGATGAGCAACCTGAGCGCGCTCGACCTCTCGCACAACTCCCTTCGCAACATCTCCGTCAGTATATACCTCTCTCTCTCTCTCTCTCTCTCTCTCTCTCTCACACACAACAACATCGCGTGATGTACTCGGACTGGCGGATCGTGATGAGCAACCTGAGCGCGCTCGACCTCTCGCACAACTCCCTCCGCAACATCTCCGTCAGTATATACCTCTCTCTCTCTCTCTCTCTCTCTCTCTCACACACAACAACATCAGCGTGATGTACTCGGACTGGCGGATCGTGATGAGCAACCTGAGCGCGCTCGACCTCTCGCACAACTCCCTCCGCAACATCTCCGTCAGTATATACCTCTCTCTCTCTCTCTCTCTCTCTCTCTCTCTCACACACAACAACATCAGCGTGATGTACTCGGACTGGTGGATCGTGATGAGCAACCTGAGCGCGCTCGACCTCTCGCACAACTCCCTTCGCAACATCCTCCGTCAGTATATACCTCTCTCTCTCTCTCTCTCTCTCTCTCTCTCTCTCACACACAACAACATCAGCGTGATGTACTCGGACTGGTGGATCGTGATGAGCAACCTGAGCGCGCTCGACCTCTCGCACAACTCCCTTCGCAACATCTCCGTCAGTATATACCTCTCTCTCTCTCTCTCTCTCTCTCTCTCTCTCTCTCACACACAACAACATCAGCGTGATGTACTCGGACTGGCGGATCGTGATGAGCAACCTGAGCGCGCTCGACCTCTCGCACAACTCCCTCCGCAACATCTCCGTCAGTATATACCTCTCTCTCTCTCTCTCTCTCTCTCTCTCTCTCACACAACAACATCAGCGTGATGTACTCGGACTGGCGGATCGTGATGAGCAACCTGAGCGCGCTCGACCTCTCGCACAACTCCCTCCGCAACATCTCCGTCAGTATATACCTCTCTCTCTCTCTCTCTCTCTCTCTCTCACACAACAACATCAGCGTGATGTACTCGGACTGGCGGATCGTGATGAGCAACCTGAGCGCGCTCGACCTCTCGCACAACTCCCTCCGCAACATCTCCGTCAGTATATACCTCTCTCTCTCTCTCTCTCTCTCTCTCTCTCTCTCTCTCACACACAACAACATCAGCGTGATGTACTCGGACTGGTGGATCGTGATGAGCAACCTGAGCGCGCTCGACCTCTCGCACAACTCCCTCCACAACATCTCCGTCAGTATATACCTCTCTCTCTCTCTCTCTCTCTCTCTCTCACAACAACATCAGCGTGATGTACTCGGACTGGTGGATCGTGATGAGCAACCTGAGCGCGCTCGACCTCTCGCACAACTCCCTTCGCAACATCTCCGTCAGTATATACCTCTCTCTCTCTCTCTCTCTCTCTCTCTCTCTCTCTCTCACACACAACAACATCAGCGTGATGTACTCGGACTGGCGGATCGTGATGAGCAACCTGAGCGCGCTCGACCTCTCGCACAACTCCCTCCGCAACATCTCCGTCAGTATATACCTCTCTCTCTCTCTCTCTCTCTCTCTCTCTCTCACACACAACAACATCAGCGTGATGTACTCGGACTGGTGGATCGTGATGAGCAACCTGAGCGCGCTCGACCTCTCGCACAACTCCCTCCGCAACATCTTCGTCAGTATATACCTCTCTCTCTCTCTCTCTCTCTCTCTCTCTCTCACAACAACATCAGCGTGATGTACTCGGACTGGCGGATCGTGATGAGCAACCTGAGCGCGCTCGACCTCTCGCACAACTCCCTCCGCAACATCTCCGTCAGTATATACCTCTCTCTCTCTCTCTCTCTCTCTCTCTCACAACAACATCAGCGTGATGTACTCGGACTGGTGGATCGTGATGAGCAACCTGAGCGCGCTCGACCTCTCGCACAACTCCCTTCGCAACATCTCCGTCAGTATATACCTCTCTCTCTCTCTCTCTCTCTCTCTCTCTCTCTCACACACAACAACATCAGCGTGATGTACTCGGACTGGCGGATCGTGATGAGCAACCTGAGCGCGCTCGACCTCTCGCACAACTCCCTCCGCAACATCTCCGTCAGTATATACCTCTCTCTCTCTCTCTCTCTCTCTCTCTCTCACAACAACATCAGCGTGATGTACTCGGACTGGCGGATCGTGATGAGCAACCTGAGCGCGCTCGACCTCTCGCACAACTCCCTCCGCAACATCTCCGTCAGTATATACCTCTCTCTCTCTCTCTCTCTCTCTCTCTCTCACAACAAACATCAGCGTGATGTACTCGGACTGGTGGATCGTGATGAGCAACCTGAGCGCGCTCGACCTCTCGCACAACTCCCTCCGCAACATCTCCGTCAGTATATACCTCTCTCTCTCTCTCTCTCACAACAACATCAGCGTGATGTACTCGGACTGGCGGATCGTGATGAGCAACCTGAGCGCGCTCGACCTCTCGCACAACTCCCTCCGCAACATCTCCGTCAGTATATACCTCTCTCTCTCTCTCTCTCACAACAACATCAGCGTGATGTACTCGGACTGGCGGATCGTGATGAGCAACCTGAGCGCGCTCGACCTCTCGCACAACTCCCTCCGCAACATCTCCGTCAGTATATACCTCTCTCTCTCTCTCTCTCTCTCTCTCTCTCTCACACACAACAACATCAGCGTGATGTACTCGGACTGGTGGATCGTGATGAGCAACCTGAGCGCGCTCGACCTCTCGCACAACTCCCTCCACAACATCTCCGTCAGTATATACCTCTCTCTCTCTCTCTCTCTCTCTCTCTCTCACAACAACATCAGCGTGATGTACTCGGACTGGTGGATCGTGATGAGCAACCTGAGCGCGGCTCGACCTCTCGCACAACTCCCTTCGCAACATCTCCGTCAGTATATACCTCTCTCTCTCTCTCTCTCTCTCTCTCTCTCTCTCTCTCACACACAACAACATCAGCGTGATGTACTCGGACTGGCGGATCGTGATGAGCAACCTGAGCGCGCTCGACCTCTCGCACAACTCCCTCCACAACATCTCCGTCAGTATATACCTCTCTCTCTCTCTCTCTCACAACAACATCAGCGTGATGTACTCGGACTGGCGGATCGTGATGAGCAACCTGAGCGCGCTCGACCTCTCGCACAACTCCCTCCGCAACATCTCCGTCAGTATATACCTCTCTCTCTCTCTCTTCTCTCTCTCTCTCTCACACACAACAACATCAGCGTGATGTACTCGGACTGGTGGATCGTGATGAGCAACCTGAGCGCGCTCGACCTCTCGCACAACTCCCTTCGCAACATCTCCGTCAGTATATACCTCTCTCTCTCTCTCTCTCTCTCTCTCTCTCACACAACAACATCAGCGTGATGTACTCGGACTGGTGGATCGTGATGAGCAACCTGAGCGCGCTCGACCTCTCGCACAACTCCCTTCGCAACATCTCCGTCAGTATATACCTCTCTCTCTCTCTCTCTCTCTCTCTCTCTCTCTCACACACAACAACATCAGCGTGATGTACTCGGACTGGCGGATCGTGATGAGCAACCTGAGCGCGCTCGACCTCTCGCACAACTCCCTCCGCAACATCTCCGTCAGTATATACCTCTCTCTCTCTCTCTCTCTCTCTCTCTCTCTCTCTCACAACAACATCAGCGTGATGTACTCGGACTGGTGGATCGTGATGAGCAACCTGAGCGCGCTCGACCTCTCGCACAACTCCCTCCGCAACATCTCCGTCAGTATATACCTCTCTCTCTCTCTCTCTCTCTCTCTCTCTCTCTCACACACAACAACATCAGCGTGATGTACTCGGACTGGCGGATCGTGATGAGCAACCTGAGCGCGCTCGACCTCTCGCACAACTCCCTCCGCAACATCTCCGTCAGTATATACCTCTCTCTCTCTCTCTCTCACAACAACATCAGCGTGATGTACTCGGACTGGCGGATCGTGATGAGCAACCTGAGCGCGCTCGACCTCTCGCACAACTCCCTCCGCAACATCTCCGTCAGTATATACCTCTCTCTCTCTCTCTCTCTCTCTCTCTCTCACACACAACAACATCAGCGTGATGTACTCGGACTGGTGGATCGTGATGAGCAACCTGAGCGCGCTCGACCTCTCGCACAACTCCCTCCACAACATCTCCGTCAGTATATACCTCTCTCTCTCTCTCTCTCTCTCTCTCTCTCTCTCTCACACAACAACATCAGCGTGATGTACTCGGACTGGTGGATCGTGATGAGCAACCTGAGCGCGCTCGACCTCTCGCACAACTCCCTCCGCAACATCTCCGTCAGTATATACCTCTCTCTCTCTCTCTCTCTCTCTCTCTCTCACACACAACAACATCAGCGTGATGTACTCGGACTGGCGGATCGTGATGAGCAACCTGAGCGCGCTCGACCTCTCGCACAACTCCCTCCGCAACATCTCCGTCAGTATATACCTCTCTCTCTCTCTCTCTCTCTCTCTCTCTCTCTCACACACAACAACATCAGCGTGATGTACTCGGACTGGCGGATCGTGATGAGCAACCTGAGCGCGCTCGACCTCTCGCACAACTCCCTCCGCAACATCTCCGTCAGTATATACCTCTCTCTCTCTCTCTCTCTCTCACAACAACATCAGCGTGATGTACTCGGACTGGGGGATCGTGATGAGCAACCTGAGCGCGCTCGACCTCTCGCACAACTCCCTCCGCAACATCTCCGTCAGTATATACCTCTCTCTCTCTCTCTCTCTCTCTCTCTCACACACAACAACATCAGCGTGATGTACTCGGACTGGCGGATCGTGATGAGCAACCTGAGCGCGCTCGACCTCTCGCACAACTCCCTCCGCAACATCTCCGTCAGTATATACCTCTCTCTCTCTCTCTCTCTCTCTCTCTCACACAACAACATCAGCGTGATGTACTCGGACTGGCGGATCGTGATGAGCAACCTGAGCGCGCTCGACCTCTCGCACAACTCCCTCCGCAACATCTCCGTCAGTATATACCTCTCTCTCTCTCTCTCTCTCTCTCTCTCTCACACACAACAACATCAGCGTGATGTACTCGGACTGGTGGATCGTGATGAGCAACCTGAGCGCGCTCGACCTCTCGCACAACTCCCTCCACAACATCTCCGTCAGTATATACCTCTCTCTCTCTCTCTCTCTCTCTCTCTCTCTCTCTCTCACAACAACATCAGCGTGATGTACTCGGACTGGTGGATCGTGATGAGCAACCTGAGCGCGCTCGACCTCTCGCACAACTCCCTCCACAACATCTCCGTCAGTATATACCTCTCTCTCTCTCTCTCTCTCTCTCTCTCACAACAACATCAGCGTGATGTACTCGGACTGGTGGATCGTGATGAGCAACCTGAGCGCGCTCGACCTCTCGCACAACTCCCTTCGCAACATCTCCGTCAGTATATACCTCTCTCTCTCTCTCTCTCTCTCTCTCTCTCTCACACACAACAACATCAGCGTGATGTACTCGGACTGGCGGATCGTGATGAGCAACCTGAGCGCGCTCGACCTCTCGCACAACTCCCTCCGCAACATCTCCGTCAGTATATACCTCTCTCTCTCTCTCTCTCTCTCTCTCTCACACACAACAACATCAGCGTGATGTACTCGGACTGGCGGATCGTGATGAGCAACCTGAGCGCGCTCGACCTCTCGCACAACTCCCTCCGCAACATCTCCGTCAGTATATACCTCTCTCTCTCTCTCTCTCTCTCTCTCTCTCTCACACACAACAACATCAGCGTGATGTACTCGGACTGGTGGATCGTGATGAGCAACCTGAGCGCGCTCGACCTCTCGCACAACTCCCTTCGCAACATCTCCGTCAGTATATACCTCTCTCTCTCTCTCTCTCTCTCTCTCTCTCTCTCACACACAACAACATCAGCGTGATGTACTCGGACTGGTGGATCGTGATGAGCAACCTGAGCGCGCTCGACCTCTCGCACAACTCCCTTCGCAACATCTCCGTCAGTATATACCTCTCTCTCTCTCTCTCTCTCTCTCTCTCTCTCTCTCACACACAACAACATCAGCGTGATGTACTCGGACTGGCGGATCGTGATGAGCAACCTGAGCGCGCTCGACCTCTCGCACAACTCCCTCCGCAACATCTCCGTCAGTATATACCTCTCTCTCTCTCTCTCTCTCTCTCTCTCTCTCACACAACAACATCAGCGTGATGTACTCGGACTGGCGGATCGTGATGAGCAACCTGAGCGCGCTCGACCTCTCGCACAACTCCCTCCGCAACATCTCCGTCAGTATATACCTCTCTCTCTCTCTCTCTCTCTCTCTCTCACACAACAACATCAGCGTGATGTACTCGGACTGGCGGATCGTGATGAGCAACCTGAGCGCGCTCGACCTCTCGCACAACTCCCTCCGCAACATCTCCGTCAGTATATACCTCTCTCTCTCTCTCTCTCTCTCTCTCTCTCTCTCTCTCACACACAACAACATCAGCGTGATGTACTCGGACTGGTGGATCGTGATGAGCAACCTGAGCGCGCTCGACCTCTCGCACAACTCCCTCCACAACATCTCCGTCAGTATATACCTCTCTCTCTCTCTCTCTCTCTCTCTCTCACAACAACATCAGCGTGATGTACTCGGACTGGTGGATCGTGATGAGCAACCTGAGCGCGCTCGACCTCTCGCACAACTCCCTTCGCAACATCTCCGTCAGTATATACCTCTCTCTCTCTCTCTCTCTCTCTCTCTCTCTCTCTCTCACACACAACAACATCAGCGTGATGTACTCGGACTGGCGGATCGTGATGAGCAACCTGAGCGCGCTCGACCTCTCGCACAACTCCCTCCGCAACATCTCCGTCAGTATATACCTCTCTCTCTCTCTCTCTCTCTCTCTCTCTCACACACAACAACATCAGCGTGATGTACTCGGACTGGTGGATCGTGATGAGCAACCTGAGCGCGCTCGACCTCTCGCACAACTCCCTCCGCAACATCTTCGTCAGTATATACCTCTCTCTCTCTCTCTCTCTCTCTCTCTCTCTCACAACAACATCAGCGTGATGTACTCGGACTGGCGGATCGTGATGAGCAACCTGAGCGCGCTCGACCTCTCGCACAACTCCCTCCGCAACATCTCCGTCAGTATATACCTCTCTCTCTCTCTCTCTCTCTCTCTCTCACAACAACATCAGCGTGATGTACTCGGACTGGCGGATCGTGATGAGCAACCTGAGCGCGCTCGACCTCTCGCACAACTCCCTCCGCAACATCTCCGTCAGTATATACCTCTCTCTCTCTCTCTCTCTCTCTCTCTCACAACAACATCAGCGTGATGTACTCGGACTGGTGGATCGTGATGAGCAACCTGAGCGCGCTCGACCTCTCGCACAACTCCCTCCGCAACATCTCCGTCAGTATATACCTCTCTCTCTCTCTCTCTCTCTCTCTCTCTCACAACAACATCAGCGTGATGTACTCGGACTGGCGGATCGTGATGAGCAACCTGAGCGCGCTCGACCTCTCGCACAACTCCCTCCGCAACATCTCCGTCAGTATATACCTCTCTCTCTCTCTCTCTCTCTCTCTCTCACAACAACATCAGCGTGATGTACTCGGACTGGTGGATCGTGATGAGCAACCTGAGCGCGCTCGACCTCTCGCACAACTCCCTCCGCAACATCTCCGTCAGTATATACCTCTCTCTCTCTCTCTCTCTCTCTCTCTCTCTCTCTCACACACAACAACATCAGCGTGATGTACTCGGACTGGCGGATCGTGATGAGCAACCTGAGCGCGCTCGACCTCTCGCACAACTCCCTCCGCAACATCTCCGTCAGTATATACCTCTCTCTCTCTCTCTCTCTCTCTCTCTCTCTCTCTCACACACAACAACATCAGCGTGATGTACTCGGACTGGTGGATCGTGATGAGCAACCTGAGCGCGCTCGACCTCTCGCACAACTCCCTTCGCAACATCTCCGTCAGTATATACCTCTCTCTCTCTCTCTCTCTCTCTCTCTCTCTCTCTCACACACAACAACATCAGCGTGATGTACTCGGACTGGTGGATCGTGATGAGCAACCTGAGCGCGCTCGACCTCTCGCACAACTCCCTTCGCAACATCTCCGTCAGTATATACCTCTCTCTCTCTCTCTCTCTCTCTCTCTCTCTCACACACACAACAACATCAGCGTGATGTACTCGGACTGGTGGATCGTGATGAGCAACCTGAGCGCGCTCGACCTCTCGCACAACTCCCTTCGCAACATCTCCGTCAGTATATACCTCTCTCTCTCTCTCTCTCTCTCTCACAACAGCAGTGTTGACTGTATTGTGCTACCGGTTGCCACATCACTATCTTCTTCACTCAGTCTAGTAACAATAGGCGGGCGGGATTGCCATTCCAGTTGCTACTTTTTTTCTTAGTTACTCGGATAAAAAATGTAAAACTTCACTAAAGTTTACATGTAACTACCACCTATTTCAATACTTACTAATCTATATACTAACTCATTTCACAACAATCCTGCAATAAGTTAAAACAATTTGCTTAAGAATTATTTGACATAATATATTTATTAAGTTTCTCACATCTAGGATTATAATATGTACACCAGGAAAGTTGAGTATGTAATTAATTACTTGTAAATAAAGATAATTGGGTATTTGAAAAAAAAAATTTTTGTGATAAATAGAAAGATTATATATTAGTTTTATAACAAAAATATTTTTTTATAATTTTTTTTGCAATAATTCAAAAGTTATTTCAAAATAAAAATTAACTTTTGAATCCAGTACCGAAGACACGCCGACAACTCCCGAACAAACCCGAGCGCGTGTGACGTCATAATGTTAGTTTTATTATACTTTGTATTCATTATTTTCCTATCAACTGCATTGAGTGTCTGAGTGAAAACTAACATTATGACGTCACACGCGCTCGGGTTTGTTCGGGAGTTGTCGGCGTGTCTTCGGTACTGGATTCAAAAGTTAATTTTTATTTTGAAATAACTTTTGAATTATTGCAAAAAAAATTATAAAAAAATATTTTTGTTATAAAACTAATATATAATCTTTCTATTTATCACAATTTTTTTTTTTTTTCAAATACCCAATTTGAAAACAAAACAAGTGTGGTCTGTATGTTGCAGGCGGCCGACCAGCAGTTCCTGGGGCGCGCGGACGCGGTGGCGGACGTGTCCCACAACAACATAACGCACGTAGCGGGGTGTCCCGCGGGCGCGCTCGGCGGCGCGGCGCTGCGGCTCGACCACAACCCCTTCCACTGCGACTGCGACCTCTACGACTTCATCACGATGGTGAGAGAGAGAGAGAGAGACACGGGTTTCGACATTTTTTGACGTGACAACGTCTTAAATTAGGTTGCGGCTGGGAGTCACTTATGAAAAAGTGTAACGCCCGGTAACGTTACGATGAGTCACCGAACGAGAGAGAGGCCCGCCGAATGCCTTGCGTCTCTCTCCCACTCAACTATGATCGGTCTGCCGCGCGCGCAGCACGCGGCAGACGTTGTCACGTACAATCTTCGCCCGTAAAACCGACTTTACAGGCAACCATTTTTTTTGGACACTTTCACACACGGCTGATTAGCCCCCATTAGATTCTAGCTCGTATTATGGTTGACTTCATCACGATGGTAAGACACGGGTTATATTATTATTATTAAAAGCCTGTTTGATCCCACTGTATAAGCTACCGTGTCGGTTCCGAAATGTACGGATAGATGGCGCTAACACGTGAGAGTATAATTTCTGAATCGCGGTGACGCGAGTTTTCTCGCGTGCATGGGTATTTTATGTGCGCGTTAATTAATTGAACTTCGATCCAGCAGACGTAGTTTTATTTGAGAAAAACATCCTGCATAGTGATCCAGTAGCTGGTGCGGCGTCTACCTGCCTACTGTTCCTGCCTTGGCAAGAAGGCAGTGAAGGAGTACAGATTTGTTCACCCACTGTTGGGCAAAGGCCTCCCTACCCTCTTTCCACTTGTCCCAATCTAGCGCTATTGTGGACCAATCCTCTAGGTGTTTGTCGAGCTCGTCCCTCCATCGCTTTTTTGGTCTGCCGCGTGGTCTTGTATTGGCCGGCCTCCATTCCGTAGCAGTTTTTGCCCACAGATCGTTTTCATGCGGCAGACGTGACCAGCCCAATCCCACTTCAAATTAGCAGCTTTTTGGGTCACATCAGCTATTTGTGTTCTGGAACGCAGTATGGTGTTTCGGATGCGATCTGACAGCTTTACGCCAAGGATACTGCGCTCCTATACGGGTTATATTAGTAAAATTAAATAATATACACATTGGATGAAGCTTTTCTGACGTGATTAAAAGACCGGGGTTGTGGTTAGAAGCTCGATATATTTACAATAGCGATGCGCGACTGTGAATCATAATGAAATTGGAATGATATATATAATAATAATAATAATATATTTATTTGCAATTCTCATGATCAGTTGCGCACAGACAAATTTGCTTATAAATAATGAATGACATTGTTGTGGTCGTGTATTGTAGGAGCGCTTTGCCGCTTTACTGTAGAACTCTTACGAGGCCTGTGGAAATATTGCATGATGGCAATAAATGTGTGTATTCTCGGCAGGTGGTCTCTCTTATAGTACGCGGTAGGGGGCGCGGCGTGCGCATTCCCCCTTTCCAATAAATGCCTGTTTTTTTACGCTTAATAAGCTTGCGCTTGACCGCAACTCACCTGATGTTAAGTGACATTGCAGTTTAAGATGAAGCGCGCTTGTCCAGAAAAAACCGGTTCATTCCCCCCCAAAAAAAATCTACTAATAATGACGACCTCGTTGGCGTAAAGGTTACCATGTCAGAATCCCAATCAGAAGGTTCCGGATTCGAATCTTTGTGCTTAACTAAATTTGTTGGTTGTGGGTCTGGGTGTTAAATATGTATTTATATATAATATGTATGTATGTATATGTAGTATAACAGTTGTGTTAGCAACCATAACACGAACACCTATGTTTAAGTTTAATGTTATTTTATGACAAGTTGTAACAATGTACACATTTACGCGCTTACAGTAAGTAAGCGCCACCATGTTGTTAGTTTTGTTGCAATAAATCTATCTATCTATCACGAACTAGAAATGGTTCAGTCTGGGGTTAACCAGCCGTGTGTGAAATGTGTCCAAAAAAAAATGGTTGCCTGTAAAGTCGGTTTTACGGGCGAAGATTTTACGTGACAACGTCTGCCGCGTGCTGCGCGCGCGGCAGACCGATCATAGTTGAGTGGGAGAGAGACGCAAGGCATTCGGCGGGCCTCTCTCTCGTTCGGTGACTCATCGTAACGTTACCGGGCGTTACACTTTTTCATAAGTGACTCCCAGCCGCAACCTAATTTAAGACGTTGTCACGTCAAAAAAATTATAATAATGATAGCAATAAATGTGTGTATTGTGTGCAGGTGCAGGCGCACTCGCGCAAGTACTTGGCTTGGGGCGCGGCGTGCGCGTCCCCCCCCGCGCTGGCGGGCACCCCGCTCCCCCGCGTGCCGCGCGCGCTCCTCGCCTGCCCGCTGGATGACGTCACGCCCTGCGCCTGCCTCGCGCGCCCGCACGCGCGCCGCATCGAGTGCGACTGTCCGCGCCTGCACGACGCGCCCGGTCAGTCTATACAGCGTACACTCTATATAACGACACTGAACGGACTGGGCATGTTTATGACGCTATAGAGAGTGATTGTTAAAGAGAAAGTTTTGTCGTTATAGAGAGTGGTCGTTAAATGGGGAGAATAGACAGTCGACACAGAAGACACAGTGTGTTGTCAGTCTACACACTCTATACAGATACAGATACAGATTTTTTATTGGTGAATTCATAGAAATCACAAGTCAACTTAAAATAAATATAAAACATCACTGGTTACCGTCATCGGTAAATTTATCTTTAAAATATTCGTCCGTTTCGTAATATGCTTTTTGTGCTAAAAACAATTTTAATTTAATTTTAAATATTTTATCGGAAGTTGCATTTTTTACATATAACGACACTGAACGGACTGTGCATTTTATGACGCTATAGAGAGTGATCGTTAAAAGAGAAAGTTTATGACGTTATAGAGAGTGGTCGTTAATAGAGAGCATGTTTATGACGTTATAGAGAGTGGTCGTTAATAAAGAGCATGTTTATGATGTTATAGAGAGTGGTCGTTAAATGGAAGCATGTTTATGACGTTATAGAGAGTGGTCGTTAATGGAGAGCATGTTTATGACGTTATAGAGAGTTGTCGTTAATGGAGAGCATGTTTATGGCGTTATAGAGAATGGTCGTTAAATGGAGAGATTGTATCACTGGATGGAATACAAGCAAAACCAACTAAAGCCAATTGATTTCGACGCTTTAGAGAGTTTGGCGTTAAATCGAGTGACGTTATATGGAGTTTGCACTGTAATTGTTTACTAGTTGCGCTTAGATTAACACATTTTTTTCTGTGCCCGGTCAGTCTATACACTGTACACTCTATATAACGAAGTTTTGGAACTCGCTACCTGAGTCTCTGTTTCCTGAGAGGTATCATCCGGGGGCCTTCAAAAGTAGAGTTTATAGGTATCTTCTAGGTAAGCGTGCCACACCGTAGACTGCAGCGCAGCTTAACATCAGGCTAGCTGTAGTCAAATGCTAACCTATCAAGGATAAAAAAAAAACTACACTGGAGGGACTGTGCATTTTATAGCGATATAGAAAGTGCTCGTTAAATGGAGATGTGACTGTCCTAACCTAGTCCGGTCAGTCTATACAGTGTACACTCTCTATAATGACACTGAAGGGACACTGACTTAGATTTCATATACTATTTGTAAGGTTTTTTTTTATTATTGTGTGTTTTATTTTTTCATGTAATTTTTAATTTTGTGAGTACTTTGAAAATAAAATTAGATGCAAACAAACAATTCAATTAAAATTAAGAAAAGTTTATAATATTAAAGTTTATATCAATCCTAGTGCAGTATATGCAAAACCAACACATACATTTGATATCCAACTAACTAGTATATGTATAATTAACAGACATATCGAGGTGGCGAATCCACTAGATGTCGCTACGACTGCGTCACTTTTCGCATTTACTACATCAGTAGGATACATTGAATCTGTTTTCTGGAACAATACATAGAACAAAACTAGACAAATTAGTTAAAAAAAAGTTTAAAATATTAAAAGTTTTGTACCAATCCTAGTGCAGTACATGCAAAACTAACACATACATCAAATACAAATACAAATCATTTATTGATAACACCAAAGTTACAAGTCAAATAATATGATATCATTACAAAAGTATATGATATTATGTATCCATGTCAATTTTCAATTATATTCTAGTACTATAATATCATTACAATAGTATATGATATTAATCATAATGTCAATTTTCACTACTAATTCTAGTATCTAATATAATATCAATACAAAAGTATAATATGATATGAATCTCCAACTAACGAGTATATGTATAATCGACAGACATATCGCAGTGGGGGATGCGGCAGATGTCGCTGCGGCTGCGCCACGCGCCGCCCTCCTGGAGCGCGCTCCCCCCCACCGTGACCGACCTCCAGCTGGGGGGCCTGCAGCTCCGCTCCATCCCCCCCACTCTGCTCGCCGCGAACCTCACATTCTCCCTCCAACGCAATCCGTTAGACTGCTCGTGCTTCGCCCTCGACGACGTGAGGAACCTACAGAAGTACGCTCACAAGATACTGGACTATGATTCGCTGCAGTGCGACGACGGCAGTCTAGTTAGCCAAAAGGACGCGAGCTCCCTGTGCGATCTATACAAGTCGTATCTATCGGCGGCGCTCATAGCGCTCGGATTGCTGTTAACAATCTTGACCCTCGCTTCGCTCTTCGCGTATCGCGTCGAGCTGATAGTGCTCCTGTACCGCCACGGCTGCTGTCTCCCACTCCTAGCGAAGGAAAAGGAGGAGTCCGACAAAGCGCACGATGTCTTCCTCTCCTTCGCGCTCGAGGATGAGAAGTTCGTGCTTCAGAACCTCCTGCCGCAGCTGCAAGCCTGGTACCGCGTGCACGTACAAGGAAGAGATTGGGAGGTGGGAGCCACCATCCCGGACCAGATCCGGCGCTCCGTGGAGAGCTCGCGGAGGACGCTCGTCGTGCTCTCCCCCCCATACCTTCGCGAGGTGTGGGCGCGCGAAGTGCTCCGTGCGGCGCACGCGCAGGCCAACGCCGACAAGCGCACGCGAGCTGTGACGATCACAGTAGACGTGGACAGGAGGAAGCTAGACAAGGATGTGAAGACGTTGCTGTCTCTCTCCACCTTCGTGAGGTACAAGGAGGCGCTGTTCTGGGACAAGGTGCGGTTCACGCTGCCACGGAAGGGTGTGGGGGAAGACAAGAGCGGTGATGAAGCGAGCTGGCAACGCCCCGAGGAGGCGTGCAGGCAACATGGCAAAGAGGCGAGCTGGCAACGTGCCGAGGAGGCGAGCAGGCAACATGGCAAAGAGGCGAGCTGGCAACGCCCCGAGGAGGCGAGCAGGCAACATGGCAAAGAGGCGAGCTGGCAACGTGCCGGGTTACAGGTGGTGCGCACGGAGGGGGGGAAGCTCGTCAATATGGCGTACGTCAAAGATGTCTGACCTACAGTGAAGGTCATATACCATGCTGGCCAAGTGCGGGTTGGCGGATGACACACGTCTTCGGATCGGTTTTTACTAAAAACTGATCCGATATTATTAATTACAAAGTATTGTATATCCGTTATACGATACTTTGTAATTATAAATATTTCCGGTTCTAGTATTGTAATTATAAGTATTTTTTTCTGTAAAGGAATCTCAAATGAGCCATAATAATTAGTAATGTAATTACATAATTAAGATTTAATGAATAGGTAATCAATGGTATTAGAAGCAATATTATTATATAAGAAGCATTATTTTGTTTTATAATTAAGAAAGAATTTTGAAAAACAAAGATTATGCACGAAAATGTGTTCGTCTTGTTAGTACAGTACACTAAATTGGCCAAGTGCGGGTCGGGCTCGCGAATGAAGTAAGTGCCAGTTTCTAAATAAAAATGGCAATTTTTATATGGGAATTTTTTTGTATGGGATAGTATAATGGGATATATATTTTGAACTTAATATTTTGTGAGTCTTAATATTCTATATACAACTTAATATTCAGATAATTTAAGAGTTTATCTATTACCGTTATTAATATAGAAAAAATATTGTAAAGGGACCTCCTTCTTAATATATTTTCAGTATTTATTGTTATAATAATATAACAATAATACATTTATTTAATTCAGGTTTCAAGAACCCATATTAATTCTAAATGTTGTAGCGGCACTGGAAATACATATCTTGTGAAAGTTTCAGCTTTCTAGCTATTACTGTTTCTGAGATACAGCCTGGAGACAGACAGACAGCGGAGGCTTAGTAATAGGGTCCCGTTTTTACCTTTTAGGTACGGAACCCTCAAAATTGTTAAATTTGAATACATTTTTGTGCAAAATAAAAATAAATGAGCAATAATGTAGAAGGCTGCGCTAGTCGTAACATATTATTTTAAATATATATTTATACATATATAATAAATTGATTGAAATTATCGTGTGTAATAATTTTAATCTGCTTATATTAATTATCATTGTTTTACAAAAATATATATAAAAAAAACATAAACATTTTATTGTAATATTTCATGTACTTAATGGATTTTTATGGGCGATCATAAATTTATAATGTATGGTTTCTATTGCATATATAATATATTTGTATATATTATACTTTATGTTCTAACTAACAGTTACAAATGAACCAACCAATATAAGACAAAGAAGTGAAATGAGAAAGAAGAACCTTGTTTTTTTTTTACACGCTTTATATTAGCTTCACCTGTATGTTTGTTTGTAACCGACTTCTTTGGGCGCGATTTTGATCACTTAAAACGGCCAGATAAGCGTGTTTTTTAGTTTTTTAAACTACTATTATGTTCTATATTTATCTCATTAGAAGCAATATCCTGTGATGTGGAATGAACAAGCATTGTTTTTTTATTTTTGTTTGGAAAGCTATTTTTTAACTATAAAAAGCCTCTTTTAGGGTGATTATATATTGTTTTTCTTTTTAATTTCTATTATATTATGCACTGACGGTGACTTGGCTTGTCTTTTCCTTTTCGTTTTATTTTTTTAATATAAATAAAACATTGCATAATGGCCGTCTAAAGAACCTCACTAAGAATATTTATACTTATTTTAGTACCCAATCAGAATTGTGAATTAGTAATAAAACTGGTTACAAATTTTTAAATCATTTTTTTAAGATATAACATTTTTATATTGATGTAATATTTAATGTTATTATGTGCCTTGCAACTGTATTGTTATCAATACATTACTTTGTCTATATTGATAAGTGTGATTGGTACCAAAATAAGTATAAATAAATATTCTTTTAGAGTGGTTGTTTACATGATATTATAACGGTGCTATTGTATGTTTAATTGTTTTATCTGAATAAATTTATCTACATTTTTATAATTGTTTTTTTTTTTGTTTTTACCTCCTTTTTATCATACTTATTGATGTGCCTCCGGAAAACATACAGCATTGTTAATGAAGAAGCAGTGTGTACTTAGTCATAAAATCTCTGTAGTCTATGATACCATAGACAATCCAAGTGTTTCCCATCCCGTCCGCCAGGGGGCGTAGCCATCTTGGTTACATAACGTTGTGTACTTTCGCCACGAACGGTCGAAAATACAAAAATCCAAAAATATTTAATCAACCTGCAACTTTTTGCAACAAAAATATATTTTCTTTTTATACTTCTAATATTATTAATCTACCAAAGTCAGTATTTTTAAATTCAGTTAATCACTTTTATAGTTACTAGTCACTATACGGCTCTTACGAGTTCTCAGGTGATAAAAGTGGTAAAATAGTGATTGTGAGAGAAAAATAGAATGCCGTAATATGTGAGGCGCGCTCCCAATGGAGACCTTCATCGTGCCCGTTCCACTCATCAGGTGAAGAAGAGCGAGCAAAGAGGGTATTCAAAGGTAACCGTCGATTCTCGAATCGACGCGTTATGCAACCAGCTCAGTGTTCTAACAAATACTTCGTATGAAAAATGTTTTGCAATACCTCACTATAACCACAGAATAATAACTTGTACTTCGTACAGAAGCTTCACTTCGCAATGGTTTTCAAAGAAATATGAACTCAATCCGATAAACAATATGATTTAATTTAGCTCGCGGTCCAGTCGATCACGTGATGATTTCGTTACCTACCAATTTCTTTTCAAAGGAATATGGGCCTTAATTCACTATGCTACGGGTCATAATACGTTGTACATGGTTATACGTAGTACTAGTTATTATTCTGTGGTATTGAAAGAGCCACATAGATTGGCCCTTGCGCAGTGGCCGCCGCCCGTAGGTAGGTTTTTAACACCTACACGCGGAGTGACACAGGCCTGATATAACTGTAATAAGTTGTCAATAAACCTGAATGTGTTAATACAGGATGTTAACCAAGCCCTTTAGCAACAAATTTAAAATTGCTTAAATAGTGGGTACTTATGAAATTTTGACAACATGACATTTATAAAAAAAAATGGTTGCCTGTAAAGTCGGTTTTACGGGCGAAGATTTTACGTGACAACGTCTGCCGCGTGCTGCGCGCGCGGCAGACCGATCATAGTTGAGTGGGAGAGAGACGCAAGGCATTCGGCGGGCCCCTCTCTCGTTCGGTGACTCATCGTAACGTTACCGGGCGTTACACTTTTTCATAAGTGACTCCCAGCCGCAACCTAATTTAAGACGTTGTCACGTCAAAAATATATGTCACCTTTATCATTTCTCGGGTGTTTTCACCTCATGTTGCGACATGCGCATAGTCCTAGCAACTTTGCCGCAAAATAAATACATTCTGATTATTAATACCGTTATGTCACGTGATGACAGATGATTCACATTTTCGCAAACGCGACTATTTATATATATAGCACTGTTTGTTGAACCTGCCGATGTAGTCTCTGATTATTCAATTTACGATTATTTTTGCTACTAATACTAGTACAGAACATATGTAACTATATGACAATGGTTTAAGTGTAACGTTAAAATCTGGTTCAGCCGCCGTACTTCGTCCGTCCATTAAATCGCTGATAATTCGCTGGGATTAGAGATGTGAAATACTTAAAAACTATACATGTTCCAAATTTCATTGCTAGAAGTTCATAAACATAGTAGTTTCATACAAACTGTTTTACCCCCTTTCACCCACCCCCTTAAGGGTATAATTTCCAAAAATCTATTTTTAGTAGACGTTTAATTACTAAAATATATACACACTCCAAATTTTACGCCTTTCAGTTAAAAAACACAAAACTTTCATTCTTAACTTTCAACCCTAATGGCATCCCCCTTAATGCACCCCTGGCAAAAAAATATATAATCTTAATTTAACCATTTAATAATATACTACCATAACGACTTTCAAGACTTTAACTTGATAAATAAAGAAGTAAGTAATAAGTTTCCGTCTTGTACCTGTTTTTTTTTCGGGACTCCTTTTTTTTCTTCGTGAGGAAATGCATTTACGCATCTCCCGCTACAAGCTTGGACGAGGCGGGCGGGGTATGTCGGGCTCGAGGGCGGGCGGGCCGTCACTACCGACTACAACCTCACGGTGTCCCATCTCACGACGGGGGCAGGGATGCAGGACCGCACAGCGCATTGCCGCTGCTCTCCCCGCCCAGGCCGCTGTCCGCAGTCCGAGCGGACCCACCTCAAGGGGGGCGACACCCCTCTCTATGACGCGAGCGATGCCCTGGGACAACCAAAGGCATCGTCTCCTCGGGAGGCCCTTATCCCTGGTGTGAAGCACCGGACACCTCCGCGTCCAATGCCCCAGGGCCTCCAAGTGGGGACGGAGTCCGAGCCCGAACGGCTCGCCTCCGTGCCCGTCTCCTGCGGAGCGGGTGGGAGTGAGGGTCTAACTCCCGTTCCCGCTCCTCGGCCTCTCTTATGGACATGACTGTCTCACAGAAGGAGGCCATTGCGTCCCATGACCTCTCGTCGTCGACCATCCTCCTAAGGATGGTCGGTACGGAGAGGTCCGTCCCAATCACCGTGACCAGGGATTGTCGCGGCCCGGCTTCTCCCGGACATACTTCCAGGGAATGCTGCGCGGTATCCTCCGCACAACCGCACCTGTGGCACTCCGGGGTTGGCTCCCTTCTGGCGACATTGTGCAGGTATCTCCCGAAGCAGCCGTGCCCCGAGAGAACCTGCGTCATCCGGAAGGAGAGCACTCCGTGCCTCCGTTCCACCCATCCCCTCAAGAGAGGCCGGAAGGCCTCGAGGGGACGGGTGGCTCCCGTGCCCCGCACCGCGGGCCCAGCGAGGATGCGCTCCTGCCAGGTCGCCATGGCCGCGCATCTGGCGCTCCTCCGCCAGCGCACTACCTCCTGAGGGAGGGGGCGCAGGTCTCGCGACCGCGCCCGGCGCCAGTAGACTTGCGCCAAGACGGCAGCCTCGAGGTCCCACGGTAGGGACCCGGCTAGAGCGCAGGCCACCTCGTGCGAGAGGGACCGAAACCCTCTGCAGACTCTAATGGCCATTCTCCCCTGTGGCCCGCGGAGCAGGGCACTCACTTTTTGGGACAGGGACCCTGCCCAAATCGGGGCTCCGTAGAGCGCCATGGAGCGCACTACGGCTATGTTAAGGTGGCGGCAGGTGGCTCCAGCGCCTCCCAAGTTACAGACGGACGCCGGTGAGATTAAGAAACTCTTAACATTCGACGCGCTGTTAGTCTTGGCGCCTGACGGATTATGAAACTCCTGTCATAATACACGCTGTTAGTCTTGGCGCCTGACGGATTATGAAACTCCTGTCATATTACACGCTGTTAGTCTTGGCGCCTGACGGATTATGAAACTCCTGTCATAATACACGCTGTTAGTCTTGGCGCCTGACGGATTATGAAACTCCTGTCATATTACACGCTGTTAGTTTTGGTGCCTGACGGATTATGAAACTCCTGTCATAATACACGCTGTTAGTCTTGGCGCCTGACGGATTATGAAACACCTGTCATATTACGCGCTGTTAGTCTTGGCGCCTGACGGATTATGAAACACCTGTCATATTACGCGCTGTTAGTCTTGGCGCCTGATGGATTATGAAACACTTGTCATATTACGCGCTGTTAGTCTTGGCGCCTGACGGATTATGAAGCTCCAGTCATATTACGCGCTGTTAGTCTTGGCGCCTGACGGATTATGAAACACCTGTCATATTACGCGCTGTTAGTCTTGGCGCCTGACGGATTATGAAACACCTGTCATATTACGCGCTGTTAGTGCGCCTGACGGATTATGAAACACCTGTCATATTACGCGCTGTTAGTCTTGGCGCCTGACGGATTATGAAGCTCCAGTCATATTACGCGCTGTTAGTCTTGGCGCCTGACGGATTATGAAACACCTGTCATATTATGCGCTGTTAATCTTGGCGCCTGACCGATTATGAAACTCCTGTCATATTACGCGCTGTTAGTCTTGGCGCCTGACGGATTATGAAGCTCCTGCCATATTACGCGCTGTTAGTCTTGGCGCCTGACGGATTAAGTAACACCTGTCATATTAAGCGCTGTTAGTCTTGGCGCCTGACGGATTATGAAGCTCCTGTCATATTACGCGCTGTTAGTCTTGGCGCCTGATGGATTAAGAAACACCTGTCATATTACGCGCTGTTAGTCTTGGCGCCTGACGGATTATGAAACACCTGTCATATTACGCGCTGTTAGTCTTGGCGCCTGACGGATTATGAAACACCTGTCATATTACGCGCTGTTAGTCTTGGCGCCTGACGGATTATGAAGCTCCAGTCATATTACGCGCTGTTAGTCTTGGCGCCTGACGGATTATGAAACACTTGTCATATTACGCGCTGTTAGTCTTGGCGCCTGACGGATTATGAAGCTCCAGTCATATTACGCGCTGTTAGTCTTGGCGCCTGACGGATTATGAAACACTTGTCATATTACGCGCTGTTAGTCTTGGCGCCTGACGGATTATGAAGCTCCAGTCATATTACGCGCTGTTAGTCTTGGCGCCTGACGGATTATGAAACACCTGTCATATTCTGCGCTGTTAGTCTTGGCGCCTGACGGATTATTAAGCTCCTGTCATATTACGCGCTGTTAGTCTTGGCGCCTGATGGATTAAGAAACACCTGTCATATTACGCGCTGTTAGTCTTGGCGCCTGACGGATTATGAAGCTCCAGTCATATTACGCGCTGTTAGTCTTGGCGCCTGACGGATTATGTAGCTCCTGTCATATTACGCGCTGTTAGTCTTGGCGCCTGACGGATTAAGTAACACCTGTCATATTAAGCGCTGTTAGTCTTGGCGCCTGACGGATTATGAAGCTCCTGTCATATTACGCGCTGTTAGTCTTGGCGCCTGATGGATTATGAAACACTTGTCATATTACGCACTGTTAGTCTTGGCGCCTGACGGATTATGAAGCTCCAGTCATATTACGCGCTGTTAGTCTTGGCGCCTGACGGATTATGAAACACCTGTCATATTATGCGCTGTTAGTCTTGGCGCCTGACGGATTATGAAGCTCCTGTCATATTACGCGCTGTTAGTCTTGGCGCCTGATGGATTAAGAAACACCTGTCATATTACGCGCTGTTAGTCTTGGCGCCTGACGGATTATGAAGCTCCAGTCATATTACGCGCTGTTAGTCTTGGCGCCTGACGGATTATGAAGCTCCTGTCATATTACGCGCTGTTAGTCTTGGCGCCTGATGGATTAAGAAACACCTGTCATATTACGCGCTGTTAGTCTTGGCGCCTGACGGATTATGAAGCTCCAGTCATATTACGCGCTGTTAGTCTTGGCGCCTGACGGATTATGAAGCTCCAGTCATATTACGCGCTGTTAGTCTTGGCGCCTGACGGATTATGAAACACTTGTCATATTACGCGCTGTTAGTCTTGGCGCCTGACGGATTATGAAGCTCCAGTCATATTACGCGCTGTTAGTCTTGGCGCCTGACGGATTATGAAACACCTGTCATATTATGCGCTGTTAATCTTGGCGCCTGACGGATTATGAAACTCCTGTCATATTACGCGCTGTTAGTCTTGGCGCCTGACGGATTATGAAACACCTGTGTAACCCCTTAATTCGATTTGATTCTATTCGCTACACCAAAGACAAGCGTATTCAAAAAAAAAACTAAGTGACAGGTGACAAATTATATGTCAAAGTCAACAAGGTAAATGGAGGGAGTTCGCGAGCCAGACTAGGAGTCGGCTGGGCCCTTAGCTTCTTTCTTTTACTTGCGGGGATTGGTGTCGGACTACCGCGGCTCGCGAGTTCCTTTTTCCCGCGCCGCTCTCACCGGACTCCTGCTGCGGAAGGCCTGCCACCAACCGATGGACTAGCAGCCGCCACGCAAACGCCGTCCTAGCTTTGTGTTCCGTGAGTTTTTGTGCGGTAGATAGACCACGTTGTATTTCGATTCGGTATCGTTCAATCGTCGAATTTTATTACAGTGCACATTGAAAATACGTGTCCGTGGACCTGGCAGCCTCATCCTCGAGAGTCCTCGCCCCGCGGCCAGGCCCCGGCAGCATCATTTAACCCCAAAACTAGGGTAAGTTTTCATGACACTACACATTATAACCTTTGATCCCGACACGTGTATGAGGGCTAAGTAGAACTGTTTGTTAACAGGGTTTTTTGATATACACACTACATTCTAATGTGGCGACATTAGCGTCGCATCACACGGGATACGGAGTCCTCTCCTGCCCGCTTCAAGTCCGCGACGGACACACCTGCCACGACGACACACTCACTTGACCCACGTGCCTCGAGGTGCGAGCCGACGGAGCTTCCAGCTCGTGGAGGGAGCCCTCTGCTCTTCTCTTCTTGTCTCCCTGCCGCGCTGGAGCCCGCCTTCGGTCGCCACCTACCCTCGACTTGGCTAATGGTAACACCGGACCCTCCTTGTGGCCGGTGTCTTCTTTACTAATGTGTCGTTCTTAACTAAAACAATGAATACCTAAGTACTAATGGTTGCACCTAATACTTAAGATCTATGTAGGCTTTGAATCACGACCCTAGAGATTTCATATTTTATTGTCAGGACTCCTTGGACCTTTGTACGCTAGCCAAGGGAGATCCTTATTACATACTACTTAAGACATTCTATGTCACGGCGCCCAAATTTATCTTTATTCTCATGCTCAAGCCTGCGCCACTTTGATTATATTGTATTCAGATTATGTGTAACTAATACTTCTTCTACAACCATACTGTGAAATATAAATAAATAGTTATTATGTAATCAGTGTATCAATCTAATCTCCAATACCGCCACCCTCAAATTTAAAAGCGTTACACCTGTCATATTACGCGCTGTTAGTCTTGGCGCCTGACGGATTATGAAGCTCCTGTCATATTACGCGCTGTTAGTCTTGGCGCCTGACGGATTAAGTAACACCTGTCATATTAAGCGCTGTTAGTCTTGGCGCCTGACGGATTATGAAGCTCCTGTCATATTACGCGCTGTTAGTCTTGGCGCCTGATGGATTAAGAAACACCTGTCATATTACGCGCTGTTAGTCTTGGCGCCTGACGGATTATGAAACACCTGTCATATTACGCGCTGTTAGTCTTGGCGCCTGACGGATTATGAAACACCTGTCATATTACGCGCTGTTAGTCTTGGCGCCTGACGGATTATGAAGCTCCAGTCATATTACGCGCTGTTAGTCTTGGCGCCTGACGGATTATGAAACACTTGTCATATTACGCGCTGTTAGTCTTGGCGCCTGACGGATTATGAAGCTCCAGTCATATTACGCGCTGTTAGTCTTGGCGCCTGACGGATTATGAAACACTTGTCATATTACGCACTGTTAGTCTTGGCGCCTGACGGATTATGAAGCTCCAGTCATATTACGCGCTGTTAGTCTTGGCGCCTGACGGATTATGAAACACCTGTCATATTATGCGCTGTTAGTCTTGGCGCCTGACGGATTATGAAGCTCCTGTCATATTACGCGCTGTTAGTCTTGGCGCCTGATGGATTAAGAAACACCTGTCATATTACGCGCTGTTAGTCTTGGCGCCTGACGGATTATGAAACACTTGTCATATTACGCGCTGTTAGTCTTGGCGCCTGACGGATTATGAAGCTCCAGTCATATTACGCGCTGTTAGTCTTGGCGCCTGACGGATTATGAAGCTCCTGTCATATTACGCGCTGTTAGTCTTGGCGCCTGATGGATTAAGAAACACCTGTCATATTACGCGCTGTTAGTCTTGGCGCCTGACGGATTATGAAGCTCCAGTCATATTACGCGCTGTTAGTCTTGGCGCCTGACGGATTATGAAGCTCCAGTCATATTACGCGCTGTTAGTCTTGGCGCCTGACGGATTATGAAACACTTGTCATATTACGCGCTGTTAGTCTTGGCGCCTGACGGATTATGAAACACCTGTCATATTATGCGCTGTTAATCTTGGCGCCTGACGGATTATGAAACTCCAGTCATATTACGCGCTGTTAGTCTTGGCGCCTGACGGATTATGAAGCTCCTGTCATATTACGCGCTGTTAGTCTTGGCGCCTGACGGATTAAGTAACACCTGTCATATTAAGCGCTGTTAGTCTTGGCGCCTGACGGATTATGAAACACCTGTCATATTATGCGCTGTTAATCTTGGCGCCTGACGGATTATGAAACTCCTGTCATATTACGCGCTGTTAGTCTTGGCGCCTGACGGATTATGAAACACCTGTCATATTACGCGCTGTTAGTCTTGGCGCCTGACGGATTATGAAACACCTGTCATATTACGCGCTGTTAGTCTTGGCGCCTGACGGATTATGAAGCTCCAGTCATATTACGCGCTGTTAGTCTTGGCGCCTGACGGATTATGAAGCTCCTGTCATATTACGCGCTGTTAGTCTTGGCGCCTGACGGATTAAGTAACACCTGTCATATTAAGCGCTGTTAGTCTTGGCGCCTGACGGATTATGAAGCTCCTGTCATATTACGCGCTGTTAGTCTTGGCGCCTGATGGATTAAGAAACACCTGTCATATTACGCGCTGTTAGTCTTGGCGCCTGACGGATTATGAAACACCTGTCATATTACGCGCTGTTAGTCTTGGCGCCTGACGGATTATGAAACACCTGTCATATTACGCGCTGTTAGTCTTGGCGCCTGACGGATTATGAAGCTCCAGTCATATTACGCGCTGTTAGTCTTGGCGCCTGACGGATTATGAAACACCTGTCATATTATGCGCTGTTAATCTTGGCGCCTGACGGATTATGAAACTCCTGTCATATTACGCGCTGTTAGTCTTGGCGCCTGACGGATTATGAAACACCTGTCATATTACGCGCTGTTAGTCTTGGCGCCTGACGGATTATGAAACACCTGTCATATTACGCGCTGTTAGTCTTGGCGCCTGACGGATTATGAAGCTCCAGTCATATTACGCGCTGTTAGTCTTGGCGCCTGACGGATTATGAAGCTCCTGTCATATTACGCGCTGTTAGTCTTGGCGCCTGACGGATTAAGTAACACCTGTCATATTAAGCGCTGTTAGTCTTGGCGCCTGACGGATTATGAAGCTCCTGTCATATTACGCGCTGTTAGTCTTGGCGCCTGATGGATTAAGAAACACCTGTCATATTACGCGCTGTTAGTCTTGGCGCCTGACGGATTATGAAACACCTGTCATATTACGCGCTGTTAGTCTTGGCGCCTGACGGATTATGAAACACCTGTCATATTACGCGCTGTTAGTCTTGGCGCCTGACGGATTATGAAGCTCCAGTCATATTACGCGCTGTTAGTCTTGGCGCCTGACGGATTATGAAACACTTGTCATATTACGCGCTGTTAGTCTTGGCGCCTGACGGATTATGAAGATCCAGTCATATTACGCGCTGTTAGTCTTGGCGCCTGACGGATTAAGTAACACCTGTCATATTAAGCGCTGTTAGTCTTGGCGCCTGACGGATTATGAAGCTCCTGTCATATTACGCGCTGTTAGTCTTGGCGCCTGATGGATTAAGAAACACCTGTCATATTACGCGCTGTTAGTCTTGGCGCCTGACGGATTATGAAGCTCCTGTCATATTACGCGCTGTTAGTCTTGGCGCCTGATGGATTAAGAAACACCTGTCATATTACGCGCTGTTAGTCTTGGCGCCTGACGGATTATGAAACACCTGTCATATTACGCGCTGTTAGTCTTGGCGCCTGACGGATTATGAAACACCTGTCATATTACGCGCTGTTAGTCTTGGCGCCTGACGGATTATGAAGCTCCAGTCATATTACGCGCTGTTAGTCTTGGCGCCTGACGGATTATGAAGCTCCTGTCATATTACGCGCTGTTAGTCTTGGCGCCTGACGGATTTAGTAACACCTGTCATATTAAGCGCTGTTAGTCTTGGCGCCTGACGGATTATGAAGCTCCTGTCATATTACGCGCTGTTAGTCTTGGCGCCTGATGGATTAAGAAACATGATGGAGACCATACAAGATGGAGAGAGCGACAGTTAGTCACGGTCTGGAGTGCTGCTGTCGAGTCACTGAGGATGCCAACGCTTTGCGCTTGTGAATTTAGCCCCTCTTCCGTGGCTTTGCATATGGCGAGCAATTCGGCCTGGTAAACCGTGCAGTACGATGGCAGTTTAAGTTTCCGGAATTTAGTTTCGGCGGCATTACTCCAAAGAGATAATGCCGCACCCACATTACCATCAATCTTGCTGCCATCGGTATATATTTGTACTGCTTGGTTTTGGTTTTCTTCCACGTCTTCACGATTCACCAAGGCCATGAATTCCAGGTCCATATGTAGCGCTGGATGAGGAGTGTCGGTGAAGGGTATCCTTTTCTCAACCTCAGCGTCCTTCAACTGCGGCAGTGATTCCCCTCTCCTGATTTTGTACAGAGCAGCTGCTTCTTTGATTCTGAGGTCGAGGGGAAGTTCGCCGGACAGTAGGAGGGCAGAGTTTAGGGATACCGTTTTATATGCTTTACAGAGCTTTTGCACAAATCCTCTCTGTACCGCGTTCAGCTTCCTCTGGACCCCTAACTTCCCTGTTGCATCACCCCAGACCCCGGCCGCATAAGACACCACTGGCACCACCACCGACGTGTAAATAGTCCGGATGACCTCTGGGTGCAACCCCCAGCTCACCTTTGCCGCGGTGGACAGCTGCTTGTAGATGTTTACAGCTTTTTTGCAAGCGGCTGACACGTGACTATTCCATGTCAGCTTGTGGTCTATGGTCACTCCGAGGATTTTTATCTCCTTTGACGTGGCTATATCGACCCCTCCCATGCGCAGGAGGGGGGGGTCAAAGATCAATTTTCTCGTGACAGTCATTGCCTGCGTTTTATTTGGAGCAAATTTTAATTTATTCTTGACACCCCACTCCTGCACATAGGTAAGGGCCGAGTTTGCCCGTCTCTGGACCTCAAGTGCCGAGTCACCGTCTATTACCAGTACCACATCGTCTGCAAACGCCTGGGAGTAGTCACCTCTTTTCTCTAGGCCTTTTAGCAAGGGGTCAAGTAGGAGGTTCCAGAAAATGGGACCTCCTATCGACCCCTGGACGCATCCTTTGCTTGTTGTCCTGGCGTACTGTTCTCCGGCGTATCTCACTTTGACGCTGCGGTCTCGTAGGTAGCTGTCCACCATTCTTCTTATATTTACTGGGCACTTTTCTTCCGCCAGTCGTACCTTAATTGCTGGCCACCAGGCGCTGTCGAAGGCTCCCTCTATGTCTAGTGATACAAGTGTGATCAATTTTTTCTGATTTAACTTGGACTTAATGTATTGTACCAGATCATAGAGGGAGTCCTCGGTGCTTCTCTGGGGCGTAAATCCGTACTGGCGGGTGCTCATGTTCTTTGTAAGGTGCCACTGGATTCTCCTCACCATCATCTTCTCGAGTATCTTCCCCATCACCGGAAGGAGCCCTATGGGCCTGTAGGATTTCGGGTTTGAGTAATCTTCTTTGCCTGGTTTCCGTAAAACTACCACTGTGGCCTCCTTCCAAGTGATCGGAAAGTGGCCCAGCTCTAGGCATTTGTTTGCAATTTCGAGAAAAAATTGCGGGCGAGCAGCTATGGCTCGGCCACAAATGTCGGTTAGGTTAGGTTAGGTTAGGTTAGGTTAGATTAGGTTAGGTTAGGTTAGGTTAGGTTAGGTTGGAGTACCCCTCCGTGGGGTCACCACCTTGTCGTGGTGGAGGGGCTCAACGGCCGACCAATGTGTTGTTTTTCACTTTGCATTGGTCGGCCGTTGCCAAGAGTGACCCGGGAGTAGCGAGCCTATTTTGTGCGATCCGGTTCTGTCCGGATGGTGCAAAATAGGACAGTGGGAGTTTGTGCGGGGGGCCCTCGCCTTTGCCTCTCCTTTGAGAGGACTGGTTGAGGGCTGAAGTTGTGCGGGAGGCCCGAGAAGGGCGGCGGACGTTGTGCCTGAGACGGGCGGTGTTAAGTCCGAGGTTTGTAGGTCGCCGAGGGCAGCTTAAGGGGTGTTTGGATTCGGAACTGGTTCTTGTTTATGAGTTTCAGTTCCGAAGCCAAACACCAGGGCATGCTAGGCCTACCACAAAGGGAAAAATGGACAAGAGCAACGTGGAAAAAACTACCCAGGAGGGTCCGGCTTCAAGCCGGGAATCCCTCCGTGACGCTTCGGCGTCACGCAGCCCCCAATCGTATTCTGGGGGGGGCACACCTTGCTTGCGGACGTTTGGTGGAAGGAGAGGAGCTGTAGTGAGAGGACGTTCCTTGGCGGTCCTCGACTCTGACGATTCGTTGGAGTCGGAGTCCGTCAAGTCACGAAGTCCTCTAGGAAAGAGGAGGGAGCCGTCGCCAGTTTGTCTGGACAGCTGCTCGGAGTTCGACAGCGGTTCGGACGAACCGACGGCTCCGAAGGTGCCTGCACTTGGCCCTAAGCGAGAGAGAGGTCGACCGCCCACCACAGGGCATTACGTCGGCCTCGCTAAGGCCAAGGCCTTGTACATTGCTGCCCAAAAGGCAGAGTTGGAGCTCCAGGCCGAGACGGAGCTCTTCGAGGAGCTGAAAGCTCAGAGAGAGAGGGAGCGCCGATCGCCCATAGTTCCGGCGACGCCAGGGCCGGCAGAAAGGGCGAGCGATCTCCCGGCGGTCGACCTGGCCCAGAGGGTGACGGAGCGACTGGCCAACATTGAACATGTGGCCAGCAGCTCCAAGAATCTTAAGGGCACGTTCGTGCGGGCCCTTAAGGAGTCTGTGGCCTCCATAAGGGAGGCAGTCGAGGAACTGCGCAAGCGTTCCTCGAATGATGAGGTGAGGAGGCTGCAGGCTTCTAACCAGCGCCTGCAGGAACAGGTCGATGGCCTTGTGAGGGACCTGGCAGACCTGCGTCGTGAGCTGCTGGAGGCGCGCACGGAGGCGGCAATGGCTCGGCCCAAGACTCGGCCCACGCCGCCGTGGTCATTGCCGCCGCCGAAGGGCCTAAACCGGCAGCTCATCGACACGATTGTGGAGATGGGAGGAACCTCGGAGTTCCGGATTGCGGAGCTGGAGGAGATGCTCCGCCTGCAAGAGCAGTCCGGCGCTCCGACTTCCTCCTCCGTTCGCGTGAAGCCCACGGCACCGGAGCCTCGCCCCGGCCCGTCGGGCATGCCCGTGAACTTAGCTGTGACAGACGATGAGGACCTGCCTTCTGCTACCCTCGCGGGGAAACAGAAAGGCACCGGTCCCATCACCACCGGACGTGACTCAGCGGCCAAAGGCAAAAAGCCTGCGGCCGCCAAACCAGGACGTGACAAGCCCCAACCTGCTGCCACTAAGCCCAGCGAAAGCTGGGTGAAAGTGGCAAGGAAGGGGAAGAAGGGGCCTGCAGCGGTGCCCGCGCTTTCGGGGACTCGGTCCGGTCCGAAAGTGGCGGAGCCGCGCAAGGCGGGAAAGGCCAAGGCAGCCGCGGCACCGGCGTCGCAAGGGACGCGCCAGTCCGGAGCGACCGCCCAGCCGCGCAAGGCTGCCAAGGCCAAAACGGAGAAGAAGAAACGGAAGCCCAGGCTTCGCGCACCAAAGTCTCCGGCAATCAGCATCATGCTGATGCCGGAGGCGTTGAAGGAGGGGCTCACCTACGCGCAGGTGCTAGGTGAGATGAAGAGGGAGGTCCCGGCCTTGGAGCCGTTCGGGATCACCAGAGCCCAGTTCCGTGTGGCTGTCACCGGAGCTCGGATGATGGAGTTCCCGGGCGGCGACGACCACTTGGGGCCCAAAGTGGACGTCTTGGCAGCGAGGCTGCGGAGTGTTTTCCCGGAGGAGAAGGTCCGCATCACCAGACCGGTGAAGTTCGCCGAACTTCGCGTCGCTGGCCTGGATGATGCGGTCACAAAGGAGGAGGTGGCTGAGGCGATCGCAGAAGCCGGGGGGTGTAGTCCCGGCGAGGTGCGGATCGCCGGTATCAGCCGCAACGCCGCGGGTATGGGCGCAGCCTTCGTGCGCTGCCCTATAACCGCGGCGAAGAAAGTGACGGAGAGCCCAAGGATATTCATTGGGTATATGGTGGCCCAAGTGAAGGCCCTCACACCCAGGCCTCTGCGCTGCTTCCGGTGCCTCGGCATGGGGCATGTTCGGGAGCAGTGCAGCTCAGACGTGGACCGGAGCAAGGACTGCTTCCGATGTGGCCAATCTGGCCATAAGGCGGCATCCTGCTCGGCAACGCCGCACTGCGCAGTCTGCGCGGCTGCCGGCGTGAAGGCGGGGCACCGCATGGGGGGCCAGGCTTGTAAGCCTCCCCTCAAGCGGAGGAGTCGCGTGGTTGCGACGGGACGCGGTCCCAACGCGAGCGTGTCCAGTCGGCCTGGCACCAGTCTGGCGCCGGGTGGCATGGGCACGGCCACGCAGGCCTGAAGCGCCGAGCGGCGGAAGCCACTTGTGGCCCCGCGCGCTCCTGGCGAAAGCCCAGGGCTGAAGGTTCGGGGGAACCAGAAGCCCACTAAATGAGCTTAGATGGGGCGATGTGTCAGGTGTTCCCGACACATCGCCAAGTGAGGGATGGGCCGAGCGCTCGAGCATGAGAGGGTCGAAGGACCAGCGCTGCCAGGAGACTGATGTCATGCCTTCAGTTCCGGTCTCCTGGCTCTAAGGCGCAAAGAGGGAACACCTTGGAGGTTTTAGTCGGTATGGGTCGCCACTCTGGCACCGAGTCCGACATACCCCGCCACCTCCCCCGAGGATTGGCGGGCATGCGTAACGGCATTTCCTCCAAGCAAAAAAAAAAAAAAAAAAAAAAAAAAAGGTTAGGTTGGAGTTCCGCCCTCCTGCAAGGGAGAACTCGCCACGCTGGGCCTTGAAGCGGCTTAATCGGGAGTTGCTGGCTGAGGCGGCAATATTCCAGTCCTGGCTCCCGAAGCCGGAGGACATGGACGTGGACAGGGAAGCGGACTGGTTCAGGGAAGTGCTCACTGCAGTCTGCGACGCCTCGATGCCTCGGGTAAAGGCGCTTCCGCCCCGCAGGAGCGTGTACTGGTGGAATGCCGAACTTGCCCGTCTCCGCGAGGAGTGCGTGGCAGGAAGGCGACAGTACACCAGAGCGCGAAGACGGCGGCGGCGGAACGAAGAGGCGGAGAGGCAGTTGTACGGTGAGTACAAACTGGCCAGGACCGCCTTCAGGGAGGCCATTCTGCTGGCCAAGGAGATTGCCCGGGAGGAGATGCTCGCTGAGCTGAACCGTGACCCGTGGGGTAGACCATACAAGATGGTCCGGGGTAAGCTCCGCGCGTGGGCGCCCCCACTGACTGCGACTCTGGAGCCGCAGTTTGTGGAGACGGTAGTGGGTGCGCTGTTCCCGCGCGTGGGAGAACATGCCACACCGGCCATGCCGCCACCCCTGGGAAGCGGTGAAGCCGAGGAGGAGGAGGATGTGCCGCAGGTCTCGGAGGGAGAGCTCTATGCGGCCATCCTGAGGCTCAGAGCCAAAACCAAGGCCCCCGGACCGGACGGGATTCCCGGTCGTGCCTGGGTGTTCGCCTTGGAGGCTCTCGGGCCTCGCTTCAGGGAACTCCTCAGCGAGTGTCTACGGAGTGGGAGGATTCCACGGCAGTGGAAAACCGGGCGACTGGTCCTACTTCGCAAAGATGGGAGGCCAGCGGATTCGCCCAGCGCGTATCGCCCGATCGTCTTATTGGACGAATCGGGTAAGCTGCTGGAGCGAATCATCGCGGGGCGCCTGAACAGGCATCTGGAGCGAGTAGGACCAGACTTGGCGGAGAGCCAGTACGGGTTCCGCAGGGGCAGGTCCACCATCGACGCCATATCGACGGTGAGGGCCCTAGCGGAAGAAGCGGTGTCCAAGGGAGAGGTCGTCGTGGCGGTGTCTTTAGACATCGCCAACGCCTTTAACACCCTCCCTTGGAGTTGCATCAAAGAGGCGCTGCGCTACCACGGAGTGCCCGCCTACCTGCGCCGGTTGCTCGCAGACTACCTCTCGGAGAGATCTATTGTCTTTCCGATGAGGGGCGAGTGGGGCAGGTGGGAAATGTCATGCGGTGTTCCACAGGGGTCTGTTTTAGGGCCCTTGTTATGGAACATCGGTTACGATTGGGTGCTTCGTGGCGGCAATCTGTGGGGAGTCGGCATAGTCTGCTATGCCGACGACACATTGGTAACGGCGAGGGGGAAGAACTACCGCAGCGCGGCCGTACTGGCAACAGCAGGGGTGGCCCACGTGGTGGGGAAAATAAGGAGGCTGGGTCTGCATGTGGCCCTTAACAAGTCCGAGGCTCTGTGTTTTCACGGACCTCGGAACGCGCCACCTGTTGGATCAGAGTTAGTCGTTGGAGGTGTTTCCATCGGCGTCGGTTCGACGATGAAGTACCTAGGACTCGTCATCGACAGCCGGTGGAACTTCAAAGAACACTTCCGACGACTAGCTCCTAGACTGACGAAGGCAGCAGCAGCTCTCGGGAGCCTGCTGCCAAACTTAGGAGGTCCAAGCGTCGCCTGCCGCCGCCTCTATACAGCGGTGGTCAGGTCGATGGCGCTTTACGGTTCGCCGATCTGGGCAGATGCCCTTAACGCCCACAACATCGGGCTGCTGCGACAACCGCAGCGGCTCATGGCAATAAGGGTGGCCCGGGCGTACCGGACCGTATCTTTCGAGGCTGCGTGCCTCTTGGCTGGGACGATCCCTTGGGATCTGGACGCGGGAGCATTGGCCGGGCTCTACCGCAGGCTGTCGGCTGCCAAACAGCGGGGAGAATACCCCCCGCCTATGGTAGTCCGGCGAATGCGGGAACAAGCCCGGTCAACTGCTATCGGAAGGTGGGAACAGCGGCTGGAGACGCCAACTGCGGGTGTGAGGACGGTGGAGGCAATCCGCCCTGTCCTCTTACAGTGGTTGACGAGACGGCACGGGTCTCTGACCTTCCGTCTCACGCAGCTTCTGACAGGTCATGGCTGTTTTGGCCGATACCTGTTCAGAGTTGCGCGAAGGGAGGAGACACCAGTCTGTCACCACTGCGGTGGCCCTGAGGACACGGCGGAGCACACCCTGCAGGAGTGCCCGGAGTGGAGTGAGCAGAGGGCGCGGCTCACAGCCGCTGTTGACGGGAGTCTGTCGCTCCCCGCCCTCGTGAAAGCGATGGTGGAGAGCGACATTGGATGGGACACTGTGCGAGACTTCTGCGAAGATGTCCTCGCACAGAAGGAAGTGGCAGAGCGTGAGAGGGAGGCGTTCGCCGAGCCCGGCTCCTTGCGCAGAAGGCGCACTGGGCGGCGGCGCTTGGCGCATGATCGCCGACCTCCGTAGGCGAGGACTCTGGGCGGCAGGTAAGGGGAACCTGCTGCTGGAACAGAGAGTCCCCGCGAGGATGCACGATGTGTGTCGTGTTCCACACATCGTCATCGTAGAAGGTGGAGCAGAAGCTCACCGAGTTGGTGTCCGTGAGGGACAGCGTCACCGGGGCTGCGGTCGTATGCGCAAGCGTTCCCGGAGCCCCGACCACACTGTGGCGTCGAGGAGGAACACCCCAGGTTTTTAGTGGGTAGGCCGCCCTTCTGGCGGAGAGTCCCACATAACCACCCCGCCCTTCCCCTGGGCCGTGGGTGGTACCTCTAAAAGGTTTTCCTGGGTCAAAAAAAAAAAAAAAAAAAAAAAAAAAAGGTTAGGTTAGGTTCCCCTCCGTGGGGTCACCACCTTGTCGTGGTGGAGGGGCTCAACGGCCGACCAATGTGTTGTTTTCCACTTTGCATTGTTCGACCGTTGCCAAGAGTGACCCGGGAGTAGCGAGCCTATTTTGTGCTATCCGGTTCTGTCCGGATGGTACAAAATAGGACAGTGGGAGTTTGTGCGGGGGGCCCTCGCCTTTGCCTCTCCTTTGAGAGGACTGGTTGAGGGCCGAAGTTGTGCGGGAGGCCCGAGATGGGCGGTGGACGTTGTGCCTGAGACGGGCGGTGTTAAGTCCGAGGTTTGGGGGTTGCCGAGGGCGGCTTAGGGGGTGCGAATTCGGAACTGAACTTGTTTATGAGTCACAGCTCCGAAGTCGCAACCCAGGGCATGTTAAACCTGCCACAATAAAAAAAATGGACAATAGCAAGGTGAAAACAACTACCCAGGAGGGTCCGGCTTCAAGCCGGGAATCCCTCCGTGGCGCTCCGGCGTCGCGCAGCCCCCGATCGTATTCTGGGGGGGGCACACACTGCTTGCGGACATTTGGTGGAAGGAGAGGTGAAATTGGAGCGGGAGGGCGTTCCTTGGCGGTCCTCGACTCTGACGACTCGTTGGAGTCGGAGTCCGTCAAGTCACGTAGTCCCTTGGGAAAGAGGAGGGAGCCGTCGCCAGTTTGTCTGGACAGCTGCTCGGAGTTCGACAGCGGTTCGGACGAACCGACGGCTCCGAAGGTGCCTGCACTTGGCCCTAAAAGAGAGAGAGGTCGACCGCCCACCACAGGGCAGTACGTCGGCCTCGCTAAGGCCAAGGCGGCCTACGTTGCTGCCGCAAAGGCAGAGATGGAGCTCGAGGCCGAGCTGGAGCTCTTCGAAGAGCTCAAGGCTCAGAGAGAGGAGGAGCGCCGATTGCCGACAACATCGGCTACACCAGCGCCGACGGAGCAGGCGAGCTCTCTCCCGGCCGTCGACCTGGTGAAGAGAGTGGGGGAGAGACTGGCCAACATCGAGCATGTGGCCAGTCACTCCAAAAATCTCAAGGGCACGTTCGTGCGGGCCCTTAAAGAGTCTGTGGCCTCCATAAGGGAGGCTGTCGAGGAACTGCGCAAGCGTTCCTCGAATGACGAGGTGAGGAGGCTGCAGGCCGCTAACCAGCGCCTGCAGGAACAGGTTGACGGCCTTGGGAGGGACCTGACGGAGTTGCGTCGTGAGCTGCTGGGGGCGCGCACGGAGGCGGCAATGGCTCGGCCGAAGACTCGGCCTACGCCACCATGGTCTTTGCCGCCGCCGAAAGGCCTAAACCGGCAGCTCATAGACACAATAATTGAGATGGGAGGAACCTCGGAGTTCCGGATTGCGGAGCTGGAGGAGATGCTCCGCCTGCAAGAGCAGTCCGGCGCTCCAACTTCCTCCTCCGTTCGCGGGAAGCCCACGGCTCCGGAGCCTCGCCCCGGCCCGTCGGGCATGCCCGCGAACCTGACTATGACTGATGATGAGGACCTGCCTTCTGCTACCCTCGCGGGGAAACAGAAAGGCACTGGTCCCATCACCACCACCGGACGAGACACTGCGGCCAAGGGCAGGAAGCCTGCGGCCGCCAAACAAGGACGAGACAAGCCCCAACCTGCTGCCACTAAGCCCAGCGAAAGCTGGGTGAAAGTGGTAAGGAAGGGGAAGAAGGGGCCTGCGGCGGTGCCCGCGCTTTCGGGGACTCGGTCCGGTCCGAAAGTGGCGGAACCGCGCAAGGCGGGAAAGGCCAAGGCAGCTGCGGCGCTGGCGTCGCAAGGGACACAGTCCGGAGCGACCGCCCAGCCGCGCAAGGCTGCCAAGGCCAAACCGGAAAAGAAGGCGCGGAAGCCCAGGCTACGCGCACCAAAGTCTCCGGCAATAAGCATCATGCTGATGCCGGAGGCAATAAAGGAGGGGCTCACCTACGCTCAGGTGCTGGGGGAAATGAAGAGGAGGGTTCCAAGTTTGGAGCCGTTTGGGATAACCAGAGCCCAGTTCCGCGTGTCTGTCACCGGAGCTCGGATGATGGAGTTCCCGGGCAGCGACGAAAGCTTGGGGCCAAAGGTGGACGCTTTCGCAGCGAGGCTGCGTAGCGTCTTCCCGGAGGACAGGGTCCGCATCGCCAGGCCGGTGAAGTTCGCCGAACTTCGAGTCGCTGGCCTGGACGATGCAGTCACAAAAGAGGAGGTGGCTGAGGCGATCGCCCAAACCGGGGGGTGTAGTCCCGGCGAGGTGCGGATCGCCGCTATCAGCCGCAACGCCGCGGGTATGGGTGCAGCCTTCGTACGCTGCCCTATAACCGCGGCGAAGAGAGTGACAGAGAGCCCTAAGCTCTTTATTGGGTACATGGTGGCCCAGGTGAAGGCCCTCACACCCAGGCCTCTGCGCTGCTTCCGGTGCCTCGGCATGGGGCATGTTCGGGAGCAGTGCAGCTCAGACGTAGACCGGAGCAAGGATTGCTTCCGTTGTGGCCAATCTGGCCACAAGGCGGCAACTTGCTCGGCCACGCCGCACTGCGCAGTCTGCACGGCTGCAGGCGTGAAGGCGGGGCACCGCATGGGGGGCCAGGCTTGTAAGCCTCCCCTCAAGCGGAGGAGTCGCGTGGTTGCGACGGGACGGAATGGTCCCAACGCGAGCGTGCCCAGTCAGCCTGGCACCAGTCTGGCGCCGGGTGGCATGGGCACGGCCACGCAGGCCGAAGCGCCGAGTGGCGGCAGCCACTTGTGGCCCCGCGCGCTCTGGGCGAGAACTCAGGGCTGACGGTTCGGGGGAACCTGAAGCCCACTAGAAGAGTTCAGATGGGGCGATGTGTCAGGTGTTCCCGACACATCGCCAAGTGAGGGATGAGCCGAGCGCTCATAATGAGAGGGTCGAAGGACCAGCACTGCCAGGAGACTGATGTCATGCCTTCAGTTCCGGTCTCCTGGCTCTGAGGCGCAAAGAGGGAACACCTTGGAGGTTTTAGTCGGTATGGGTCGCCACTCTGGCACCGAGTCCGACATACCCCGCCACCTCCCCCGAGGATTGGCGGGCATGCGTAACTGCATTTCCTCCAAGACAAAAAAAAAAAAAAAAAAAAAAAAGGTTAGGTTAGGTTAGGTTAGGTTAGGTTAGGTTAGGTTAGGTTAGGTTAGGTTTTTTTTTTTTTTTTTTTTTTTTTTATACTGCGCACCATAGACACCTGGGTCCATGCCTTTTGTTATCGTGTACATTAATTATCAACTTATTTCTTACTATTGCAACAAATTATTTTCACAAATACAGGAGATTTTACTTAACGCTATTTCTAATTAATTAATACAAGTTAAAATCTAATACATTTTGACAAATTTTTTACAAAGGGGGGGAGAAATGGATGGTAACACACATATCTTTACATTTCACTCAATGTCACTCTTAGTTTTTCCGCCACTGCCATGTTCCGGTCCTTCATTGCCATTTCGAGGTTGTAATTCGCGATCATACGAGGTGTCGCAGCCACGGCTCTTCGCACGAAGCGACCGATGGCGTCCTCTGCATCATCTGTATAATACACGAAACTTCTCGTGTGCCTTGAGACCGCAACGACCGCGTGGGAGACGCTGTCTTGGATTTTTCCTTTGGACTTGGTCCTCACGACGATGACCGACTCGTAAGTCAATCCCTGCGCTTCGTGAATGGTCATGACTCGTGATCCGGATGCTGTTCCATAACCCTGGTTCGATAGGGCCTCCTTTTCCTCCTGTGTGTGAACTAGGAAGAGGGTGTTTGGGGCATCTTTGGGGATCTGCGAGTCTGTGAACCTTCTTCGCTCCAGAGACTGAGCACGGGTCGATGAGGAGTATATACCAGAGTATATCTCCCTCATCGCGTATGCCACATCCATTGGGTTCCTATGCGTGCATAACAGTTCCTGGTTGATGTTCGTCACCAGGTTCGGGCGCTGGTACCTTAACTCGAAGAGGTTCTCTCTATCGATGTAAGGGACCTGGTTGATGTCTCCGATGAGAACAATTTCGCCAGCACCAGACAGCCGAGAGGCCATGACTATGGCTCCGAAATGGTTCATGAGAGCTTCGTCCAGGAAAAGACGGGCGTATCTCTCATTTTTGTAACCATTTACGAGGACGGATGATAATGTGCGCACTCTGGTTTTCACCAGGTCACCTACTCGGTGCGCTAACTTGTCCTTCAGGTCTTTGGCTGCTTCAGTTGTTGTGGTGATGATGGCGTCGTTGCTAACCTCGAAATTACCAACCAACCATGTTGTCTTGCCGCATCCTGGAACCCCGTTGATCCATCGTATTTTCGGTACCGTCCAGCTGTCCCAGGATTGCCCATCGACATGGCCCCTTTCAATGGCATCCGCCATTTGCAGGATCCTGTCGTCTAGCATTATCCTGGTGTACCGGGTGGTAACCACGATTGGATCATACGGTGGTGTCGCATACTTAGGCATTCCAGCTCGCTCCGTCGCACCGCTGTCTAGAGCCACGAAACCACTCGTGCTACTGAACGCTGCCATATGGTTTCCTGACATAGACCCCTTGATGATCTGGGACGTTCTATTGTCGTATATGGCTCCTTCTGCTTCCTTGAGCCTAACCGCCAACGAGTTCTCCAAACCAAGTCTGAAAGCCTCGAGAATTTTCTCGCAGACTTTCGTGTGCACTTGTTTTGTAGCCCTCGTGACGGCCAGAAACTCGCGGAATGCGTTCTTGGCGTGGTCTCTTGGCTCCGAGGCAGAGATGTACCAGGGCGGACTGACCTGGCCCTTGTCGGCTCTCGTCCGTATCGGTGGCTGCTGACTCTGAGATGTTGATGGGGTCGGTTCTGGTGGCGGTGTACGTTGTTTTCGGAATGGACTTCGCATCGCTGCGCTCAAGGTGTTGACTAGCGCGAGTATCCCGCTACTGGTCGGTGGACTATTGCCGCTCGTTTCCTTCGCGGCTTCTTCATCGGCCAATCGCTTTTGTACTCTTTCGGAGCCACTCATGGAGCTCGAATTCGGGATAGGGTGTCCCCAGCTATCGGTTGCACTTAAGCCGCCCGATCTCGGAGCCTTTAGATGACTGAGGTTCTCACCTCGGTTCTCATAGACTACGATCTCGTGGCGTTCAGCGGCTTTTATGCAGCCGAGCCGGTCTGTGACTTCTCCTTTCTCGTACTCGATGGCCATGGCGTCTACGCTTATCACCCGAGCATTGCCGTCTGCGAGTTCACCAAGCGACGTAAGGAGTGCGCACGCCTGTTCGAAAGGTGATTTGTCCGCCCACTCGAATAGCGCAATCGTTTTACAATTCGATTGCACCATTCGACATTGGCGTCCAAGTACCTCCGTCACAGGCAGAGCGTCATACGTTTTCCGCTTCATGGTGACTTTCGTGGTTTTCCCGTTAAGCAGACATGCAAGCCCCGGTGACAAACGAACCCGCTTGGTGCCCCATGCTTTGCAGAAACTCATTCCGAGTCTTTCTTCAGTACTATCCATAAAGAGGGCCACGCCCCGGATTCGTATCCCCGGTCTTCCTTCCACTGCGTAGGCAAGAAAACGATTTGCGCTTACGCTTTTAAGGGCAGAAGATCGGGGCTCCGAATTCACGGCGGGGACAGAGATAGTGGCGTTGATTGTGTGCTGTGTGTTAAGAGGGGGGAGTGTGCTATTTCTTCTTGCCGCTATTCGGAACGACTTGTCAATGAAAGACAGTAGATATTCTCGACATTTGGGATCCTCCAGGATGTTGCGGAGTTCCTTTTCTGTGATCTTCCTGTCGATTTGCATTTCCAAGTCATGCCTAGCGGCTACAAAGCGGGGACATTCTACGAGCACATGCAGAACTGTTTCCGGTACGGTTGGATCGCATTCACAACCTGGACTATCCTTTAGCTTGAACGTGTACAGATATTCGGCTATACCTCCGTGTCCCGTCAGAGCTTGCACTTGGAACGGTGTCAGTTTGTTTGCCCGCGTCAGACGGTACGCCTGTGTAACGTCTGGCAAGAACATCTTAGTCACCGTTCCAGTGCTGGAGGTTTCGTATCGATCCTGCCATTTCAGGACCGATTCCTCCCGGATCTTACGTTTGACATAGGACAAGGGAATCTGCTCGTAGTCCCTAGGAGCGCTGGCGAGGGCCGCCGATTTCGCGAGCTCATCAGCTCTTTCGTTACCGGCGGTCCCCACGTGCGCTCGCAACCAGAACAGGCGAACAGATCTTCCCTCTGCTCGGATCTTCCCAATGTTTCCCTTTATCTCCCTAGCCAGTGGGTGACTCGTTTTCGGATTTCGCAGCAGTTCGAGTGAAGATCTTGAATCACTCAGAATACTGACCTCAGGGTCTTTGCTGTTACTCACCAGCTGAGTTGCTTGGCTAAGGGCATAAAGTTCTGATTGGAATACCGTGCAGTCGGAGTGTAGCTTGAACTTGGAAAAGGTTATCTCTCTACCGTCATCCCACCGGGTCAAAGCGGCACCTACTTTGCCCTCTATTTTACTCCCGTCGGTATAGATCTGGGGTCCGACTGGGTTCTTTAGAGGGCTTTCAATGAGCTCGAAGTCCACTGATATTTGTGTGGACGGATGTGGCTGATCCAGATGTTTGATCGGTTGTTCGAGCTGCGCTTTCGGTGGGAGATAGTTGATTGAGAGATTTCTTTTCGCTCTGTATAACGTCGCTGCCTCTTGGATTCTGAGGTCCAGGGGGAGTAGGCCTGAGAGGGCGAGAGCTGATGTGAGGGAGACAGTGCGGTACGCCCTGCAGATCTTTTGGGCGAAGCCTCTCTGAACTGCGTTCAGCTGTAACCTGTTCATTTCGAGGTCGGTCGCTTCGGCCCAAACACTTGCTGCGTACATCATGATGGGTTCCACCACTGAGACATATATCGTTCTTCGTATTTCGTTGTTTAAGCCCCATGTTACTTTCGCGGCGCACGCTAGCTGTTTATATATGTCCGCCACCTTTTTACATTGTGCGGTCACGTGCGCTTTGAATGTGAACTTTCGATCGATCACCAGTCCGAGGAGCTTCATTTCCTCCACAAGGCCAAGCTGGACTCCGGACATGATGAGGTTCGGGGTATCGTATCTCAACTTTTTCGTGAACAGCATTGCACTGGTCTTGTGTGCTGCAAAGTTGAGTTTATTACGATTTCCCCAATCCACAACCATCTCCAGAGCCTCGTTGGCCTCCTGTTCTACGGTGTTCGATTGGCCTGTGAATACTAGAACGACGTCGTCTGCGAAGGCTTGACAGTATACTCTCTTTGCTTCCAGCTTTTGCAACAACGAGTCTAGGATTACATTCCAGAATGTTGGTCCGCCGATAGATCCTTGGACGCATCCTTTCGTGGTTTCCTTCTCGCATGTTGCTCTAGCATAGTTGACGATGATCTTGCGGTCATTAAGGTATGAGCATACAATCTCGTAGAGGTTTGATGGACACCTCTTTTTCGCTAACTGATGTTTCAGGGCGGGCCACCATGCGTTATCGAAGGCGCCTTCTATGTCCAAGGAGATCAGGAGCACTATGTTCTTGCTGTTTACTCCTTTTTTGATATGGTCTACTAGGTCATAGAGGGCGTCCTCGGTTCCTCTTTGGGGCATGAAGCCGTACTGTCTTGGGTTTAGGGTGGGTAGGAGATGCCATTGGAGTCGGCCTACAAGCAGTTTTTCGACGATTTTCCCGAGAACAGACAAGAGACCTATCGGACGGTAAGACTTAGGGTGCGTGTAATCAGTCTTTCCCGGTTTCCTCAAGATGACCACATGCGCCACCTTCCACTGCCTCGGAAAGTACTTTAGAGACAGGCACTTATTGGCTATCTCCATAAATACTTCCCGGTGACAACGGATGGCTGCTGCGCAAATGTCTGAGGTGAGCCCATCCGATCCTGGGGCTTTCTTGGGATTTTGCGCTCTCAGCACAAGTTCCAATTCCGCCGAGGAGAAGGATGGGTCGTCTTCCGACAGGTTTGGTGGTGTCTCTCTTGTACGTGCTCTCAGTTCGGAGTGGCACGGCTGGTCGGTGCTCTCCGAATCATCGGGATAGAAAGTTCTGGCTAGAAGTTCTGCGGAGAGCTGTGGGGTCAGAGTGTTCCCTTCGGCATTTCGGAGAAGCATGTCCTCCTGCCTTACCGAAGTTTTCCTGATCACTCTGTAGATCTTGTCCCACATACTCTCTTTCTCTTGCGTTGTGCAGAACTCCTTCCAGCCTTCCGTTTGGGCTTTTTCGGCTTTCTCCTTGTACTCTTTTCTGGCTACTTGGTATTCTTCTACTACTCTTTGGACTCTATCGGGGGCGGCGTTTTTTATTCTTCTTTTTTTCCTTAAGACCTCTCTCTTGAGATCCGCCAGCGTATTGGTATACCACGTAGGAGTTGGGTTTCCTTTCCTGACGCCTGCCTTCGGGATGGAGAGTTGACAGGCTTCGTGGATACATTCGGTGTAGCTGGTGATCGTATTTTCGAGATCTTCAGGGTTTCCCAGTTCTCTCACGGAGTTTGGTGTCAAGCCCTTCTCTTCGAGGAAGGTCTTGAAACTTGAACAGAAGTCTGACCACTTTGCCTTCTTGGTGTTGTATATGCGGGTGGTTACAGGCCTTAGTGGTTCTAAGGCTTTTCCCAGACGCAAGGTGAAGGTTATTGCGTTGTGGTCTGAAGTTGTGAGACCTCTGTTCACTCGCCAGTCCACGATTTTCCCCAGGAGAGGCACACTGCACGTCGTTACATCTACTCTGCTCGTGTACAGTGTGTCCCCCCTGTAGACCTCGTAGGTTGGCGTGTCCCCGGTGTTGAGAATTTGTAGGTCCATTTCACCAAGAAAAGAGTTGAGGGCTCTCCCTCTCGCGTTTTCCTCTCTGCTTCCCCACCAAGGGCTCCAGGCATTAGTATCACCGGCGACGATAAGGTCGTTGGTCGCTAGTTTCTCACTGAATGCCTGAATCCTCTGCAGGTACGGCTCGATCTCTTCGTCCTTGTCGAGGTAGACGGATATTACTCCAAGCCTTAGGCCTTCGCCGACGAGTAGCACCGCCGCTTCGGTTTCGGTGACAAGTTGGGGGTCATGAATCACCTCCAATTTGTCTCCGAAAACCACCACAGCAGCCTTTACCCGTGATGCTCTGTTTAGACTGCACTGAATTACTCTAGTTCCTGGGTATTGCTTCAGTACGCCCGTGTTCCCTACGTAGGGTTCTTGTACCAGGGCGACTGAAACTCCCTTCTCAGCTGCAGTTGCGAAGAATTCGGCCGTTGGGGTCTTGGCGCGTCGCAGGTTCACCTGGATGAATCGTAAACCTGTTCCACCTACCTGATTTTGGACTGAGCCGTTGTCCTCCAGGGCGCCCTCAGCAATAGGAAATCCTCGACCGCGCAATTCCATCCCACTTTACTCTCTCCGGACACTCTCTGCTGAATGCATTGTGTCCAGATTCAGCATTGTGGACATTTCCTTGCGCTGCCGAGCAGTTCCTACACTTGGGTGGTAGTCCCTCCTTTCGCGCTTTACATTGTTCCCAGGAGTGAGCTTTCCCGCAATGGCTGCACAGAGCTTCACTCTCACGGCACACGGCTTTGGTGTGACCAAAGCCCAGGCACTTGGTGCATTGGACCAGAGGCGAGTGGTCCGACACGGGTCTTCTCTGAAGACCTATGTAGACTTTCTCCGCTTCTGTAAAGCGCTTATAAATTGTGGGAGAGACCTCCAACACGGGATGGCATTCCTGAGAGTTTCTCGCTTTTCTTCTGTATCGTACTTTGATCGTAGTTTCCTTCAGATCTACATCTTGCAGAAGGTGTTTGTTCTGCGCCAGTAGATTTTCTACGATCTCCGCGTCGGTGTGGTAGGACAAGACGTCTCTGATTATAATGAGTGGGTTTCCGGCCTTAGCCGTCTCCACTTTCAGAGTTTTGTCGCTCTGGACCTTGTTTCGGACTAGGTTTAGGTCTTCCTTTGTCCCGCAGCTCAGGATAACCTTTCGGTTCCTGCCCTTGCGGACTCGGTCGACCCTTGCGCCCGTCTGTTTCGTGTCCAGAGCCACTCTTATCCTGTCGATTACCTTTTCTGCGGTCGTATCGCCCGGCCCAGATACGATCAAAGTATGATTAGGCTTTGGGAGGGGTGGCTTTGCGGCCGCCTTGGCATACGTCATTTTGGGAGCTTTCGCTTCCTTTGACTGCGCAAGTTCGGTTTCAATATTGATGGCGGGGGGTGGCATGTTGAGCTTTTCTTCTCTCATTGTCCTCAGCTCCGAAGAAACTGCTTCCAGTCTCTCCGTGATGGGCTGCATGTGCTCTTTGAAGTTTATTTGTGTGGGAGGGGGTGGGGGCATCACTACTTCTCGTTTTGAAATGTCGACGAGCATGTTTGAAATTACGTTCAGGTTGTCGGTGTATTCTGGCGGAGGAGGCATACTTTTTAGACACGACAAAATCTCGGCGCTGGTCCTGTGGATGTCGTTTGTGCTCCCTTGGCATTGGTTTGCGTCTCTGCGGAGCCCATCAATCTGGTTCTGTAGAGAGTCAATTCCGACCTTGAGGCCGATGCACTCCCTTTTGATGGGCTCCAGGTCGACGCTTACCGTATTGGAGCTGTTGGCGAGACGATCCACTTGACCCTGGAGATCTTTAAGCATAGCCGAGATTTCATCAATCTTCCGGTATGGCTCCCTCGTTTCATAACCTTGCCAGTCGCGGACCGCTTTCGTTTCCGCTAGGGTTGCGGAAATGTCGCTCCTGGCAAGGCCAACCTCACTGATGAGCTGCAAGTTGAGCCTTTGCATTTCTTTTTGGTGAGCTCTTTCGACGGACAGCAGTTCTCTCGCATGCCTCGCGCGCTCGCGCTCGAGGGTCGAAATGTGGCGTTGCCGCGAGTCCGACAAGGAGAGGACCGTCTCATAGAGGGTCTGCATTGCCTCGATTGAGACCCTCTTTATGTCAGTCCTGAGGTTCCCCGACGACTCGATCGCCTCCTTGCCCTTCTGGAACCACTCATTGGCTACCTTTGTGGCCAGATCCATCTCCACTCCAGTCCGCTTGCCGCCAACGACCAGCATGCTGCGCCGTGACAAACGGTCTGGAGTGGGTATGGAGAGCAAAGAGGCGTTCGACTCCGAAAACTCACCTTCTTCGACGCTCAGGTCTTTTTTTGGGGGGGAAATGCCGCACTGCCTCCAATCGCCGATTTTGTCAACCGCTGCAACGTGAGCTGCAATAGGGTCTGGAACGGAAGACGTAGCGGCAGAAGCTGGACTTACCGGTTTTTCGGGGCTGGAGGAAGCGCGGCAACTCTCCTGCGTCTCGAGGGGTGGCACACGAGGAGCTTCTTCGCTTACCGCGGTTTTTTTTATCTTGGGCTGACTGGTGCTCGCCGTGGGCTTCGATACCTCGTATTTGTTAGATTTGCTCTTGTGCATCTTCTTAAGGACCGAGCTGCGGAGGCCTCGGGCCACGGCGGTGGCGGAAGCGGCGAGCGAGGATGACGCTGAACTTGACGCTCCTGCTTTGTTCGACATCTTGTTCTATATATATAAGTTCCTAAGAAGTATAGGGGGGGGGGGGATATTTCAAAAAGAGGGGGGTTATGCTAAGTTTGTCAACTATTCTATCTTATATTAAAACTATAGTCAATTGTTCTCCTGTACTGCCTGGTGCGCAGAGTCAACGTGCTGTGAAGTTTCGACAGGTTTCTTGTGGGGCTCACTGGTGACGACGAGGGGGGGGTGGGTAGAACCCGCAGGGCCAAATTATCCCTTATGCAGTCCCAATCACGATGGCGGCGGCGCGAGCTGTTTGTCTTCTACAGGCGCAGAGATAGAGCTCGCGGGGGTGAGGTAACTGCAGCGGGGGTAAGGTCTTCAGGGCCAAAGTGTTCGTACTTCTGTCCCGGTTCCAATGACACCAAACACGGGGGGTCTTGGTCTTGCCGTTCGGAAGTTATAATGCGGGGGGGTGAGGTTGAGGGCGGGGGGAAATCAACCCGCAGGGCCAAATTCTTCCTTATGCAGTCTCAGATCCGATGGTGGCAGCGCGAGCAGTTTATCTCGTACGGTCGCAGAGATAGAGCTTGCGGGGGTGAGGAAACTGCAGCGGGGGGTAAATTCTTTGGAGCCAAAGTCTTTGTTCTCCCGTCCCGGTTCTAATGACACCAAACACGGGGGGTCTACGTCTTGCCGTTCGGGAGATACAGTGCGGGGGGGTGAAGTGGTGGTGGTCCCAGGGGGGGGGGGGTCTGCTGGCTGTTGGTGCAGAATGGTCTCGTCGTCCTCTTCCTGGCGAGCCCAAACACGGGTATTTTTGGGCTGCTCGTTCGTCAGGGCCGTTGGTGTCTCCGAGCTACTGGTCTGCAGCGCACACCGGTGAAGCACCCTCAGCTGGCTCCGAAGTCTCCAGGTCGGGCTGAGAGGTTATAACCGCGTGCTAAACACGCGGTCACCACGCGGTTTCGTGGTTATTATGCCTGCACTTTACCTCTTAATAACTCCGTCAATTCTCGTCCGATCGAGACGTGCGATACGTCCCCGGACACTGTCCGGGTTAGGTTAGGTTAGGTTAGGTTAGGTTCCCCCCCTCCGTGGGCAGGAATTGCAAGCCTCCCCCAAAACGGAGGAGACGTGGGACGAAGGTGTCCAGCCAACCCGGTACCGGTTCGGCACCGGCTGGCATGGATACGGAGGCTGAAGTGCCGGGTACCAGCGGTGGTCGGAAATGACCCCCGCCGTTCTCCGGTGGGAACTCCGGACTTTAGGATCGGGGGAACCTAAAGTCCACTCTCGGAGTTCGAGATGGGGCGATGTGTCAGGTGTTCCCGACACATCGCCATGTGAGGGATGAGCACAGGCTCAACGAGGGAGATCAAGGCGCTGCCGGCGAGACTGAGGTATACTAGTTGGGTTCCAGTCTCCCGGCCTGACAAGGCGCAGCGAGGGAACACCTTGGAGGTTTTAGTCGGTAGGGGTCGCCACTCTGGCACCGAGTCCGACATACCCCGCCACCTCCCCCCGAGGATTGGCGGGCATGCGTAAATGCATTTCCTCCAAGTCAAAAAAAAAAAAAAAAAAAAAAAAAAAAAAAGGTTCCCCCCCTCCGTGAGGCTGGCCACCATCGAGCATGTGGCCAGAAGCTCGAAGAACCTTAAGGGCACTTTTGTTAGGGCCCTTAAGGACTCGGTGACCTCTATAAGGGAGGCAGTCGAGGAGATGCGAAAGCGCTCCTCGAACGACGAGGTCGTGAAACTGCAGGCCGCTAATCAGCGCCTGCAGGAGGAGGTGAACGGCCTGAGGACGGAACTAGGGGAGTTTCGTCGTGAGCTGCTGGGGTTACGTGCGGAGGCGGCTACGGTTCGGCCCAAGACTCGGCCTACGCCGCCGTGGTCGCTGCCGCCGCCGGAGAACCTAAACCGGCAGCTCATCGACACCATAAAGGAGATGGGAGGAACCTCAGAGTTCCGGAGTGCGGAGCTGGAGGAGATGCTCCGCCTGCAAGAGCAATCCGGGGCTCCGACTTCCTCCCCCGTTCGCGGAAAGCCCACGGCACCGGAGCCTCGCCCCGGCCCGTCGGGCATGTCCGCGAACTTGGACTATGACTCGGAGGAACTGCCGCCGGTTGCCCTCGTGGCAAACCAGCGCGGCACAGTACCCAACACCGGACGTGACACTGCGGCCAAGGGCAGAAGGCCTGCGGCCGCCAAACCTGGAGGGGACAAGCCCCAACCGGTCATCACCCAACCCGGCGAAAGCTGGGCGGAGGTGACTAGGAGGGGCAAAAGGGTGAAGAGGTCGGCGGCGGTGCCCGCACTCTCGGGGACTCAGTCCGGTCCGAGAGTTGCGGAACCGCGAAAGGCCAGGGCCAAGGCAGCAGCGTTGCCGGCGTCGCAAGGGACTCAGTCCGGAGCGACTGCTCGGCCGCGCCAGGCTGCCAAGGCAAAGAAGAGGGAAAAGGTGCGAAAACCGCGTCTTCGCGCCCCAAAGACCCCGGCGATCAGTCTACTGATCTTGCCGGGTGGTCTGGCGAAGGGGTTGACGTATGCCCAGGCACTCGTCGCCATAAAAACGAGGTACCCAGACTTGAGGGTGCTTGGGATCCCGAGCGCTCGCTTCCGGGTGGCTGCCACCGGCGCCAGGATGTTCGAGTTCCCACCCGAGGTTCCTGGCGCGACGGTGGACGCCTTTGCGAGGAGGATCCGGGCCATGTTCCCGGAGGACGAGCTCAGAGTCTCCAGGCCGGTGAAATGTGCAGATGTGCGCGTTGCCGGCCTGGATGATTCGGTCACCAAGGAGGAGGTGGCTTCGGCGATTGTCCAAGTCGGGGGTTGCTCCCCTGATGAAGTCAAGGTCGCCGAAATCAGCCGCAGTGCCACAGGCTCGGGCGCGGCGTTCGCGCGATGCCCGATGGCTGTGGCCAAAAAGGTGACGGAGACGGGACGTCTCCTAGTGGGGTATTTGTCGGCCCAAATAAAGGCCCTGACACCACGGCCACTGCGCTGTTTCCGGTGCCTCGCGACGGGGCATGTCAGGGAACAGTGCACGGCCGCAGAAGACCGAAGCGATAGATGCTTCCGGTGTGGCCAACCTGGCCACAAGGCGGCGACCTGTTCCGCCACACCACACTGCACAGTATGTGCAGCTGCTGGTGTGCCAGCGGGACACCGAACGGGGGGCAGGGCCTGCAAGCCTCCCCCTAAACGGAGGAGACGGGTGGCAAAGGTGCCAGACCAACCCGGTGCCAGTTCGGCGCCGGCTGGTATGGACACAGCCACAGAGGCTGATGGGCCGGGAACTAGCAGAGGTCACAAGTGACCCTTGCCGTCTCCGGTGGGAACTCCGGACTTTAGGATCGGGGGAACCTAAAGTCCACTCTCGGAGTTCGAGATGGGGCGATGTGTCAGGTGTTCCCGACACATCGCCGTGTGAGGGATGAGCGGAAGGCTCTAAGAGGGAGATGAGCGCTGCCGGCGAGACTGATGTGTACTAATTGGGCTCCAGTCTCCCGGCCTAAAGGCGCAGAGAGGGAACACCTTGGAGGTTTTAGTCGGTAGGGGTCGCCACTCTGGCACCGAGTCCGACATACCCCGCCACCTCCCCCCGAGGATTGGCGGGCATGCGTAACTGCATTTCCTCCAAGTCAAAAAAAAAAAAAAAAAAAAGGTTCCCCTCCGTCCCCTCCGTGGGGTCACCACCTTGTCGTGGTGGAGGGGCTCAACGGCCGACCAATGTGCTGTTTTCCACTTTGCATTGGTCGGCCGTTGCCAAGAGTGACCCGGGAGTAGTGAGCCTATTTTGTGCTATCCGGTTCTGTCCGGATGGTGCAAAATAGGACAGTGGGGCCAGGCTTTTTACACCTGACCCAGTGTGGGGAATTTGGCGGCTCTGCCGCGAATTCCGAGTTGGGCTCTTGCCTGACCTTCTCGTCGGAGAAGTGAGGTGAAAGGGTCCAATGGGAAGCACTCGCCCTCTGGTGAGGAGCTTCAAGCCCGTGTCGGGCGTTTGTGTCCTTGCGATGCCGCGAGGTGTCTAGAGAGGAGGGTCTCGCGTCGGCGTCTCGGCCGTTTGCTGAGTAGCGGCGACGCGGGACGAGGGGCGACGGGTTCGGAGGGCTGTGTTAAGTCACAGTCAGCCGAACAGACTTCGGTCACCGTCGGCCAACTCGCCGCGCTGGTGAGGGGCTTGCCTTAATTGGCCGGCCCAAGTGGAGACAACCACAATAAAAAATCCGTCAAAGTCTCACGGGTCGACCTATCCCCGGCGAGGCGCCCATTGGTGGTTGAGGACGGAGCGTCAACCAGCTAGAGGTCACCTGCGGATACCTCCCGCCCTCCGCAGTATATAGGGTTATCCAGACGAGGGGGCAACGTCTGGATGGACTTTTATTTCCCACCATACTCGTGGGAATCATATGGAAAACATACATAAAAACCCAAACCCAAAGACGTCAGGAAGGAGTGTAGAGAAGGAGGAGGAGAGGCCGCAAGACCTCTCTCTCGGAGAGGAGTCTGACTCCTCGGAGATTTCGATGTACTCCGTGAGGAGTGCATCACCTGCAGCGGGAAGTTCTGCTTCCCGCAAAAGATGGAAGGAGGGTCCTGAAGGCTTGCCTCAGGACTCGGTCACCTCCACCAAACGTGGTAGAGGTCGACCGCCCACTACGGGCCACTACGTCGGCCTGGCGAAAGCCAAGTCGGTTTACGTAGCGGCTCAAAGAGCTGCATTGGAGCTGGAGTCGGAGCGAGAAGTCGTTCAGATGACCATAAAGCTCCGATCAGCTCAGTCCTCAGAACCGCGACTCTCTGAGTCGTCGGTCGAGGAAGAGGAGGAGTTGGCCTCCCAACTTAATAAGAAGGCCCTGGACTCGTTGGCAGCCATAGAAATGGTTGCCAAAAAATCCAAGAACTTGAAGGGCACCTTTCAGAATGCCCTAAAGGTAGCGGTTGGGACCCTCAAACGAGTGGTGGAGGACCTCGGCAAAAGGACCTCCACAGAGGAGACTAAGAAGCTGCAGGCCGCAAACACGCGCCTGCAGCAGGAGGTCAACGAGTTGAGGAAGGAGATGGTGGAGATGCGTGCGGAATTCCGAAAGGAACCGCCCGCGGAAGCCGCCAGATCCCAAACTCAACTCTCCCAGGAGCCGGAGGAGCTGACGGCGTCCATCATGCGCCAGGTCGGCGGTATGGTTAGTGCGCGGCTGGATGCGCTAGAGGAGCGCCTTCTCCCAGCCAAACGCGTGCGACCTCCATTGGCTGCTGACCGGAGAGCGCAGGCCGTCAGCGTCCTGAATGTGTCACCCCAGCCGGGTCCTTCAGGGGTCCGCGGGAAGAGGACTCAGCCCCCTACCATGCCTACGGGAAAAGGCAAGGGGAAGGGGAAGAGGAGTATCCCGACGGAGGTTCAGCCCCCGCCACCACCAAAACCCCCCGTTGCTAACGAGTGGGTCACGGTGGTAAAGAAGGGCCAGACGAAGAGGGCCGCGAAAGCGTCGTTGCTCCAGCCGCAAGGCTCGCAGCGACCTAAAGCAGCCCCTCCACAGGGGAAACAGTTGGCTCCCAAAGCGGGAAAGCCCAAACTGCGCGTCCCTCGGACTGCAGCTGTCGTCTTGACGCTGCAGCCCGAGGCCGTGCAGAAGGGCGTGACATACGCCAACGCCCTGAAAGAGGCCAGGGACAGGGTCAGCCTTGAAGAGCTTGGGATCCCGGCAATGCGTTGCCGCACTGCGGTAACGGGGGCCAAAATCTTTGAGATCCCAGGCTCCTCGGGCAGCGCAAAGGCTGACCTTTTGGCCCAAAAGTTGGGGGCCGTCTTTGGCCAAGGCATGGTGAGGGTCACCAGACCCACAAAGTGCGCAGAGATGCGCATCAGTGGGCTGGATGATTCCGTCACCACGCAGGAGGTGGCAATGGCGGTGGCTAAGGCTGGGGGGTGCTCTGCCGACGCCGTCAAGGTTGGAGGGATGAAGGCAACAGCGGCGGGACTGGGCTCATGCTTTGTGCGCTGTCCCGTGGCAGTTGCCAAGAAACTGGTTGGGGGCCGTCTCTTGGTCGGTTGGGTCTCTGCGCAGGTAAAACTGCTGGAGCAGAGGCCCATGCGCTGCTTCCGCTGCCTTGAGTCAGGGCACGTGCGGGAGCAGTGTAAGTCGGTGGTAGATCGTAGCACCCAGTGCTACCGCTGTGGTCAGCCCGGCCATAAGGCAGCGGAGTGTTCGGCGGCCCCACACTGCACAATATGCGCAGCAGTGGGCAAGCCGGCAGAACACCGCGCGGGGGGCAAGGCATGCGCCAAGCCCCCCAAGAAAAAGAATGGCCGGACGAGGGCAGCCGTGGCCGAGACCCAGCTGCCTCCGACCCTCCCGGACGAGACTCGAGGCGAGGAGATGACCTTAGACGCCACATAGGATGGCGCTCAAGGTCCTCCAAACGAATCTCAACCACTGCGCCACTGCTCAACATCTTATGATGCAGAGTATGGCGCAGTGGTCGATATCCATCGCTTTTGTGGCGGAGCCGTACTTCGTCCCGCCACAAAGCTACTGGTTTGGGGACATCGACGGGGTGGTGGCCATTGCCACGCGGGTGGCAGCTGGTTGTCCTCCCGTCGAAAAGGTGGAGAAAGGGAAGGGATGGGTAGCGGTCTTCGCGGGGGGTATGGCCTTCATAGGCGTGTACATATCCCCCAACAGACCCTGCTCTGAGTTCGAGGCCTGGCTGGTTGGAGTTGAGACTCTTGTTCACCAGTGTCGCCAATACCAGGTGGTCGTAGCCGGGGACTTCAACGCCCACTCCAGGATGTGGGGATCTCCGTCCACTGACTCCAGGGGTGAGGTGTTGGAGGAATGGGCACGGGCTACGGGGTTGTCACTGGTGAACAGGGGTTCGGTGAATACGTGCGTGCGGCAACAGGGCGGATCTATCGTGGATCTCACGTTCGCTAGTTCTGCCCTGGCGCGCCGTATTCACGGCTGGGAGGTGCTGGAAGAGGTGGAGAGTCTGTCCGATCACCGGTACATACGGTTCGACCTCTCCCCTCCAGCGGAGTTCCGCCCTCCTGCAAGGGAGAACTCACCACGCTGGGCCTTGAAGCGGCTTGATCGGGAGTTGCTGGCTGAGGCGGCAATTTTCCAGTCCTGGCTCCCAAAGCCGGAGGACGTGGATCTAGACGATAAGGCGGCCTGGTTCAGGGAGGCACTCACAGAGATATGTGACGCCTCGATGCCTCGGGTAAAGGCGCTTCCGCCCCGCAGGAGCGTGTACTGGTGGAATGCCGAACTTGCCAGTCTCCGCGAGGAGTGCGTGGCAACAAGGCGCCAGTACACCAGAGCGCGAAGACGGCGGCGGCGGAACGAAGAGGCAGAGAGGCAGCTGTACGACGAGTACAAGCTGGCCAGGACCGCCTTCAGGGAGGCCATTCTGCTGGCCAAGGAGAGTGCCCGGGAGGAGATGCTCGCTGAGCTGAACCGCGACCCGTGGGGAAGGCCCTACAAGATGGTCCGGGGCAAGCTCCGCGCGTGGGCGCCCCCACTGACTGCGACTTTGGAGCCGCAGTTTGTGGAGACGGTAGTGGGTGCGCTGTTCCCGCGCGTGGGAGAACATGCCACACTGGCCATGCCGCCACCCTTGGGAAGCGGTGAAGCCGAGGAGGAGGAGGAGGATGTGGCGCAAGTCTCGGAGGGAGAGTTGCATGCGGCCATCCTGAAGCTCAGAGCCAAGAACAAGGCCCCCGGGCCGGACGGGATTCCCGGACGTGCCTGGGTGCTAGCCTTGGAGGCTCTCGAGCCTCGCTTCAGAGAACTCCTCAGCGAGTGTCTCCAGAGTGGGAGAGTTCCACGGCAGTGGAAAACCGGGCGACTGGTCCTACTTCGCAAAGATGGGAGGCCAGCGGATTCGCCCAGCGCGTATCGCCCGATCGTCTTATTGGACGAGTCGGGTAAGCTGCTGGAGCGAATCATCGCGGGGCGCCTGAACAGGCATCTGGAGCGAGTAGGACCAGACTTGGCGGAGAGCCAGTACGGGTTCCGCAGGGGCAGGTCCACCATCGATGCCATATCGACGGTGAGGGCCCTAGCGGAAGAAGCGGTGTCCAAGGGAGAGGTCGTCGTGGCGGTGTCTTTAGACATTGCCAACGCCTTTAACACCCTCCCTTGGAGTTGTATCAGAGAGGCGCTGCGCTACCACGGAGTGCCCGCCTACCTGCGCCGGTTGCTCGCAGACTACCTCTCGGAGAGATCTATTGTCTTTCCGATTCCGATTCCGCGAGAGGGAGGCGTTCGCAGAGCCCGGCTCCTTGCGCAGAAGGCGCACTGGGCGGCGGCGCTTGGCGCATGATCGCCGACCTAATAGGCGAGGACTCTGGGCGGCAGGTTAGGGGAACCTGCTGCTGAAACAGAGAGTCCCCGCGAGGATGCACGATGTGTGTAGTGTTCCACACATCGTCATCGAAGTAGGTGGAGCAGAAGCTCACCGAGTTGGTGTCCGTGAAGGACAGCGTCACCGGGGCTGCGGTCGTATGCGCAAGCCTTCCCGTAGCCCCGACCACACTGTGACGTCGAGGAGGAACACCCCAGGTTTTTAGTGGGTAGGCCGCCCTTCTGGCGGAGAGTCCCACATAACCACCCCGCCCTTCCCCTGGGCCGTGGGTGGTACCTCTAAAAGGTTTTCCTGGGTCAAAAAAAAAAAAAAAAAAAAAAAAAAAAAAAAAAAAAAAAAAAGGTTCCCCTCCGTGGGGTCACCACCTTGTCGTGGTGGAGGGGCTCAACGGCCGACCAATGTGTTGTTTTCCACTTTGCATTGGTCGACCGTTGCCAAGAGTGACCCGGGAGTAGTGAGCCTATTTTGTGCTATCCGGTTCTGTCCGGATGGCGCAAAATAGGACAGTCAGTGGTTTCGGAGCTCGGAGTTCTTTCTTTCCGAGCGGGTCAGGCTCTTTACACCTGACCCAGTGGTGGGGAATGTAGCGGCTCTGCCGCGAATTCCAGTTGTTCTTTCTTTCTTCTTTGTTTCCTTTCTAACTCTTGTTCTCTTTTCTGTTTTTTCTGTTTCTTCTTCTTCTTCTTAACAATAGTGAGTGGGGCTCTTGCCTGATCTTCTCCTCGGAGAAGTGAGGTGAAAGAGCCCAGTGGGAAGCACTCGCGTTCTCCTTGCGGGGTTTGTGAGATGCTTCAAGCCCGAGACGGGCGTTTGTGTCCTTGCGATGCCGCGAGGCATCTAGAGAGGAGGGTCTCGCGTCGGCGTCTTGGCCGTATGCTGAGTAGCGGCGATGCGGGACGAGGGGCGACGGGTTCGGAGGGCTGTGTTAAGTCACGGTCAGCCGAACAGACTTCGGTCACCGTCGGCCAACTCGCCGCGCTGGTGAGGGGCTTGCCTTAATTGGCCGGCCCAAGTGGAGACAACCACAATAAAAAATCCGTCAAAGCCTCACGGGTCGACTTATCCCCGGCGAGGCGCCCATTGGTGGTTGAGGACGGAGCGTCAACCAGCTAGAGGTCACCTGCGGATACCTCCCGCCCTCCGCAGTATATAGGGTTATCCAGACGAGGGGGCAACGTCTGGATGGACTTTTATTTCCCGCCATACTCGTGGGAATCACATGGATAATTCTAACAAAAACAAAAACCCAAAGATGATAGGAAGGAGAATGGAGAAGGAGGAGGAGAGGCCGCAAGACCTCTCTCTCGGAGAGGAGTCTGACTCCTCAGAGATGTCGATGCACTCCGTCAAGAGCGCATCAACCGGGAGATCTATCTCCCGAAAAAGATGGAGCGAGGGTCCTGATGGTCTGCATAAGGACTCCGGCGCTACAATGAAGCGAGGCAGAGGTCGGCCGCCCACGACGGGCGAATATGTCGGCCTTGCCGAAGCTAGGGCGCAGTATGTGGCGGCAGAAAGAGCTGTTTTGGAGCTTGAGTCAGAGCGGGAGGTCGCTCAGATGACCATGAGGCTCCGAGCAGCTCAGTCCTCAGAACCTCGACTCTCAGAGTCGTCGATTGAGGACGAGGAGGAGTTGGTCTCCCAACTAAACAAGAAGGCCCGGGACTCGCTGGCAGCCATTGAAATGGTTGCCAAAAAGTCCAAAAACCTAAAGGGAACCTTCCAGGCTGCCCTAAAGGAAGCTACCGGGACACTCAAACGAGTGGTGGAGGACCTCGGTAAAAGGACCTCCACAGAGGAGACCAAGAGGCTGCAGGCCGCAAACACGCGCCTGCAGCAGGAGGTGAGTGAGTTGAGAAGGGAGATGGTGCAGATGCGCGCGGAACTCAGAAGGGAACCAACCGCGGGAGCCGCCAGATCCCAAGCTCAACTCTCACAAGAGCCGGAGGAACTGACGGCATCCATCATGCGCCAGGTCGGTGGTATGGTGAGTGCGCGGCTGGATGCGCTAGAGGAGCGCCTTCTTCCAGCCAAACGCGCGCGACCTCCATTGGCTGCTGACCGCAGAGCGCAGGCTGTCAGAGTCCTAAAATCTTCCGAAGGTTTAAACCTTCGGAAGGAATTTGTCAGGGCTGCATCACCACAGCCGGGTCCTTCAGGGGTCCGCGGGAAGAGGACTCAGTCCCCAACCATGCCCAAGGGAAAGGGCAAGGGGAAGGGGAAGAGTAGTATCCCGACGGAGGTTCAGCCCCCGCCACCACCAAAACCCCCCGTTGCTAACGAGTGGGTCACGGTGGTAAAGAAGGGCCAGACGAAGAGGGCCGCGAAAGCGTCGTTGCTCCAGCCGCAAGGCTCGCAGCGACCTAAAGCAGCCCCTCCACAGGGGAAACAGTTGGCTCCCAAAGCGGGAAAGCCCAAACTGCGCGTCCCTCGGACTGCAGCTGTCGTCTTGACGCTGCAGCCCGAGGCCGTGCAGAAGGGCGTGACGTACGCCAACGCCCTGAAAGAGGCCAGGGACAAGGTCAGCCTTGAAGAGTTGGGGATCCCGGCAATGCGTTGCCGCACTGCTGTAACGGGTGCCAAGATCTTCGAGATCCCAGGCTCCTCGGGCAGCGCAAAGGCTGACCTTTTGGCCCAAAAGCTGGGGGCCGTCTTCGGTCAAGAGTTGGTGCGGGTCTCCAGACCCACAAAGTGCGCAGAGATGCGCATCAGTGGCCTGGACGATTCCGTCACCACACAGGAAGTGGCAACAGCGGTGGCCAGGGCTGGGGGGTGCTCCACCGACGCTATCAAGGTCGGTGGAATGAGAAATACAGCGGCGGGACTTGGCTCGTGCTTCGTGCGCTGCCCAGTGGCAGTTGCCAAGAAGCTGGTCGGGGGCCGTCTCCTGGTTGGTTGGGTCTCTGCGCAGGTAAAACTGCTGGAGCAGAGACCCATGCGCTGCTTCCGTTGCCTGGAGTCAGGGCACGTGCGGGAGCAGTGCAAGTCGTTGGTAGACCGTAGCACCCAGTGCTACCGCTGTGGCCAGCCCGGCCACAAGGCAGCAGAGTGCTCGTCAGCCCCACACTGCACAATATGTGCAGCAGTGGGCAAGCCGGCAGAGCACCGTGCGGGGGGCAAGGCATGTGCCAAGCCCCCCAAGAAGAAGAATGGCCGGACGAGGGCAGCCGTGGCCGAGACCCGGCTGCCTCCGACTCTCCCACCATCACGGGTCGAGGAGATGACCACGGACGCCATATAATATGGCTCTGAGAGTCCTGCAGACGAATCTCAACCACTGCGCCACTGCTCAACATCTTATGATGCAGAGTATGGCGCAGTGGTTGATTTCCATCGCTTTTGTGGCGGAGCCGTACTTCGTTCCGCCACAAAATGACTGGCATGGGGACATCGACGGGGTGGTGGCCATTGTCACGCGGGTGATAGCTGGCTGCCCTCCCGTCGAAAAGGTGGAGAGAGGGAGAGGCTGGGTAGCGGTCTTCGCGGGGGGTATGGCCTTCATAGGCGTGTACATATCCCCCAACAGACCCTGCTCAGAGTTCGAGGCCTGGCTGGTTGGAGTGGAGACTCTTGTTCACCAGTGTCGCCAATACCAGGTGGTCGTAGCCGGGGACTTCAACGCCCACTCCAGGATGTGGGGATCTCCATCCACTGATTCCAGGGGTGAGGTGTTGGAGGAATGGGCACGGGCTACGGGGTTGTCACTGGTGAACAGGGGTTCGGTGAATACGTGCGTGCGGCAACAGGGCGGATCTATCGTGGATCTCACGTTCGCTAGTTCTGCCCTGGCGCGCCGTATTCACGGCTGGGAGGTGCTGGAAGAGGTGGAGAGTCTGTCCGATCACCGGTACATACGGTTCGACCTCTCCCCTCCAGCGGAGTTCCGCCCTCCTGCAAGGGAGAACTCGCCACGCTGGGCCTTGAAGCGGCTTGATCGGGAGTTGCTGGCTGAGGCGGCAATATTCCAGTCCTGGCTCCCGAAGCCGGAGGACATGGACGTGGACAGGGAAGCGGACTGGTTCAGGGAAGTGCTCACTGCAGTCTGTGACGCCTCGATGCCTCGGGTAAAGGCGCTTCCGCCCCGCAGGAGCGTGTACTGGTGGAATGCCGAACTTGCCAGTCTCCGCGAGGAGTGCGTGGCAACAAGGCGCCAGTACACCAGAGCGCGAAGACGGCGGCGGCGGAACGAAGAGGCGGAGAGGCAGTTGTACGGTGAGTACAAGCTGGCCAGGACCGCCTTCAGGGAGGCCATTCTGCTGGCCAAGGAGAGTGCCCGGGAGGAGATGCTCGCTGAGCTGAACCGTGACCCGTGGGGTAGGCCATACAAGATGGTCCGGGGCAAGCTCCGCGCGTGGGCGCCCCCACTGACTGCGACTCTGGAGCCGCAGTTTGTGGAGACGGTAGTGGGTGCGCTGTTCCCGCGCGTGGGAGAACATGCCACACCGGCCATGCCGCCACCCCTGGGAAGTGGTGAAGCCGAGGAGGAGGAGGAGGATGTGCCGCAAGTCTCGGAGGGAGAGCTGCATGCGGCCATCCTGAGGCTCAGAGCCAAGAAAAAGGCCCCCGGACCGGACGGGATTCCCGGACGTGCCTGGGTGCTAGCCTTGGAGGCTCTCGAGCCTCGCTTCAGGGAACTCCTCAGCGAGTGTCTCCAGAGTGGGAGAGTTCCACGGCAGTGGAAATCCGGGCGACTGGTCCTACTTCGCAAAGATGGGAGGCCAGCGGATTCGCCCAGCGCGTATCGCCCGATCGTCTTATTGGACGAATCGGGTAAGCTGCTGGAGCGAATCATCGCGGGGCGCCTGAACAGGCATCTGGAGCGAGTAGGACCAGACTTGGCGGAGAGCCAGTACGGGTTCCGCAGGGGCAGGTCCACCATCGACGCCATATCGACGGTGAGGGCCCTAGCGGAAGATGCGGTGTCCAAGGGAGAGGTCGTCGTGGCGGTGTCTTTAGACATCGCCAACGCCTTTAACACCCTCCCTTGGAGTTGCATTAGAGAGGCGCTGCGCTACCACGGAGTGCCCGCCTACCTGCGCCGGTTGCTCGCAGACTACCTCTCGGAGAGATCTATTGTCTTTCCGATGAGGGGCGAGTGGGGCAGGTGGGAAATGTCGTGCGGTGTTCCACAGGGGTCTGTTTTAGGGCCCTTGTTATGGAACATCGGTTACGACTGGGTACTTCGCGGTGGTAATTTGAGGGGAGTCGGCATAGTGTGCTATGCCGACGACACATTGGTGACGGCGAGGGGGAAGAACTACCGCAGCGCGGCCGTACTGGCAACGGCAGGGGTGGCCCACATGGTGGGAAAAATAAGGAGGCTGGGTCTGCAGGTGGCCCTTAACAAGTCCGAGGCCCTGTGTTTTCACGGACCTCGGAACGCGCCACCTGTTGGATCAGAGTTAGTCGTTGGGGGTGTTTCCATCGGCGTCGGTTCGACGATGAAGTACCTAGGACTCGTCATCGACAGCCGGTGGAACTTCAAAGAACACTTCCGACGACTAGCTCCTAGACTGACGAAGGCAGCAGCAGCTCTCGGTAGCCTGCTGCCAAACTTGGGAGGTCCAAGCGTCGCCTGCCGCCGCCTCTATACAGCGGTGGTCAGGTCGATGGCGCTTTACGGTTCGCCGATCTGGGCAGACACCCTTAACGCCCACAACATCGGGCTGCTGCGACAACCGCAGCGGCTCATGGCAATAAGGGTGGCCCGGGCGTACCGGACCGTATCTTTCGAGGCTGCGTGCCTCTTGGCTGGGACGATCCCTTGGGATCTGGACGCGGGAGCATTGGCCGGGCTCTACCGCAGGCTGTCGGCTGCCAAACAGCGGGGAGAATACCCCCCGCCTATGGTAGTCCGGCGAATGCGGGAACAAGCCCGGTCAGCTGCAATCGGAAGGTGGGAACAGCGGCTTGAGATGCCGACTGCGGGTGTGAGGACGGTGGAGGCAATCCGCCCTGTCCTCTTACAGTGGTTGACGAGACGGCACGGGTCTCTGACCTTCCGTCTCACGCAGCTCCTGACAGGCCATGGCTGTTTTGGCCGATACCTGTTCGGAGTTGCGCGAAGGGAGGAGACACCAGTCTGTCACCATTGCGGTGGCCCTGAGGACACGGCGGAGCACACCCTGCAGGAGTGCCCGGAGTGGAGTGAGCAGAGGGCGCGGCTCACAGCCGCTGTTGACGGGAGTCTGTCGCTCCCCGCCCTCGTGAAAGCGATGGTGGAGAGCGACATTGGATGGAACGCTGTGCGAGACTTCTGCGAAGATGTTCTCGCACAGAAGGAAGAGGCAGAGCGCGAGAGGGAGGCGTTCGCCGAGCCCGGCTCCTTGCGCAGAAGGCGCACTGGGCGGCGGCGCTTGGCGCATGATCGCCGACCTCCGTAGGCGAGGACTCTGGGCAGCAGGTTAGGGGAACCTGCTGCTGAAACAGAGAGTCCCCGCGAGGATGCACGATGTGTGTTGTGTTCCACACATCGTCATCGCAGAAGGTGGAGCAGAAGCTCACCGGGTTGGTGTCCGTTGAGGGACAGCGTCACCGGGGCTGCGGTCGTATGCGCAAGCCTTCCCGGAGCCCCGACCACACTGTGACGTCGAGGAGGAACACCCCAGGTTTTTAGTGGGTAGGCCGCCCTTCTGGCGGAGAGTCCCACATAACCACCCCGCCCTTCCCCTGGGCCGTGGGTGGTACCTCTAAAAGGTTTTCCTGGGTCAAAAAAAAAAAAAAAGGTTAGGTTAGGTTAGGTTAGGTTAGGTTAGGTTAGGTTAGGTTAGGTTAGGTTAGGTTAGGTTAGGTTAGGTTAGGTTAGGTTAGGTTAGGTTAGGTTAGGTTCCCCTCCATGGGGTCACCACCTTGTCGTGGTGGAGGGGCTCAACGGCCGACCAATGTGTCGTTTTCCACTTTGCATTGGTCGGCCGTTGCCAAGAGTGACCCGGGAGTAGTGAGCCTATTTTGTGCTATCCGGTTCTGTCCGGATGGTGCAAAATAGGACAGTCGGTGGTTCGGAGCTCGGAGTTCTATCTTTCCGAGCGGGTCAGGCTCTCTACACCTGACCCAGTGGTGAGGAATGTAGCGGCTCTGCCGCGAATTCCAATTTGTTCTTTCTTTCTTCTTTGTTTCTTTTCTAACTCTTGTTCTCTTTTCTGGTTTTTCTGTTTCTTCTTCCTTATACAATTGTGAGTGGGACTCTTGCCTGACCTTCTCCTCGGAGAAGCGAGGTGAAAGGGTCCAGTGGGAAGCACTCGCCCTCTGGTGAGGAGCTTCAATCCCGTGTCGGGCGTTTGTGTCCTTGCGATGCCGCGAGGCATCTAGAGAGGAGGGTCCCGCGTCGGCGTCTCGGCCGTATGCTGAGTAGCGGCGACGCGGGACGAGGGGCGACGGGTTTGGAGGGCTGTGTTAAGTCACGGTCAGCCGAACAGACTTCGGTCACCGTCGGCCAACTCGCCGCGCTGGTGAGGGGCTTGCCTTAATTGGCCGGCCCAAGTGGAGACAACCACAATAAAAAATCCGTCAAAGCCTCACGGGTCGACTTATCCCCGGCGAGGCGCCCATTGGTGGTTGAGGACGGAGCGTCAACCAGCTAGAGGTCACCTGCGGATACCTCCCGCCCTCCGCAGTATATAGGGTTATCCAGACGAGGGGGCAACGTCTGGATGGACTTCCTTTCCCGCCATACTCGTGGGAATCACATGGATATTTCTAACAAAAACAAAAACCCAAAGACGATAGGAAGGAGAGTGGAGAAGGAGGAGGAGAGGCCGCAAGACCTCTCTCTCGGAGAGGAGTCTGACTCCTCAGAGATGTCGATGCACTCCGTCAAGAGCGCATCAACCGGGAGATCCATTTCCCGGAAAAGATGGAGCGAGGGTCCTGATGGTCTGCCTAAGGACTCCGGCGCTACAGTGAAGCGAGGCAGAGGTCGGCCGCCCACGACGGGCGAATATGTCGGCCTTGCCGAAGCTAGGGCGCAGTATGTTGCGGCAGAGAGAGCTGTTTTGGAGCTTGAGTCAGAGCGGGAGGTCGCTCAGATGACCATGAGGCTCCGAGCAGCTCAGTCTTCAGAACCTCGACTCTCAGAGTCGTCGATTGAGGACGAGGAGGAGTTGGTCTCCCAACTCAACAAAAAGGCCCGGGACTCGCTGGCAGCCATTGAAATGGTTGCCAAAAAGTCCAAAAACTTAAAGGGAACCTTCCAGGCTGCCCTAAAGGAAGCTACCGGGACACTCAAACGAGTGGTGGAGGATCTCGGTAAAAGGACCTCCACAGAGGAGACCAAGAAGCTGCAGGCCGCAAACACGCGCCTGCAGCAGGAAGTGAATGAGTTGAGAAGGGAGATGGTGGAGATGCGCGCGGAACTCAGAAGGGAACCGACCGCGGGAGCCGCCAGATCCCAAGCTCAACTCTCACAAGAGCCGGAGGAACTGACGGCATCCATCATGCGCCAGGTCGGTGGTATGGTGAGTGCGCGGCTGGATGCGCTAGAGGAGCGCCTTCTTCCAGCCAAACGCGCGCGACCTCCATTGGCTGCTGACCGGAGGGCGCAGGCCGTCAGGGTCTTGAAATCTTCCGAAGGTTTGAACCTTCGGAAGGAATTTGTCAGGGCTGCGTCACCCCAGCCGGGTCCTTCAGGGGCCCGCGAGAAGAAGGCCCAGCCCCCAACCATGCCTTTGGGAAAAGGCAAGGGGAAGGGCAAAAAGAGCGGCTTGACGGAGGAGGTTCAGCCCCCACCACCACCGAAACCCCCCGTTGCTAACGAGTGGGTCACGGTGGTCAAGAAGGGCCAGACCAAGAAGGCCGCGAAAGCGAAGCTGCTTCAGTCGCAGGGCTCGCAGCGACCTTTGAAGAAACCGGTGGCCCCCAAAGTGGGTAAGCCCAAACTGCGCGTCCCTCGGACTGCAGCTGTCGTCTTGACGCTGCAGCCCGAGGCCGTGCAGAAGGGCGTGACGTACGCCAACGCCCTGAAAGAGGCCAGGGACAAGGTCAGCCTTGAAGAGTTAGGGATCCCGGCAATGCGTTGCCGCACTGCGGTAACGGGTGCCAAGATCTTCGAGATCCCAGGCTCCTCGGGCAGCGCAAAGGCTGACCTTTTGGCCCAGAAGCTGGGGGCCGTCTTCGGTCAAGAGTTGGTGCGGGTCTCCAGACCCACAAAGTGCGCAGAGATGCGCATCAGTGGCCTGGACGATTCCGTCACCACACAGGAAGTGGCAACAGCGGTGGCCAGGGCTGGGGGGTGCTCCACCGACGCTATCAAGGTCGGTGGAATGAGAACAACAGCGGCGGGACTCGGCTCGTGCTTCGTGCGCTGCCCAGTGGCAGTTGCCAAGAAGCTGGTCGGGGGCCGTCTCCTGGTTGGTTGGGTCTCTGCGCAGGTAAAACTGCTGGAGCAGAGACCCATGCGCTGCTTCCGTTGCCTGGAGTCAGGGCACGTGCGGGAGCAGTGCAAGTCGTTGGTAGACCGTAGCACCCAGTGCTACCGCTGTGGCCAGCCCGGCCACAAGGCAGCAGAGTGCTCGTCGGCCCCACACTGCACAATATGTGCAGCAGTGGGCAAGCCGGCAGAGCACCGAGCGGGGGGCAAGGCATGTGCCAAGCCCCCCAAGAAGAAGAATGGCCGGACGAGGGCAGCCGTGGCCGAGACCCAGCTGCCTCCGACTCTCCCACCATCACGGGTCGAGGAGATGACCACGGACGCCATATAATATGGCTCTGAGAGTCCTGCAGACGAATCTCAACCACTGCGCCACTGCTCAACATCTTATGATGCAGAGTATGGCGCAGTGGTCGATATCCATCGCTTTTGTGGCGGAGCCGTACTTCGTCCCGCCACAAAGCTACTGGTTTGGGGACATCGACGGGGTGGTAGCCATTGCCGCGCGGGTGGCAGCTGGTTGCCCTCCCGTCGAAAAGGTGGAGAGAGGGAGAGGCTGGGTAGCGGTCTTCGCGGGGGGTATGGCCTTCATAGGCGTGTACATATCCCCCAACCGACCCTGCTCAGAGTTCGAGGCCTGGCTGGTTGGAGTGGAGACTCTTGTTCACCAGTGTCGCCAATACCAGGTGGTCGTAGCCGGGGACTTCAACGCCCACTCTAGGACGTGGGGTTCTCCATCCACTGATTCCAGGGGTGAGGTGTTGGAGGAATGGGCACGGGCTACGGGGTTGTCACTGGTGAACAGGGGTTCGGTGAATACGTGCGTGCGGCAACAGGGCGGATCTATCGTGGATCTCACGTTCGCCAGTTCTGCCCTGGCGCGCCGTATTCACGGCTGGGAGGTGCTGGAAGAGGTGGAGAGTCTGTCCGATCACCGGTACATCCGGTTCGACCTCTCCCCTCCAGCGGAGTTCCGCCCTCCTGCAAGGGAGAACTCGCCACGCTGGGCCTTGAAGCGGCTTGATCGGGAGTTGCTGGCTGAGGCGGCAATATTCCAGTCCTGGCTCCCGAAGCCGGAGGACGTGGATTTGGACGAAAAGGCGGCCTGGTTCAGAGAGGCACTCACAGAGGTCTGTGACGCCTCGATGCCTCGGGTAAAGGCGCTTCCGCCCCGCAGGAGCGTGTACTGGTGGAATGCCGAACTTGCCCGTCTCCGCGAGGAGTGCGTGGCAACAAGGCGCCAGTACACCAGAGCGCGAAGACGGCGGCGGCGGAACGAAGAGGCAGAGAGGCAGCTGTACGACGAGTACAAGCTGGCCAGGACCGCCTTCAGGGAGGCTATCTTGCAAGCCAAGGAGAATGCCCGGGAGGAGATGCTCGCTGAGTTGAACCGCGACCCGTGGGGAAGGCCCTACAAGATGGTCCGGGGCAAGCTCCGCGCGTGGGCGCCCCCACTGACTGCGACTTTGGAGCCGCAGTTTGTGGAGACGGTAGTGGGTGCGCTGTTCCCGCGCGTGGGAGAACATGCCACACCGGCCATGCCGCCACCCTTGGGAAGCGGTGAAGCCGAGGAGGAGGAGGAGGATGTGCCGCAAGTCTCGGAGGGAGAGTTGCATGCGGCCATCCTGAGGCTCAGAGCCAAGAACAAGGCCCCCGGACCGGACGGGATTCCCGGACGTGCCTGGGTGCTAGCCTTGGAGGCTCTCGAGCCTCGCTTCAGAGAACTCCTCAGCGAGTGTCTCCAGAGTGGGAGAGTTCCACGGCAGTGGAAAACCGGGCGACTGGTCCTACTTCGCAAAGATGGGAGGCCAGCGGATTCGCCCAGCGCGTATCGCCCGATCGTCTTATTGGACGAATCGGGTAAGCTGCTGGAGCGAATCATCGCGGGGCGCCTGAACAGGCATCTGGAGCGAGTAGGACCAGACTTGGCGGATAGCCAGTACGGGTTCCGCAGGGGCAGATCCACCATCGATGCCATATCGACGGTGAGGGCCCTAGCGGAAGAAGCGGTGTCCAAGGGAGAGGTCGTCGTGGCGGTGTCTTTAGACATCGCCAACGCCTTTAACACCCTCCCTTGGAGTTGCATTAGAGAGGCGCTGCGCTACCACGGAGTGCCCGCCTACCTGCGCCGGTTGCTCGCAGACTACCTCTCGGAGAGATCTATTGTCTTTCCGATGAGGGGCGAGTGGGGCAGGTGGGAAATGTCGTGCGGTGTTCCACAGGGGTCTGTTTTAGGGCCCTTGTTATGGAACATCGGTTACGATTGGGTGCTTCGTGGTGGCAATCTGTGGGGAGTCGGCATAGTCTGCTATGCCGACGACACATTGGTAACGGCGAGGGGGAAGAACTACCGCAGCGCGGCCGTACTGGCAACAGCAGGGGTGGCCCACGTGGTGGGGAAAATAAGGAGGCTGGGTCTGCAGGTGGCCCTTAACAAGTCCGAGGCTCTGTGTTTTCACGGACCTCGGAACGCGCCACCTGTAGGCTCAGAACTAGTTGTTGGGGGTGTTTCCATCGGCGTCGGTTCGACGATGAAGTACCTTGGACTCGTCATCGACAGCCGGTGGAACTTCAAGGAACACTTCAAGCAACTAGTTCCTAGAGTGACGAAGGCAGCAGGAGCTCTCGGGAGCCTGCTGCCAAATTTGGGAGGTCCAAGCGTCGCCTGCCGCCGCCTCTATACAGCGGTGGTCAGGTCGATGGCGCTTTATGGTTCGCCGATATGGGCAGACACCCTTAACGCCCACAACATCGGGCTGCTGCGACAACCGCAGCGGCTCATGGCGATAAGGGTGGCTCGGGCGTACCGGACTGTGTCCCACGAGGCTGCGTGCCTCTTGGCGGGGACAATCCCATGGGACGTGGACGCGGGTGCATTGGCCGGGCTCTACCGCAGGCTGTCGGCTGCCAAACAGCGGGGAGAATACCCCCCGCCTATGGTAGTCCGGCGAATGCGGGAACAAGCCCGGTCGAATGCTATCGAACGGTGGCAACAGCGGCTGGAGACGCCGACTGCGGGTGTGAGGACGGTGGAGGCAATCCGCCCTGTCCTCTTACAGTGGTTGACGAGACGGCACGGGTCTCTGACCTTCCGTCTCACGCAGCTTCTGACAGGTCATGGCTGTTTTGGCCGATACCTGTTCAGAGTTGCGCGAAGGGAGGAGACACCAGTCTGTCACCACTGCGGTGGCCCTGAGGACACGGCGGAGCACACCCTGCAGGAGTGCCCGGAGTGGAGTGAGCAGAGGGCGCGGCTCACAGCCGCTGTTGACGGGAGTTTGTCGCTCCCCGCCCTCGTGAAAGCGATGGTGGAGAGCGACATAGGATGGGACACTGTGCGAGACTTCTGCGAAGATGTTCTCGCACAGAAGGAAGCGGCAGAGCGCGAGAGGGAGGCGTTCGCCGAGCCCGGCTCCTTGCGCAGAAGGCGCACTGGGCGGCGGCGCTTGGCGCATGATCGCCGACCTCCGTAGGCGAGGACTCTGGGCGGCAGGTTAGGGGAACCTGCTGCTGAAACAGAGAGTCCCCGCGAGGATGCACGATGTGTGTTGTGTTCCACACATCGTCATCGTAGAAGGTGGAGCAGAAGCTCACCGAGTTGGTGTCCGTTGAAGGACAGCGTCACCGGGGCTGCGGTCGTATGCGCAAGCCTTCCCGGAGCCCCGACCACACTGTGACGTCGTTGAGGAACACCCCAGGTTTTTAGTGGGTAGGCCGCCCTTCTGGCGGAGAGTCCCACATAACCACCCCGCCCTTCCCCTGGGCCGTGGGTGGTACCTCTAAAAGGTTTTCCTGGGTCAAAAAAAAAAAAAAAAAAAAAAAAAAAAAAAAAAAAAAAAAAAAAAAAGGTTAGGTTAGGTTAGGTTAGGTTAGGTTAGGTTAGGTTAGGTTAGGTTAGGTTAGGTTAGGTTAGGTTCCCCTCCGTGGGGTCACCACCTTGTCGTGGTGGAGGGGCTCAACGGCCGACCAATGTGTTGTTTTCCACTTTGCATTGGTCGGCCGTTGCCAAGAGTGACCCGGGAGTAGTGAGCCTATTTTGTGCTATCCGGTTCTGTCCGGATGGTGCAAAATAGGACAGTTAGTGGTTTGGAGCTCGGGGTTCTGTCCCTTCGAGCGGGTCAGGCTCTTTACACCTGACCCAGTGGTGGGGAATTTCCGGCTCTGCCGCAAATTCCAGTTGTTCTTTTCTTCTTTGTTTCTTTCTTACTCTTGTTGTCTTTTCTTGTTTTCTGTTTCTTCTTCTTCTATGCAATATTTGATGGACAGTGTGACTGTTGTTAGTGGGGCTCTTGCCTGATCTTCTCCTCGGAGAAGTGAGGTGAAAGAGCCCAGTGGGAAGCACTCGCCTTCTCCTTGCGGAGTTTGTGAGATGCTTCAAGCCCGAGACGGGCGTTTGTGTCCTTGCGATGCCGCGAGGCATCTAGAGAGGAGGGTCTCGCGTCGGCGTCTCGGCCGTATGCTGAGTAGCGGCGACGCGGGACGAGGGGCGACGGGTTCGGAGGACTGTGTTAAGTCATGGTCAGCCGAACAGACTTCGGTCACCGTCGGCCAACTCGCCGCGCTGGTGAGGGGCTTGCCTTAATTGGCCGGCCCAAGTGGAGACAACCACAATAAAAAATCCGTCAAAGTCTCACGGGTCGACCTATCCCCGGCGAGGCGCCCATTGGTGGTTGAGGACGGAGCGTCAACCAGCTAGAGGTCACCTGCGGATACCTCCCGCCCTCCGCAGTATATAGGGTTATCCAGACGAGGGGGCAACGTCTGGATGGACTTTTATTTCCCACCATACTCGTGGGAATCATATGGGAAAATTTACATAAAAACCCAAACCCAAAGACGTCAGGAAGGAGAGTAGAGAAGGAGGAAGAGAGGCCGCAAGACCTCTCTCTCGGAGAGGAGTCTGACTCCTCGGAGATTTCGATGTACTCCGTGAGGAGTACATCACCTTTAGCGGGAAGGTCTGCTTCCCGCAAAAGATGGAAGGAGGGTCCTGAAGGCCTGCCTCAGGACACGGTTTCCTCCATCAAACGTGGCAGAGGTCGACCACCGACTACGGGCCACTACGTCGGCCTGGCGAAAGCCAAGTCGGATTACGTGGCGGCTGAAAGAGCTGCATTGGAGCTGGAGTCGGAGCGAGAGGTCGCTCAGATGACCATAAGGCTCCGATCAGCTCAGTCCTCAGAACCGCGACTCTCTGAGTCGTCGGTCGAGGACGAGGCGGAGTTGGCCTCCCAACTCAATAAGAAGGCCCTGGACTCGTTGGCAGCCATAGAAATGGTTGCCAAAAAGTCAAAGAACCTGAAGGGCACCTTTCAGGCTGCCCTAAAGGAAGCGGTCAGGACCCTCAAAAGAGTAGTGGAGGACCTTGGCCAAAGGACCTCCACAGAGGAAACTAAGAAGCTGCAGGCCGCAAACACGCGCCTGCAGCAAGAGGTGAACGAGCTGAGGAAGGAGATGGTGGAGATGCGTGCGGAATTCCGAAGGGAACCGCCCGCGGAAGCCGCCAGATCCCAAGCTCAACTCTCCCAGGAGCCGGAGGAACTGACGGCGTCCATCATGCGCCAGGTCGGCGGTATGGTGAGTGCGCGGCTGGATGCGCTAGAGGAGCGCCTTCTTCCAGCCAAACGCGCGCGACCTCCATTGGCTGCTGACCGGAGAGCGCAGGCCGTCAGAGTCCTGAAGTCTTCCGAAGGGTTGAACCTTCGGAAAGAATTTGTCAAGGCTGCGTCACCCCAGCCGGGTCCTTCTGGGGTCCGCGAGAAGACTCAGCCCCCAACCATGCCTATGGGAAAAGGCAAGGGGAAGGGGAAAAAGAGTGTCTCGACGGAGGTTCAGCCCCCACCACCACCGAAACCCCCCGTTGCTAACGAGTGGGTCACGGTGGTAAAGAAGGGCCAGAAGAAGAGGGCCGCGAAAGCGTCGCTGCTCCAGCCGCAAGGCTCGCAGCGACCACAGAGCAAACAGGCCCCCAAAGTGGGAAAGCCCAAACTGCGTGTTCCTCGGACTGCGGCTGTCGTTTTGACAATACAGCCCGAGGCCGCGCAGAAGGGGGTTACGTACGCGGATGCTCTGAAGGAGGCAAGAGAAAAGGTCAGCCTCGAAGAGCTGGGGATCCCGGCAATGCGTTGCCGCACAGCAGTAACGGGGGCCAAGATCTTCGAGATCCCAGGCTCCTCGGGCAGCGCGAAGGCTGACCTTTTGGCCCAAAAGTTGGGGGCCGTCTTCGGCCAAGGCATGGTGAGGGTCACCAGACCCACAAAGTGCGCAGAGATGCGCATCAGTGGGCTGGATGATTCCGTCACCACGCAGGAGGTGGCAATGGCGGTGGCTAAGGCTGGGGGGTGCTCCGCCGACGCCGTCAAGGTCGGAGGGATGAGGGCAACAGCGGCGGGTCTCGGCTCGTGCTTCGTTCGCTGTCCGGTGGCCGTCGCCAAGAAACTAGTTGGGGGCCGTCTCTTGGTCGGTTGGGTCTCTGCGCAGGTAAAACTGCTGGAGCAGAGGCCCATGCGCTGCTTCCGCTGCCTTGAGTCAGGGCACGTGCGGGAGCAGTGCAAGTCGGTGGTGGATCGTGGCACCCAGTGCTACCGCTGTGGTCAGCCCGGCCATAAGGCAGCTGAGTGTTCGGCAGCCCCACACTGCACAATATGCGCAGCAGTGGGCAAGCCGGCAGAACACCGCGCGGGGGGCAAGGCATGCGCCAAGCCCCCCAAGAAGAAGAATGGCCGGACGAGGGCAGCCGTGGCCGAGACCCAGCTGCCTCCGACTCTCCCTCCATCACGGGTCGAGGAGATGACCACAGACGCCATATAATATGGCTCTGAAAGTCCTGCAGACGAATCTCAACCACTGCGCCACTGCTCAACATCTTATGATGCAGAGTATGGCGCAGTGGTCGATATCCATCGCTTTTGTGGCGGAGCCGTACTTCGTCCCGCCACAAAGCTACTGGTTTGGGGACATCGACGGGGTGGTGGCCATTGCCGCGAGGGTGGCAGCTGGTTGCCCTCCCGTCGAAAAGGTGGAGAGAGGGAGAGGCTGGGTAGCGGTCTTCGCGGGGGGTATGGCCTTCATAGGCGTGTACATATCCCCCAACAGACCCTGCTCAGAGTTCGAGGCCTGGCTGGTTGGAATTGAGACTCTTGTTCACCAGTGTCGCCAATACCAGGTGGTCGTAGCCGGGGACTTCAACGCCCACTCCAGGATGTGGGGATCTCCGTCCACTGATTCCAGGGGTGAGGTGTTGGAGGAATGGGCACGGGCTACGGGGTTGTCACTGGTGAACAGGAGTTCGGTGAATACGTGCGTGCGGCAACAGGGCGGATCTATCGTGGATCTCACGTTCGCTAGTTCTGCCCTGGCGCGCCGTATTCACGGCTGGGAGGTGCTGGAAGAGGTGGAGAGTCTGTCCGATCACCGGTACATTCGGTTCGACCTCTCCCCTCCAGCGGAGTTCCGCCCTCCTGCAAGGGAGAACTCGCCACGCTGGGCCTTGAAGCGGCTTGATCGGGAGTTGCTGGCTGAGGCGGCAATTTTCCAGTCCTGGCTCCCGAAGCCGGAGAACATGGACGTGGACAGGGAAGCGGACTGGTTCAGGGAAGTGCTCACTGCAGTCTGCGACGCCTCGATGCCTCGAGTAAAGGCGCTTCCGCCCCGCAGGAGCGTGTACTGGTGGAATGCCGAACTTGCCCATCTCCGCGAGGAGTGCGTGGCAAGAAGGCGCCAGTACACCAGAGCGCGAAGACGGCGGCGGCGGAACGAAGAGGCGGAGAGGCAGTTGTACGGTGAGTACAAACTGGCCAGGACCGCCTTCAGGGAGGCCATTCTGCTGGCCAAGGAGAGTGCCCGGGAGGAGATGCTCGCTGAGCTGAACCGCGACCCGTGGGGAAGGCCCTACAAGATGGTCCGGGGCAAGCTCCGCGCGTGGGCGCCCCCACTGACTGCGACTTTACAGCCGCAGTTTGTGGAGACGGTAGTGGGTGCGCTGTTCCCGCGCGTGGGAGAACATGCCACACCGGCCATGCCGCCACCCTTGGGAAGCGGTGAAGCCGAGGAGGAGGAGGAGGATGTGCCGCAGGTCTCGGAAGGAGAGTTGCATGCGGCCATCCTGAGGCTCAGAGCCAAGAACAAGGCCCCCGGACCGGACGGGATTCCCGGACGTGCCTGGGTGCTAGCCTTGGAGGTTCTCGGGCCTCGCTTCAGAGAACTCCTCAGCGAGTGTCTCCAGAGTGGGAGAGTTCCACGGCAGTGGAAAACCGGGCGACTGGTCCTACTTCGCAAAGATGGGAGGCCAGCGGATTCGCCCAGCGCGTATCGCCCGATCGTCTTATTGGACGAATCGGGTAAGCTGCTGGAGCGAATCATCGCGGGGCGCCTGAACAGGCATCTGGAGCGAGTAGGACCAGACTTGGCGGAGAGCCAGTACGGGTTCCGCAGGGGCAGGTCCACCATCGACGCCATATCGACGGTGAGGGCCCTAGCGGAAGAGGCGGTGTCCAAGGGAGAGGTCGTCGTGGCTGTGTCTTTAGACATCGCCAACGCCTTTAACACCCTCCCTTGGAGTTGCATCAAAGAGGCGCTGCGCTACCACGGAGTGCCCACCTACCTGCGCCGGTTGCTCGCAGACTACCTCTCGGAGAGATCTATTGTCTTTCCGATGAGGGGCGAATGGGGCAGGTGGGAAATGTCGTGCGGTGTTCCACAGGGGTCTGTTTTAGGGCCCTTGTTGTGGAACATCGGTTACGATTGGGTGCTTCGTGGTGGCAATCTGTGGGGAGTCGGCATAGTCTGCTATGCCGACGACACATTGGTGACGGCGAGGGGGAAGAGCTACCGCAGTGCAGCCGTACTGGCAACGGCAGGGGTGGCCCACGTGGTGGGAAAAATAAGGAGGCTGGGTCTGCAGGTGGCCCTTAACAAGTCCGAGGCCCTGTGTTTTCACGGACCTCGGAACGCGCCACCTGTTGGATCAGAGTTAGTCGTTGGGGGTGTTTCCATCGGCGTCGGTTCGACGATGAAGTACCTGGGACTCGTCATCGACAGCCGGTGGAACTTCAAAGAACACTTCCGACGACTAGCCCCCAGATTGACGAAGGCAGCAGCAGCTCTCGGGAGCCTGCTGCCAAATTTGGGAGGTCCAAGCGTCGCCTGCCGCCGCCTCTATACAGCGGTGGTTAGGTCGATGGCGCTTTATGGTTCGCCGATATGGGCAGACACCCTTAACGCCCACAACATCGGGCTGCTGCGACAACCGCAGCGGCTCATGGCGATAAGGGTGGCTCGGGCGTACCGGACCGTATCTTTTGAGGCTGCGTGCCTCTTGGCTGGGACGATCCCTTGGGATCTGGACGCGGGAGCATTGGCCGGGCTCTACCGCAGGCTGTCGGCTGCCAAACAGCGGGGAGAATACCCCCCGCCTATGGTAGTCCGGCGAATGCGGGAACAAGCCCGGTCAACTGCTATCGGAAGGTGGGAACAGCGGCTGGAGACGCCGACTGCGGGTGTGAGGACGGTGGAGGCAATCCGCCCTGTCCTCTTACAGTGGTTGACGAGACGACACGGGTCTCTGACCTTCCGTCTCACGCAGCTCCTGACAGGTCATGGTTGCTTTGGCCGATACCTGTTCAGAGTTGCGCGAAGGGAGGAGACACCTGTCTGTCACCATTGCGGTGGCCCTGAGGACACGGCGGAGCACACCCTGCAGGAGTGCCCGGTGTGGAGTGAGCAGAGGGCGCGGCTCACAGCCGCTGTTAACGGGAGTCTGTCGCTCCCCGCCCTCGTGAAAGCGATGGTGGAGAGCGACACTGGATGGGACGCTGTGCGAGACTTCTGCGAAGATGTTCTCGCACAGAAAGAAGTGGCAGAGCGCGAGAGGGAGGCGTTCGCCGAGCCCGGTTCCTTGCGCAGAAGGCGCACTGGGCGGCGGCGCTTGGCGCATGATCGCCGACCTCCATAGGCGAGGACTCTGGGCGGCAGGTTAGGGGAACCTGCTGCTGGAACAGAGAGTCCCCGCGAGGATGCACGATGTGTGTAGTGTTCCACACATCGTCATCGAAGTAGGTGGAGCAGAAGCTCACCGAGTTGGTGTCCGTGAGGGACAGCGTCACCGGGGCTGCGGTCGTATGCGCAAGCCTTCCCGTAGCCCCGACCACACTGTGACGTCGAGGAGGAACACCCCAGGTTTTTAGTGGGTAGGCCGCCCTTCTGGCGGAGAGTCCCACATAACCACCCCGCCCTTCCCCTGGGCCGTGGGTGGTACCTCTAAAAGGTTTTCCTGGGTCAAAAAAAAAAAAAAAAAAAAAAAAAAAAAAAAAAAAAAAAAAAAAAAAAAGGTTAGGTTAGGTTAGGTTAGGTTAGGTTAGGTTAGGTTAGGTTAGGTTAGGTTAGGTTAGGTTAGGTTAGGTTAGGTTAGGTTAGGTTAGGTTAGGTTCCCCTCCGTGGGGTCACCACCTTGTCGTGGTGGAGGGGCTCAACGGCCGACCAATGTGTTGTTTTCCACTTTGCATTGGTCGGCCGTTGCCAAGAGTGACCCGGGAGTAGTGAGCCTATTTTGTGCTATCCGGTTCTGTCCGGATGGTGCAAAATAGGACAGTGGGTGGTCGTCGCGGGGGGTCCTTGCCTATGCCTCTCCGTCGAGAGGATTGGTAAAGGGCGGTAGACGGCGCACCTGAGAGGGAGGCCCGCGAGGGCGTGGGTCCGGAGGCGCGTGGGCGCTCGGACGTGGACGAGGGGCCCGAGATGGGCGGAGGTTTAGTTGCCTGCGACGGGCGGTGTTCAGTCCCGAGGTCTGTAGGTCGCCGAGGGCAGCTTAAGGGGTGTTTGGATTCGGAACTGTTTCTTGTTTATGAGTCTCAGTTCCGAAACCAAACACCAGGGCATGCTAGGCCTACCAAACAGAAAAACATGGAATCACGCAAATTGAATAAAACTACCCAGGAGGGTCCGGCTAGCCGGGAATCCCTCCGTGGCGCCTCGGTGTCACGCAGCCCCCATTCGTATTCTGGGGGGGGCACAACTTGCGCGAGGACATACGGTCCGAAGAAGGGAGTGGAAGAGAGGAGGAAGGGAGTTACGAGGATTGGAGGACGTGTTTCGACAGATCTTGACTCTGACGACTCGTTAAGTCAAGCGTCTGTCGAATCACGTCTAGGAAAGAGGAGGGAGCCGTCGCCTGTGGTGTTGGATAGCTGCTCGGACTCCGACAGCTATTCCGACGAGCCCACGGCGCCGAAGGTGGTTGCAGTGGAGGCCAAGAGGGGAAGAGGTCGTCCGCCCACTACAGGGCACTATGTCGGCCTCGCAAACGCCAAGGCGGTCTACCTGGCTGCCCAGCGGGCGGAAATAGAGCTCCAGGCCGAGCTGGAGCTGGCAAATGAGATTCGGTCTCAGAGGGAGGAGGAGCGCCGGGCACCAACAAAGCCGGCGACATCAGCGTCAGCGGATGGGGCGAGCGATCTCCCTGCCGTTGACCTGGTGAAGAGGGTTAAGGAAAGACTGGCCAACATCGAACATGTGGCCAGTCATTCCAAAAACCTTAAGGGAACCTTTGTCAGGGCCCTTAAGGACTCTGCCACCTCAATACGGGAGGCAGTGGAGGAACTGCAGAAGCGTTCCTCCAACGATGAGGTGGCCAAACTGCAGGCTGCCAACAAGCTCCTGCAGGAGCAGGTCATGGGCTTGGGGACGGACCTGGCGCAGCTCCGGCGGGAGATGCTGGAGGCGAAAGCGGAGGCGGCGGCGGCTCGGGCCGGGACTCGGCCTGTGGTCCCGAAACGGTTGCCGCCTCCGGAGAACCTCAGCCGGCAGCTGATAGATACCATCATAGAGATGGGAGGTACGTCGGAGGAGCGGATTGCCGAGCTGGAGGAGATGCTCCGACAGCAGCAGTCCAGCGCTCCTCCTTCTTCCTCCGTTCGCGGAAAGCCCACGGCACCGGAGCCTCGCCCCGGCCCGTCGGGCATGTCCGCGAACTTGGACTATGACTCGGAGGAACTGCCGCCGGTTGCCCTCGTGGCAAACCAGCGCGGCACAGTACCCAACACCGGACGTGACACTGCGGCCAAGGGCAGAAGGCCCGCGGCCGCCAAACCTGGAGGAGACAAGCCCCAACCGGTCACCACCCAACCTGGCGAGAGCTGGGCGGAGGTGACTAGGAGGGGCAAGAAGAAGAGGAAGCCAGCAGCGGTGCCCGCGTCCTCGGGGACTCAGTCCGGTCCGAGGACTGCGGAACCGCGAAAGGCTAAGGCCAAGGCAGCAGCGTTGCCGGTGTCGCAAGGGACTCAGTCCGGAGCGACTACCCGGCCACGCCAGGCTGCCAAGGCCAAAGGAAGGGACAAGGCGCGAAAGCCTAGGTTGCGCGCCCCGAAGACCCCGGCGATCAGTTTACTGATCTTGCCGGAGGGTCTATCGAGGGGATGGACGTATGCCCGAGCACTCGTCCTGATGAAGGAGAAGTTCCCGGACTTGAAGGCTCTGGGGATCCCGAGCGCTCGCTTCCGAGTCGCTGCTACCGGAGCCAGGATGCTCGAATTCCCGAGTGAAGTCCCTGGCCCGACGGTGGATGCCTTTGCGGCGAAGCTCCGGACTCTGTTCCCGGAGGATGTGCTCCGAGTCACCAGGCCGGTGAAGTGTACTGATGTGCGCGTAGCCGGTTTGGATGACTCGGTCACAAAAGATGAGGTGGCTCAGGCGATCGCCCGAGTCGGGGGTTGCTCCCCTGACGAGGTAACGGTCGCCGAGATTAGCCGCAATGCCACAGGCTCGGGCACAGCATTCGTGCGTTGTCCGATGGCTGTGGCCAAAAAAGCGACGGAGACTTCACGTCTCCTTGTCGGCTATATGTCGGCACAGATAAAGGCCTTAACACCAAGGCCTCTGCGCTGCTTCCGGTGTCTCGCTACAGGGCACGTCAGGGAGCAGTGCACGGCGTTTGAAGATCGGAGCAACTTATGCTTCCGATGTGGCCAACCCGGCCACAAGGCGGCGACCTGTTCCGCCACTCCACACTGCGCCGTCTGCGCAGCTGCTGGTGTGTCAGCGGGACACCGAACTGGGGGCAGGGCCTGCAAGCCCCCCCCAAAACGGAGAGGACGAGTGGTGGCAAATGTTACCACCCAGTCCGGCACCAGATCGGCGCCGGCTGGAAATAACATGGCCACTGGGAACTCTGGACTCTAGGTTCGGGGGGACCTAGAGTCCACTTTCGGAGTTCGAGACGGGGCGATGTGTCAGGTGTTCCCGACACATCGCCATGTGAGGGATGAGCACAGGCTCAACGAGGGAGAGCAAGGCGCTGCCGGCGAGACTGAGGAATACTAGCTGGGTTCCAGTCTCCCGGCCTGACAAGGCGCAGAGAGGGAACACCTTGGAGGTTTTAGTCGGTAGGGGTCGCCACTCTGGCACCGAGTCCGACATACCCCGCCACCTCCCCCCGAGGATTGGCGGGCATGCGTAACTGCATTTCCTCCAAGTCAAAAAAAAAAAAAAAGGTTAGGTTAGGTTAGGTTAGGTTCCCCTCCGTGGGGTCACCACCTTGTCGTGGTGGAGGGGCTCAACGGCCGACCAATGTGTTGTTTCCACTTTGCATTGGTCGGCCGTTGCCAAGAGTGACCCGGGAGTAGTGAGCCTATTTTGTGCTATCCGGTTCTGTCCGGGTGGTGCAAAATAGGACAGTGGGTGGTCGTCGCGGGGGGTCCTTGCCTATGCCTCTCCGTCGAGAGGACTGGTAAAGGGCGGAAGACGGCGCACCTGAGAGGGAGGCCCGCGAGGGCGTGGGTCCGGAGGCGCGTGGGCGCTCGGACGTGGACGAGGGGCCCGAGATGGGCGGAGGTTTAGTTGCCTGCGACGGGCGGAGTTAAGTCCCGAGGTCTGTAGGTCGCCGAGGGCAGCTTAAGGGGTGTTTGGATTCGGAACTGTTTCTTGTTTATGAGTTTCAGTTCCGAAGCCAAACACCAGGGCATGCTAGGCCTGCCAACTAGAAAATATGGAGGAACGCAAAGTGAAAATAACTACCCAGGAGGGTCCGGCTTCAAGCCGGGAATCCCTCCGTGGCGCTCTGGCGTCGCGCAGCCCCCGATCGTATTCTGGGGGGGGCACATCTTGCGTGAGGACATATGGTCGAAGAGGAGGAGTAGGAGGAGTAAGAGGAGAGGGAGTAGCGAGGGGGAGAGCGCCTGCGTCTGCGGGGAATTCCTCGTCGTTTCTCGACTCCGATGACTCGTTGGGGTCGGCGTCTGCCGGGTCCCGTCGATTGTTGGGGAAGAGGAGGGAGTCGCCGGTGATTCTCGATAGCTGTTCGGATTCGGACAGTGACTCGGAAGAACCGACGGCTCCGCGGGTTCCTGCGACGGAGCCCAAGAGAGGGAGAGGTCGGCCGCCCACCACAGGGCAGTACGTCGGCCTCGCCCAGGCCAAGGCGATATACATCGCTGCCCAAAAGGCGGAGTTGGAGCTCCAGGCCGAGCTGGAGCTGGCCGAAGAGATTCGGTCTCAAAGGGAAAGGGAGCGCCGTTCGCCGATTGCACCGGCAACTGCAGCGCCGACGGACCGGTCGAGTGATCTCCCGGCCGTCGACCTTGCAAAAAGAGTGGGGGAGAGACTGGCCACCATCGAGCATGTGGCCAGCAGCTCCAAGAACCTTAAGGGTACCTTTGTTAGGGCCCTTAAGGAGTCGGTGACCTCTATAAGGGAGGCAGTCGAGGAGATGCGAAAGCGCTCCTCGAACGACGAGGTCGTAAAGCTGCAGGCCGCTAATAAGCGCCTGCAGGAGGAGGTGAACGGCCTGAGGACGGAACTAGCGGAGTTTCGTCGTGAGCTGCTGGGGTTACGCGCGGAGGCGGCTGCGGTTCGGCCGAAGACTCGGCCTACGCCCCCGTGGTCGCTGCCGCCGCCGAGGAACCTAAACCGGCAGCTCATCGACACCATTATTGAGATGGGAGGAACCTCGGAGTTTCGGATTGCGGAACTGGAGGAGATGCTCCGCCTGCAAGAGCAGTCCGGCGCTCCGACTTCCTCCCCCGTTCGCGGAAAGCCCACGGCACCGGAGCCTCGCCCCGGCCCGTCGGGCATGTCCGCGAACTTGGACTTGACCGATGATGAGGCCTTGCCGACTGCTCCCCTCTCGGGGAAACAGCTCGGTAAGAAACCCATCATCAATACCGGACGTGACACTGCGGCCAAAGGCAAGAAGCCTGCGGCCGCCAAACCTGGAGGGGACAAGCCCCAACCGGTCACCACCCAACCCGGCGAAAGCTGGGCGGAGGTGACTAGGAGGGGCAAAAGGGTGAAGAGGTCAGCGGCGGCGCCCGCACTCTCGGGGATTCAGTCCGGTCCGAGAGTTGCGGAACCGCGAAAGACCGGGGCCAAGGCAGCCGCAACGCCAGCATCGCAAGGGACCCAGTCCGGAGCGACAGCTCGGCCGCGTCAGGCTGCCAAGGCCAAAGGAAAGGAAAAGGTGCGAAAGCCTCGACTTCGCGCCCCAAAGACCCCGGCGATCAGCTTGCTGATCCTGCCGGGCGGTCTTGCGAAAGGGCTGACTTATGCCCGTGCGCTCGTTGCGCTCAAGGAGAAGTTCCCGGACTTGCGAGCACTTGGGATCCCGAGCGCTCGCTTCAGGGTGGCTGCCACCGGGGCCAGGATGCTCGAATTTCCGAGCGAGGTTCCTGGTCCGACGGTCGATGCCTTTGCGGCCAAGATCCGGGCCATATACCCGGAAGACGAGCTCCGAGTCACCAGGCCGGTGAAGTGTGCAGATGTGCGCGTAGCCGGCTTGGATGACTCGGTCACCAAGGAGGAGGTGGCTTCGGCGATCGCCCGAGTCGGGGGTTGCTCCCCTGACGAGGTCAAGGTCTCCGAAGTTAGCCGCAGTGCCACAGGCTCGGGTGCAGCATTCGTGCGATGCCCGACGACTGTGGCGAAAAAGGTGACGGAGACGGGACGTCTCCTGGTGGGTTTTGTGTCGGCCCAAATAAAGGCCCTGACACCACGGCCACTGCGCTGTTTCCGGTGCCTCGCTACGGGGCACGTCAGGGAGCAGTGCACAGCCTCTGTAGACCGGAGCAACATCTGCTTCCGGTGTGGCCAACCCGGCCACAAGGCGGCAAGTTGTTCCGGCGCACCACACTGCGCAGTCTGCGCGGCTGCTGGTCAACCGGCGGGACACCGAACGGGGGGCAAGGCCTGCAAGCCTCCCCCAAAACGGAGGAGACGTGTGGCAAAGGTGCCAGGCCAACCCGGTGCCAGTTCGGCGCCGGCTGGTATGGACACAGCCACAGAGGCTGACGGGCCGGGAACCAGCAGAGGTCACAAGTGACCCATGCCGTTTTCGGTGGGGACTCCGGACTTTGGGATCGGGGGAACCTAAAGTCCACTCTCGGAGTTCGAGATGGGGCGATGTGTCAGGTGTTCCCGACACATCGCCACGTGCGGGATGAGCGGAAGGCTCTTAGAGGGAGATGAGCGCTGCCGGCGAGACTGTCGTGTACCTGCGGGGTTCCAGTCTCCCGGCCTAAAGGCGCAGAGAGGGAACACCTTGGAGGTTTTAGTCGGTAGGGGTCGCCACTCTGGCACCGAGTCCGACATACCCCGCCACCTCCCCCCGAGGATTGGCGGGCATGCGTAAATGCATTTCCTCCAAGTCAAAAAAAAAAAAAAAAAAAAAAAAAAAAGGTTAGGTTAGGTTAGGTTAGGTTAGGTTAGGTTAGGTTAGGTTAGGTTAGGTTAGGTTAGGTTAGGTTAGGTTAGGTTAGGTTAGGTTAGGTTAGGTTAGGTTAGGTTAGGTTAGGTTAGGTTAGGTTAGGTTAGGTTAGGTTAGGTTAGGTTAGGTTAGGTTAGGTTAGGTTAGGTTAGGTTAGGTTAGGTTAGGTTAGGTTAGGTTAGGTTAGGTTAGGTTAGGTTAGGTTAGGTTAGGTTAGGTTAGGTTAGGTTAGGTTAGGTTAGGTTAGGTTAGGTTAGGTTAGGTTAGGTTAGGTTAGGTTAGGTTAGGTTAGGTTAGGTTAGGTTAGGTTAGGTTAGGTTAGGTTTTTTTTTTTTTTTTTTTTTTTTTTCGTCCTACCCCGACGAGTTAGTGTCAGGGGCCTGTTCTACTACTTTCCTTTCATTCCAGTTCTATCATTCATGCTTCTCGTACTTCCATGCTTCATACTTGATCTTTCTGTCATCCATCATATCTTTTGTTCTTTCAGGGGAAGGTTCCCTTTGCTATTGTCCTACTCTACGCTACATTTAATGTTTGTTTCTAATAAATTTAATTCTACGAGAAAAGGGGAAGGAATAATAAATATACACACCTACTGTTTGCTATTTGGGATGACTTAGTCTATAGTACATTTCTTATCATTTTTCTTAAAACTAGGAACACTTACGCTGCAAACTTAATTGCAGGCAGTGTTACAATATCTTACAGCGTTTTGTTCTTTTTTACAACTTTTTGTATAACATATTTACAAAATTCTATAAACTTATATCTAGTGTGCTTATTTGCTATAATTATGCTTAAATTTCCTACATTTACAACTATTTCTATTTCTTGTTCTAGGTCGAACCTTCTCCTGCCAAAAATGGGACATTCTGTGACTACATGCGCTACACTCTCCTCTACGTCTGGGTCACAGAGGCACGACGGACTCTCCTTGCACTTAAATCTATGTAAGTACGCGGCGAATCCACCGTGCCCCGTGAACATTTGGACTATAAGATGGTGTAGCTCTATCTTTTTAATAACCTGGTATGCGAGGATCGCGTCCGGGAAAAACATCTTTGTGACGCCCGCTTCCGCTTCGCTCTTGTATCGCCGATTCCATTCGTCAAGCGAGTCCTTCCGGATTTCTCGCTTGACAAATGAGATCGGGACCCTACTATAATGAGCCTTACATTTCAGTTGCAGGGCGGCACTCTTGGCCAGCTCGTCGGCTCTCTCATTTCCCTCCGTCCCCGCATGCGCCTTAATCCAAAATAAATTAACCTTTTTGTGCTTCTGTCTCATTTCTTTCATGTTTTGTCTAATTTTTACTGCGAGGGGATGGGGGGAATATGAGTTGGCGACAGTCTCAAGAGCAGAGCGGGAGTCACAATAGATGTTCACGTTCGTTTTGGGGGTGGTGACAGCTCCGCGAGTGGCCTCAGCCAGTGCTAACAATTCGGCCTGGTAGACGGAGCAGCATGGATCCAACCTTAGTTTTCGCGTATTAATTTCGGTGCTGCCATCCCTTACGGTTAGCGCAGCACCTACTTTTTCACTGATTTTGCTACCGTCAGTATAAATATGCAGACCGTCTCCGAGATGTAGATCCACTGCTGCCTCGTCTTCCAGGCAGGCAAAGCTTAACTCCTCGTGTTCCGCTGGGTGAGGCATTTTTATAAATGGTACCGAGCTCTCCATCTCTCGATCCAAGATAACTCGCTGGGAGTAGCCTCTCTTTATCTCATAAAGCGAGGCTGCTTCCCTGACACGGATGTCCAGTGGAAGCAACCCCGCGAGTAGCAAGACCGAGTTTAAGGATGCGGTCCGGTATGCTCTCACCATCTTCTGAGCGAAGCCACGTTGTACCGCATCGAGCTGCTTCCTCATGGAGATCTTTTTTGTCGCGGGCGCCCATGCACTGGCTGCGTACAGGATAGTTGGCTCCACCACCGCAATGTACATCGTTCTTATGATGTCAGGGTTGAGGCCCCAGTGGATCCTGGCTGTCTTTGCGAGCTGCTTATAGAAGTTGAGGGCCTTCCGACAGACATTTGCGGCGTGTGTATTAAAGGTCAACTTTTTGTCGATTGTGAGACCCAGCAATTTCACTTCGTCGGACATGCCAATGTCGATGCCGCCCATATTTAGGCGCGGAGCGTCAAATTTTAGCCTTCGCGTAATGACCATTGCCATCGTTTTGTGCGCAGCGAATTTGAGCTTATTTTTGACGCCCCACGCCCTCACATGCTCGAGCACGGCATTGGCACGTCCCTCGATTTGAATTGCCGTGTCTCCCTCGAACAGAAGGACAACATCATCCGCAAACGCCTGTACGTAGACCCCACCTCTATCGAGCTCCGTTAAGAGTGGATCCAGTAACAGGTTCCACAAAATGGGACCCCCGATGGACCCCTGCACGCACCCTTTTTTAGTCTCCCTAGTATGCTCCTCTCCTCCGTAACGGACTCGTACGCTACGATGTTGCAAGTAGCTGTCCATTACCCTCCTCAAATTCACTGGGCATCCTTTCTCCGCCAGTTGAACTCTGATGGCTGGCCACCAGGCGCTGTCGAAGGCTCCCTCTATATCCAATGAGACCAACGTTATTATCTTTTTACAATCAAGTTTTTTATATATTTGCTGCATTAGGATATAGAGGGAGTCCTCGGTGCTCCTTTGAGGCATAAAGCCAAACTGGCGGGTACTGAGCCTTGGAATAAGGTGAAATTTGAGGCGGGCAACCAGCATCTTCTCATAGATCTTGCCGAGTACCGGGAGGAGCCCTATGGGTCTATATGACTTGGGAGCCGTGTAGGTATCCTTTCCTGGCTTCCTAAGAACGATGACGGTAGCCTCTTTCCATTTTTTCGGGAAATACCCTAGTGCCAGGCATTTGTTCAAAATTTCCAGAAAAAATGGGGCGTCGTTGTTAACCGCTTCTCTACATATGTCGGCGGTGAAGCCATCTGCTCCTGGTGCCTTTTTAGGGTTGAAGGAGTCAATCGCCGCTTTGAGCTCTGCTTGTGTGAACGGTGGATCGTCAAGGCCATCTTGTCTTCCGTCGTTCACTATTTCTGCCTTGGCTCTAGTAAGGATATGGTCCAGGTTGTCGTTCGCTTCGTCGTCCTCCGGGTAAAACGTTTTAGCTAGGAGTTCCACGGAGTCTTTAGCATCCAGCGTTTTCCCTCCAACCTGGAGCGGCATGTCCTCTTCCCTTCCTTTTGTCCTACTTATAACCCTGTAGATCCCCCCCCAGACGCTTTCCCTATCCTGTTTCCCACAGAACTCCTTCCAACTCGCGATCCTCGCCTTCCACGCTGCTAATTCATACTCTTCTTTCTGTTTCAGGTACTGCTGTACAACCACGTGTCGTCGCACCGGCGCTGCGCATCGGATCCTCTTCTTCCTGGTAGTGACTTCCCGTTTCATCTCTTCGAGTTCCTCGGTCCACCATGGCATGGTAAGTGTTTGTGTGTTTGTCTTTTTTTGTAGAGTGTCAGTGCATGTTTGTGTGATGATTTGTATGTATGTGTCAAGTGTCTCTTCTAGCTGGTGAGTGTTCTGTATGTGTTGTATCGTGGTTTGTGTGAGTGAGTGTTCGGCTTTAAATTGGCTCATTTTCTCATGAAAATGAGACCAATTTGCTTTGCGTGTATTGTAGAGTCGGGTTGTTCGTGTGATGTGTGTGCCTTTTGATTTTGTGAGCAGTATGTGAAATGTAATGCCATTGTGGTCCGAGCTCGTGAGATTTTCCTCGATTTTCCAGCCCTCTACCAAAGGAAGAAGATCCGACGAGCACGCGGTTATGTCTACATGGCTGGAGTACCTTTTTGTGCCTCTTATAGTGTCGAAAGTGGGCGATGTAGAGTCATTGTCATTCAGCAGATGTAGTCCCAGTTCGTCCAGAGCAGAAAGCATCTCTTCCCCTCTAGGCCTAGTTTCGATGCTACCCCACCAGGTGTTCCATGAGTTTGCATCCCCTCCCAGGATCACATTTTTCGTTCCTAGTTTGAGTGCGATGCTTCTCAGATGCTCGAGGTAGGGTTCCAGGGGCTGGGTATCTTCGAAGTATACCGAGATGAGTGTGATGTGCCACGCTACTGTTCTCAACCCCACAACCGCAATATTGTTGGTGGTGAGGTCTGGGTATTGCACCACGTCGATTGTGTGATCGAGAACAGCAATGGCCGCTTTCACCATCCCGTCTCCCTGGTTCTCACTCTGGAACACTCTGGCACCTGGGTACGCCCTCATTCTCTTTCGTGCTCCGACATAAGGCTCCTGAAGAAGAATAGCCGCGACTTTTCGTTCTCCTGCGGCTATGAAAGCTTCGTCCGTCGCCAAGCCTTTCTTCTGCAGGTTAGCCTGTATAATCTTGCACGGGACGCCCTCAGCAGTAAGCAACGGTGGACCTCGCAAGTGCGTCCCACTTGCGCCTCACCATGCACTCACCGCTGAAGGCGTTATGGTCGGCCCGGCCATTTTTTGCTTTTGTGCAATTTATACAGGATGGGGGGGAGTCAGTAAGCCACTCAGGGCAGTCTGCCCGAAGGTGCGCGCCTCCACAGTGGCTACACACGTCGATTGCTTCGGTGCAGAATCGCTTCCCATGTCCGTACCCTAGGCAGCGCGAGCACTGAACTAGGGGAGACTGGTCGGCGACTCTGACCCTCTGCATGTCAACGTGCACAGCCCCGGCGGAGGTGAGGCATTGCCATATGCGGGGGGAGACTTTGATAACAACGTGCGAAGTAAGAGGGTTTCTGGCTCGTCGTCTGTATCGAACCTCGATACGGTCGTCATCCTCTCTTACTTCTTTGAGGATGTGTTTATTTTGCGATCGGAGAGCTTTTACGATATCGTCATCCGAGTTGTTTTTCAGGACACCGTAAAGTATGATGAGCGGGTCCTTGTTTGCTATCTCTTCCACGTTTAGTTGCTTCTCCCTCTCGGCTATGCTTTCTCTCACTTTCTTTATTTCCTCCCGACTCCTGCACCCCACTATAACTTTCCTGTCTTTGGCCTTCCTTATCCTATCAATTCTAACTCCTTCCTCCTTCGCATTCACGACCTTCCTTATCCTCTCAAATACTTGATCCCCCGTTTCCTGATCGTCTTTTGAGGCTATGATGATGGAGTGCATCGCGGTGGCCTCTAGTTGTGGCCTCCTTGGCGAGCTTGCTGCCACGCTGGCGTAGGTACCGCGGCTCTCCATCATCATCTCCTGCTGGGACTTCAGAATTACGGTTAGCTTCTCCATTTCCCCGGTATGTTCTTTTAACCTCTTCTCATGTTCTTCCAACCTCTTCTTCATACTTTCTTCAAACTCGTCATTTTTCTTCAGTTCTTTAGCTGTTTCTTTAGGTACCGAGGCTGCAGGCTTTCCCTCTTCAGACTCCTTTACAAGTATGTAAAGCCTCTCTACGGCCTCTTGTATGGCAGTCTTTATCTCGCCTTTGAGGTTTCGGCTGCTGGCGAGATGGTTCTTTGCCTTTGTTAGGCAAGCTTTGGCCTCCGACGTTCTGTTTATGTATTTTGGCGTCTGCTTAGGAGACTTGTCAGCGTTTGTTGTCGCCGCCGGCGGCGTCCTCTCCACACGCAGTGCAGTCTTCCCCACCGCTGGGGGCAGGCCAGTACCGGTGCCCGTGCCAGGTCGAACAGGGCCAGCCGCGGTCTGACCCTCTGGTTGGCTCGCGCACCTGTACGGTAGGGCGGGTGACACCGACGCCCGGGCTTCGATTTCTCCGACGCTCAGGCGCACCTTGCTGGGTGGCTCTCCTTTCTCCACTCCTGCCTCTCCCTGCGGCTTCGCGGACTTCTTGGCGGCAGCCGGCTGCTTCGGCTCGGGGGTTCTTATACCGAACATTTTAGATAGGCCCTCGGTTGGGGTAGGATACGTCAATTAAACGTTATCGACGTGTATAAGGCGTCGTAAATTACTAATGAATCGACGTGTAGAAGGCGTCGATAAGTCAGTATATTAAAAAGATAGAGCTTAGCTAGTTTCACTACTTACTCGTAGCGTGTCGTCACAAAATGTTACTAGTATATAATTTATTTCTCTGTTTCAGATGCAGCTGACTGCGGCGGGCGGCGGGAGGTGGCGGTGCCGGGAGCCGGTAGGTAACTATGTGAGGACTTATATTTGTCTTGTTACAGGTGGAGCGACTCTCGACGGCAACGCGGGGGCTCCGGCCGCACTCCGCAGTTTGTATTACAGTAAGTATTTGATAGCGCAGTTCTTACAATTACCGCAGTTCTTACAATTACAGTTTTTGTCTTGTTTTGGCGTGTAAAGAGCGCCGGTCAAACAATGTACATTAATTACAATAGAGTCAAAAACTATATAATATTTTTACTTATTCTACTAGTTCTCTACGTGTAGTTCTAAATTTACTACGCGAGTAGAGTTTGTCTAACCTAATTAAAATTTTGGGCTATTATAGCTCGAGGTTAAGGGTTATTTAACAATTTTAAAATTTTTGTTTATTTTTATTTCAGGTGCAGGTGTAGGCGGTGAGCGGCGGGAGGCGGGCGGTGCCGGGTGCGGATGGTAAGTACACACTAGTTAACAGTGTTTGTTATACAGTTCACTTACAGGTGAAGCGACCCAGCAGCAGCACAGGACTCCAGGCGCTCGCCGCGGTAAGTATTTTTACTTTTATGTTTAAAAATAATATTTTATAAATTTATATATATATACATCTATATGATATATTATTTGCAGGTCAACAGAACAGAGACCTATCCAAAAGTGAAGGTCCCACTACAATCGCACCCGCGGAGCCGGAGCTATGGCCTCTCAAAGTTTTTCAACGTTTGAGGGGTGCGGTGGGGAAGTGGGTGAGTGCTTGTGGCTCGGTCAAGTAGGCGCTGGGTCAACTTATAAAATAGTAAAAACGCGACCTTTTTGTCTTAATATTTGGCCGAGATACGAGCACTCATCCGATTTGACACTAGGGCCAGCCACTTGTCACGATTTTTGCAATGGTGGTAATCGGGTTGTGCCAGTGATTAGAGACCCTATCCCGAAAACCCCGCCTCAATATGACCTCCCGTTGAATTTATACGAATTTTTCAAAATCACCTACCGGTCGGCCGTGACGTCACTGGGGCGGCCCACTCTCTATAACGTCCACGTAAGTAGGTCAACGGTCGGTGATGTTTTGAAAAATTCGTATAAAATCCAATTTTGGAGGTACGTACTTTTTGAAGGTGTCAGCCTGTAGGGGTTGAAGTCCTCTTTCCTGTACGCCAGCTGAAGTCTTCAGAATCCCGTCGGTGTTCCCTCAGGATGTCCTCAAAGCGGGAGAAGTGGCGAAGAGTTTGGAAGCTCCTTATCTTCACAACCGCTGCTCCGATTTTCACGCTGGAAACGGTTCTGGGATCCTCGCCGTGTTGTCCTCCTGGTGATGTCAGCAGCTGGTTTCCAGCACTGCTGGAACCTGGACCACGTGTCACGTGGTCTGCGGTTTTTACAGATTTTCTTCAACACCAGGAACCGGAAAAATCCGTGTGAGGTGTCGGAAGATAGGTCTTCTGAAGCTCCATCCAACGTTGTCAAAAAAGGGGGTTGTCACAGATCTCCCCACCGAGATAGAATTTTTTGAAAAACTGCGGTTTTTTCAATTTGCTGTTTCTCCGCAGCCGCTGGTCCAATCTTCACTCCGAAAACGGTGAAAAGTTTCCCGCTGTGTCGCCTCTCCGGAGATGGCAGCAGCTCGTCTCCAGCACTGCTGGAACCTGGACCACGTGGCACGTGGTTTGAGGTATTTTCCGATTTTCTCCGCCCCCAGGGGCCGGAAAAATCCGTGGATGGTGCCGGAAGGAAGGGCTTCAGCAGCGCTATCCAACGCTACCAAAAAACCGGGGGGTAAAAGCGACTGAGCGGGCAGCGTTCGCGTCCAAAAGTTTTCCGTCACTAAAAATCACAGTTTTTCGGCCACTGCATCCAAACCACTGGTCCGATTTTCAAGAAATTTTCACTGTTGTGTAGCCTACGCGAATCCGCACCTGGCGGTATAACTTTCAATTCGGTAGCTACACTTTTTCCCGACACAATGATTTTTCGAACGCGGAGCGACTTGAATTCGTGGCGCTTGCGGGCGTGGTTGCAGCGCGACTGGTTAGGTTAGGTTAGGTTAGGTTAGGTTAGGTTAGGTTAGGTTAGGTTAGGTTAGGTTAGGTTAGGTTAGGTTAGGTTAGGTTAGGTTAGGTTAGGTTAGGTTAGGTTAGGTTAGGTTAGGTTAGGTTAGGTTAGGTTAGGTTAGGTTAGGTTAGGTTAGGTTAGGTTAGGTTAGGTTAGGTTAGGTTAGGTTAGGTTAGGTTAGGTTAGGTTAGGTTAGGTTAGGTTAGGTTAGGTTAGGTTAGGTTAGGTTAGGTTAGGTTAGGTTAGGTTAGGTTAGGTTAGGTTAGGTTAGGTTAGGTTAGGTTAGGTTAGGTTAGGTTAGGTTAGGTTAGGTTTTTTTTTTTTTTTTTTTTTTTTTTTTTTTTTTTTTTTTTTCCTGTCCTGGGCGCGTTGTACAAGACAACCGGCCAGGCCCGCGAGCTAAGTCCCTAACATAATCAGGGGATTTGTGCTTTATTTAACTTTCTTACAATTGAATTTTTTACATTTTCTTAAACTAAACGTTAAAACATATTAACCTACCTATTAATTGTTACAATATTGTCTTGTCTTATCTTACAGTTTTTTCTAATATCTACGAATTAATTTGTAACGTGGTCTATGGAGCGCCTGGGCGCCACTCGCGTGTAGTAACGCGTTTAACGCACAGAGCAAACAGCTATTGATAACCTAAATTTCTACCATTTTATCATCGATTTCTTGTTTGCTTCTTTTGTTATGTTAGGTTAGGTTAGGTTAGGTTAGGTTAGGTTAGGTTAGGTTAGGTTAGGTTAGGTTAGGTTAGGTTAGGTTAGGTTAGGTTAGGTTAGGTTAGGTTAGGTTAGGTTAGGTTAGGTTAGGTTAGGTTAGGTTAGGTTAGGTTAGGTTAGGTTAGGTTAGGTTAGGTTAGGTTAGGTTAGGTTAGGTTAGGTTAGGTTAGGTTAGGTTAGGTTAGGTTAGGTTAGGTTAGGTTAGGTTAGGTTAGGTTAGGTTAGGTTAGGTTAGGTTAGGTTAGGTTAGGTTAGGTTAGGTTAGGTTAGGTTAGGTTAGGTTAGGTTAGGTTAGGTTAGGTTAGGTTAGGTTAGGTTAGGTTAGGTTAGGTTAGGTTAGGTTAGGTTAGGTTAGGTTAGGTTAGGTTAGGTTAGGTTAGGTTAGGTTAGGTTAGGTTAGGTTAGGTTAGGTTAGGTTAGGTTAGGTTAGGTTAGGTTAGGTTAGGTTAGGTTAGGTTAGGTTAGGTTAGGTTAGGTTAGGTTAGGTTAGGTTAGGTTAGGTTAGGTTAGGTTAGGTTAGGTTAGGTTAGGTTAGGTTAGGTTAGGTTAGGTTAGGTTAGGTTAGGTTAGGTTAGGTTAGGTTAGGTTAGGTTAGGTTTTTTTTTTTTTTTTTTTTTTTTTTTTTTTTTTTTTTTTTTTTTTTTTTTCCTCCTACCTCCGACTATCAAGTTTATCGGAGCCTATTCTGGACATCATACCTTTCATACCAGTTCTCGCTTTTGCTACTGCTCGTACTTTCATTCTTCATCCTTTATCTTTCTTGCATCCGTCACCATTCGTATCTATTTTATCTATACCTATTCTATCTAAATTTCTTTATTTCTAAGTTTCTTATTATCTTTTATATATTACTGTTGGGCACTTACGTCGCCAACTGTGTGTTGGCGGGTAGTGCTCCTAAATTCTTACATCCGTTCCTTATAGCTACTTTTTTCACAATTTTCTTACAATACATTATAAACTTATCTCTACATTCCTTACTTAATAATATGCTACTTATATTACTAGGGCTTACATCTATATTAATCTCTTGTTCTATATTAAATCTTAATCTACTATACATAGGGCATTCTGTTAGGATATGTACAACGGACTCCTCAATTTCTGGGTCACAAGGGCACGCCGGGCTCTCCTTGCACTTAAACCTATGCAGGTATGCAGAGAAACCGCCGTGCCCTGTGAGCATTTGAACCACACTTTCGTCAAGCTCTATTCTTTTGAGTACTGGGTATGCCGCTATCGCGTCCGGGAAAAAGATCTTGGTTACTGACGCCTCCTGCTCGGTTTTGTACCTCCGGTTCCATTCGTCAATCGACCCATATCGAATTTGTCGCTTGACGAATGAGACCGGACAGCTGTCATAGTTGGCCTTGGTCTTTAGGCGAAGTGCTGCTTCTTTGGCTAGTTGGTCCGCCCTTTCGTTCCCCTCAAGCCCCGCATGTGCCTTAATCCAAAATAGCTTCAGTATTTTGTGTCCCTCTTTCAACTTCAGGACATTGGCTTTAATTTTGAATGCGAGGGGATGGGGGGAACTCAAGTTTGTGACCGTTTCCAGCGCGGATCTAGAGTCGCAGTAAATATGGCAGCTGGCTTCTGAACTCTTTTTCGCCTGTTCTGTGGCTTCAAGCAGCGCCAACAGCTCCGCCTGATAGACGGAACAGCACTCGTCCAACCTCAGTTTCCGAGTCTTTATTTCATCAGCACCTTTCCGAATTGATAGGGCCGCACCAACTTTGCCATCTATCTTACTCCCGTCGGTGTAGATGCTGAGAGCTTCATCACTGTGGTGTTGATCGAGTGCTGCTCCGTCCGCGAGACAAATAAAGTTCAAGGCCTTTTGCGTTGCAGGATGTGGGTGCTGGGCGTATGAAACAGGTGTCTCGATGTCTCGATCTCCTATTACCTGCCGGGTGTGACCCTTCTTTATTTCATAAAGCAGGGCTGCTTCCCTGACCCTTATGTCCAGAGGAAGCAACCCGGCAAGTAATAGGACCGAGTTTAGAGAGGCCGTTTTATACGCCTTTACCATCTTTTGGACGAAGCCCCGTTGCACCGAGTCCAACTCTTTTTTGATTTTTATTTTGTTTGTGGCTGGTGCCCAAGCGCTCGCTGCATACATTATGGTGGGCTCGACGACTGCTGTATAAATACTCCGGATCACTTCTGGTTTTAGACCCCAGTGAATTTTGGCTGCTCGAGCTAGCTGCTTGTAAAAGTTTAGAGCTTTACGGCAGACGTTCGCGGCATGCGTGTTGAAAGTCAGTTTGTCGTCGATGGTGAGGCCAAGCAATTTGATTTCTCGGGACATGGCAATGTCGACCCCTCCCATGCTCAGGCGTGGGGTGTCAAATTTAAGCTTTTTCGTCATAACCATAGCCATGGTTTTTTGTGGCGCGAACTTTAGCTTATTTTTGACACCCCACCCCCGAACATGTTCGAGAGCGGCATTGGCCCGTCCCTCGATCTCAAGTGCGGTCCCACCATCGAAGACCATGACAACATCGTCCGCGAACGCCTGCACGTAATCTCCTTTCTTTTCTAGCTCTTGCAGCAGGGGATCCAGGAGCAAATTCCAGAAGGTCGGCCCACCTATTGACCCCTGTACGCAGCCTTTTTCGGTCTCCTTTGTTTGCTCCTCCCCGGCGTAACGTACTCGTACTGTGCGGTTTTTTAAGTAGCCATCGACCACCCTCCTCAAGTTTACCGGACACTTTTCCTCAGCCAATCGGACTTGGATGGCTGGCCACCAGGCGCTGTCGAAGGCGCCCTCTATATCTAATGAGACAAGTGTAACAATCTTTTTCTGTTTTAACTTACTTTTGATGTACTGCATGAGAATATAGAGGGCGTCCTCGGTGCTTCTCTGGGGCGTAAATCCGAATTGGCGAGTACTCATCCTCGGTACTAAGTAGAACTTGATTCGGGTGATCAGCATTTTTTCGAATACTTTTCCGAGCACGGGGAGGAGACCGATGGGTCTGTAGGACTTTGGCGCAGTATAATCGTCCTTTCCCGGTTTCCGCAATATCACTACCGTTGCCTCCTTCCAAAGAGTGGGAAAGTATCCATACTCCAGGCATTTGTTGAGCAGAATAAGGAACAGGCCTGGGTCGGTTTTCACAGCTGCCTCGCTGATATCTGCTGTGATGCCATCGGATCCAGGTGCTTTCTTTGGGTTAAAGGATTTTATCGCCGCATACATTTCGGTTTCCGTAAATGGCGGGTCGCAAAGTTCAATTTGTTGTCCCTCATTCACTAATCTCGCTTTAATCCTGATGCGGCGATGTTCCTCGGTATCCTTCTCCTCATCATCCTTAGGGTAGAATGTATCTGCGAGCAGTTTAACTGAACCGAGACTATCAAGCTCTTTTCCCTGGTCTCGGAGTGGCAGATCTTCCTCCCTCTTCCTAGTCCTTCCTAGCACCCGGTATATCCCATCCCAGACCGATTCCCTATCCTGCTTTTCACAGAACTCCTTCCAACTCTGCGTCTTTGCCCTGCTGACCTCCAACTCATATTCGGTTTTCTTTTTCAGGTACTCTGCAACCACCCCCGGCCTTCGGATCGGCGCCGCGCACCGGATTCTTCTTCTTCTGGTGACGACCTCCCTTTTCAGATCCTCGAGCTTCTCGGACCACCACGGCAAGGTAAGTGTGCATGTGTTTTTCTTTTTTTGTAGTGTGTGTGTGCATGCGTGTGTTATTGCTTGTGTGTATGTGTGTATGGCTGTCTCTAGCTGTTGTGTGTCTGTGATGTGCTCTACACTACCTTGCGTAATTTCGTGTTCTTCTAGAAATTGGACCATTTTCTCACGAAACTGGTTCCAATTTGCCTTTTTGGTAGAGTAGAGCCGTGTTGTGTTTGTGATATGTGTGCCTTTTGATTTGTAGAGTAGTATGTTGAATGTAATGCCGTTGTGGTCCGAGCTGGTGAGGCCTTCGTCGATCTTCCAATCATCCACCAGAGGGAGCAAATCGGCAGAACAGGCTGTGACGTCGACGTGGCTGGTGTATCGTGTGTCCCCTCTGATGGTGTCGAAGGTGGGTACAGAGTAATTGTTGTTTAATACCTGGAGTCCGAGATCGTCGAGCGTACATAGGAGTTCCACACCTCTGGCCTTCGTTTTTACACTCCCCCACCAGGTGTTCCAGGCGTTTGCGTCGCCCCCAACCAGAAGTTTTGTCGGCCCTAGTCTATGCGCTATCTTCGTCAGGTGCTCCATGTATGGTTCCAGAGGCTGATCTCCTTCGAAGTATATTGATACCATAGTAATCTCCCACGCTGTTGTCCGAATCCTTATCACGGCTAGGTTGTTATTGGTGAGTTCAGGGTATTGAACGACGTCCAGCGTGGGGTCCAGGACTACTATGGCAGCCTTTACAACACCTTCACTCTGATTGGTACTTTGATACACTCTTGCACCTGGATAACTTTTCATCCTCTTTTTAGCTCCCACATATGGCTCCTGGACGAGGGCAACTGCAGTCTTGCGTCGGTTGGCTTCAATGAGGAGTTCATCGGTAGCCAGCTCCTTCTTCATGAGGTTTGCCTGGATAATTCTGTACGCAACGCCCTTAGCAATAGGCCACGGTGGATCTCGCTAGTGCTTCCCACTTGCGTCTCACCGGGCAGTCATTGCTAAAGGCGTTGTGCTCGGCTCTCCCTGACTTCGCTTTGACGCAGTTGACACAGGTGGGTTGTGCATCGGTGCGCCATTCCGGGCAGTCCGCTTTTAGGTGTGCGCCACCGCAGTGGCTGCACACGTCGACCTGCTCGGTGCAGAATCGCCTTCCGTGTCCATACCCCAGACAGCGCGAGCACTGTATGAGGGGGGACTGGTCGGCGACTCTGATCCTTTGCATGTCGACGTGTATAGCCCCCGCGGCGGTAAGGCTCTGCCAGATGCGAGGCGACACTTTCACAACCACATGTGTTGTGAGCGGGTTCCTCGCTTTGCGCCTAAAACGGACTTCCATACGGTCATCTTCACCGGTGATTCCTCGCAGCAGGTGGCCGTTTTGAGAGCGGATGGCTTGCACAACATCATCATCGCTAGCACTTTTGAGGACACTATATAAGATGATCATAGGGTCTTTATTTTTAATATCTTCAACGCTCAATTTATCCTCTTGTTCTTTTATTTTGCTCTTCACTTTCCTTATTTCTTCCTGATTTTTGCATCCTATAATTATCTTCCTATCCTTCGCTTTCCTTATCCGATCTATCTGTACTCCTTCTTCCTTCGCATTCACCGCTTTCCTTATTCTTTCGTACACCTGTTCCCCAGTCTCATGTTCATCTCTCGAAGCGACGATAATAGAGTGCATGGCGGTGGACTCCTGTTGCTGTCTTCTCGGCGAGCCAGCCACTACACTAGCATAAGAAGTCCTCTCCATGCACTCTCGCTGGTTCTTTATAACTTCTGTGAGTTTTTCCATCTCTTCACTATTACTTTTCAACAATTTACTATTTTCGTCTATCCTCTTCATTATGTCCTCTAACTTCGTTTCCGATTCCTTTCTTCTTTTGTCCTCTTCTGGCATTTCCTCAATCACACATACTTTGTCCTCTTCGGCTTCCTTTACTAGTATATAGAGTCTTTCCACTGACTCTAGCACCTCATTTTTTATCTCGCTTTTTAAATTTCTGCTGTTTCCCAGGTGTACTTTGGCTCTTGAAAGACAGGCCTTTGCCTCTGCCGTTCTGGTCTTATATTTAGGAGGTTGTTTTGGGGATTTATCAGCTTCAGCTGTCGTCATCACCTTCGTCTTTTGGGTGGCTGGCTTGGCCGCGGTAAGCGCTATAGCCATCTTGGCTCTGGACTGTACCGCCGGTTGGCTCAGGGTTCTCTTTGAAAGAGGAGGAGGAGTTGGCGACGTTGATGCTCGGGCCTCAATCTCTCCTATACTGCTCCGGACCTTGCTTGGTTTGATTCCGCTTTCTGATGAGGTGCCAGCCCTCTCTGTCAAGTCGTCTTCATTCCCTTCCAATGTGGAGATAGGGTCTGTTTCCTTTGAGGCCTTGGTCTGCCTGGCGTCCGGAGTTCTGTATCCGAACATCTTGTGCTAAGTTCAGTGTCGAGGTAGGAGTCGTCAGTGCCAATTAGACGTGTAAATAGCGTCAGATGGCAACCCAGTACTATTACAGTGTGGTGTAAAGAGCACACTGCGAGTCCAAATAATTAAAATAACTTAAAAGTATGGTTCAAAATAATCGACGTGTATAAAGCGCCGATAGGTCAGTATGTATATACAATTTTTATTATAGTTCCACGGTTATTAAATTGAAAGTTATTCACTTTTGGTCAATTAATTTTATAACAAATACAATTTAGAGCTCACAGTTAGGAATTTTTTACAATTTTTAAAATTTTTGTTTATTTTTATTTCAGATGTAGGAGGCAGTGAGCGGCGGGAGGCGGGCGGTGCCGGGTGCGGATGGTAAGTACACCACTTATTAACAATGTCAGTTATGCAGTTTACTTCCAGATGAAGCGAACCAGCAGCAGCAGCACAGGACTCCAGGCGCCCACCACGGTAAGTATATTATATGTAGTATATTTTACAAAATTAAAATTTGGTTCAGAATAATCGACGTGTATAACGCGCCGATAGGTCAGTTTGTATATAAAAATTTATTAAAAGTTCCACGGTTATTAAATTGAAAGTTATTAGTCAGTTCATATTAAAACAAAATACAGTTTAGAACTATAATAGCTCAAGCTAAGAAATAATTAACAATTTTTAAGAAATTTTGTTTATTTTTATTTCAGGTGCAAGGGGCGGTGAGCGGCGGGAGGCGGGCGGTGCCGGGTGCGGCTGGTAAGTACACAACTAGTTGACAGTGTCTGTTATACAGTTTCCTTCCAGGTGAAGCGACCCAGCAGCAGCACAGGACTCCAGGCGCACACCGCGGTAAGTATTATTTTACTTTTATGTTTTAAATTTAGTAATTTGCAAAATTATTTATATATCTATATATTATTTGCAGGTCAACAAAACTCAGACCTGTCCAAAAATGAAGGTCCCACTACAACCACACCGGCGGAACCGGAGCTATGGCCTCTCAAAGTTTTCCAAATTTTGAGGGGTGCGGGGGGGTGGTGGGTGAGTGCTTATAACTCGGCCAAGTAGGCGCTGGGGAAACTAATAGAATGGTAAAAACGCGACTTTCCTATCTTAATATTTGGCCGAGATACAAGCACTCATCCGATTTGACGCTAGGGCCGGCCACTTGTCACGTTTTTAACAACGGGTGGATTTAGGTTGTAACAGTGACAAGAAACCGTATCCCGAAAACCCCGCCTCGATATGACCTCCCGTTGAATTTATACGAATTTTTCAAAATCACCTATCGCTAACCCAGCCGTGACGTCATCTGCCCACTGGGGCGGCCACTCTCTATAACGTCAACGAAACTAGGTCAACGGTCTGCGATGTTTTGAAAAATTCGTATAAAATTCAATTTTAGAGCTACGTACTATTTGAAGATGTCAGTCAGTAGCTGTTGAAATCTTCTTTCTTCTGTAGTAGTCAGAATTTCCAGAATCCCGCTGGTGTTCCCTCAGGATCTCCTCAAACACGGAAGTAGTGGTGAAAAGTTTGGGAGCTCCTTTTCTTCACAACCGCTGCTCCGATTTTCGCGCTGGAAACGGTTCCGGAATCCTCGTCGTGTTGTCCTTCCGGTGATGTCAACAGCTGGTTTCCAGCACTGCTGGAACCTGGACCACGTGTCACGTGGTCAGCGGTTTTTTCAGATTTTCTTCAGAACCAGAAGCCGGAAAAATCTGCGAGTGGTGTCCAACGATGAGGCTCCAATAGCGCTATCCAACGCTGTCAAGAAAGGGGGGTGTTCCAGATCTCCCCTCCGAGATATGAATTTTTGAAAAACTGCTGATTTTTCAAATCACCGTAGCTCCGCAGCCGCTGCTTCAATTTTCTCCCGGAAAACGGTGGAAGGCTTCCCGCTGTGCCGCCTCTCTGGTGATGGCAGCAGTTGGTCTCCAGCACTGCTGGAACCTGGACCACGTGGCACGTGGTTTGGAGTTTTTCCAAATTTTCTCCGCCCCCAGGGGCCGGAAAAATCCGTGGGTGGTACCAGACGAAAGGGCTTCAGCAGTGCTATCCAACGCTACCAAAAAACCGGGGGGTAAAAGCGACTCAGCGAGCAGCGTTCAAGTCCAAAGGTTTTCCGTCACAGAAAATCACAGTTTTTTGATCACTGCATCCAATTTACTGGTCCGATTTCCAAAATTTTGACACTGTTGTGTAGCCTACGCGAATCCGCACCTGGCGGTATAACTTTCAACTCGGTAGCTACACTTTTTCCCGACACAATGATTTTTTGAACGCGGAGCGACTTGGATTCGTGGCGCTTGCGGGCGTAGTTGCAGCGCGACTGGTTAGGTTAGGTTAGGTTAGGTTAGGTTAGGTTAGGTTAGGTTAGGTTAGGTTAGGTTAGGTTAGGTTAGGTTAGGTTAGGTTAGGTTAGGTTAGGTTAGGTTAGGTTAGGTTAGGTTAGGTTAGGTTAGGTTAGGTTAGGTTAGGTTAGGTTAGGTTAGGTTAGGTTAGGTTAGGTTAGGTTAGGTTAGGTTAGGTTAGGTTAGGTTAGGTTAGGTTAGGTTAGGTTAGGTTAGGTTAGGTTAGGTTAGGTTAGGTTAGGTTAGGTTAGGTTAGGTTAGGTTAGGTTAGGTTAGGTTAGGTTAGGTTAGGTTAGGTTAGGTTAGGTTAGGTTAGGTTAGGTTAGGTTAGGTTAGGTTAGGTTAGGTTAGGTTAGGTTAGGTTAGGTTAGGTTAGGTTAGGTTAGGTTAGGTTAGGTTAGGTTAGGTTAGGTTAGGTTAGGTTAGGTTAGGTTAGGTTAGGTTAGGTTAGGTTAGGTTAGGTTAGGTTAGGTTAGGTTAGGTTAGGTTAGGTTAGGTTAGGTTAGGTTAGGTTAGGTTAGGTTAGGTTAGGTTAGGTTAGGTTAGGTTAGGTTAGGTTAGGTTAGGTTAGGTTAGGTTAGGTTAGGTTAGGTTAGGTTAGGTTAGGTTAGGTTAGGTTAGGTTAGGTTAGGTTAGGTTAGGTTAGGTTAGGTTAGGTTAGGTTAGGTTAGGTTAGGTTAGGTTAGGTTAGGTTAGGTTAGGTTAGGTTAGGTTAGGTTAGGTTAGGTTAGGTTAGGTTAGGTTAGGTTAGGTTAGGTTAGGTTAGGTTAGGTTAGGTTAGGTTAGGTTAGGTTAGGTTAGGTTAGGTTAGGTTAGGTTAGGTTAGGTTAGGTTAGGTTAGGTTAGGTTAGGTTAGGTTAGGTTAGGTTAGGTTAGGTTAGGTTAGGTTAGGTTAGGTTAGGTTAGGTTAGGTTAGGTTAGGTTAGGTTAGGTTAGGTTAGGTTAGGTTAGGTTAGGTTAGGTTAGGTTAGGTTAGGTTAGGTTAGGTTAGGTTAGGTTAGGTTAGGTTAGGTTAGGTTAGGTTAGGTTAGGTTAGGTTAGGTTAGGTTAGGTTAGGTTAGGTTAGGTTAGGTTAGGTTAGGTTAGGTTAGGTTAGGTTAGGTTAGGTTAGGTTAGGTTAGGTTAGGTTAGGTTAGGTTAGGTTAGGTTAGGTTAGGTTAGGTTAGGTTAGGTTAGGTTAGGTTAGGTTAGGTTAGGTTAGGTTAGGTTAGGTTAGGTTAGGTTAGGTTAGGTTAGGTTAGGTTAGGTTAGGTTAGGTTAGGTTAGGTTAGGTTAGGTTAGGTTAGGTTAGGTTAGGTTAGGTTAGGTTAGGTTAGGTTAGGTTAGGTTAGGTTAGGTTAGGTTAGGTTAGGTTAGGTTAGGTTAGGTTAGGTTAGGTTAGGTTAGGTTAGGTTAGGTTAGGTTAGGTTAGGTTAGGTTAGGTTAGGTTAGGTTAGGTTAGGTTAGGTTAGGTTAGGTTAGGTTAGGTTAGGTTAGGTTAGGTTAGGTTAGGTTAGGTTAGGTTAGGTTAGGTTAGGTTAGGTTAGGTTAGGTTAGGTTAGGTTAGGTTAGGTTAGGTTAGGTTAGGTTAGGTTAGGTTAGGTTAGGTTAGGTTAGGTTAGGTTAGGTTAGGTTAGGTTAGGTTAGGTTAGGTTAGGTTAGGTTAGGTTAGGTTAGGTTAGGTTAGGTTAGGTTAGGTTAGGTTAGGTTAGGTTAGGTTAGGTTAGGTTAGGTTAGGTTAGGTTAGGTTAGGTTAGGTTAGGTTAGGTTAGGTTAGGTTAGGTTAGGTTAGGTTAGGTTAGGTTAGGTTAGGTTAGGTTAGGTTAGGTTAGGTTAGGTTAGGTTAGGTTAGGTTAGGTTAGGTTAGGTTAGGTTAGGTTAGGTTAGGTTAGGTTAGGTTAGGTTAGGTTAGGTTAGGTTAGGTTAGGTTAGGTTAGGTTAG
>JAPUBQ010000032.1:3244331-3469156 GCA_035578125.1 Mellilla xanthometata
TCATATATGACATGTATTACAATTTATTTGTATATCATATTGACATTTTATATTTATATTCATATTGACATTTTTTTTAATTTTTGACGTATAATTGTAAAATTATCAATAAATGGTTTATCTTGTTTATCTTGTTTATCTTAATTTCTTTAAACTATTACTTTTTATTTTTAATTATCGAACATGTTCAAAGTCGGGAGTGAAAAATGTATATAAAGTGTATATCTATATAAACCAAGGTAAGTTCTGTTTATGTATTTGTCAATATAATCTTTATTATACACACGAAAACTATTAAAAAAACACTTTTTTTTCCTTTCACTTTAAATATTATACATATATTTTATTTGCACTATGTAAAAACACGACAAAATATATTTTATTGTTTGGGTTTTTGAGTACAACAATTTTAAACAGGTGTTTTATATTAATTATTAGTACCTGGTTGACCGAACTTTGCTCGTTTTTTTTTTAATATGACATTTTCTAAAAATGATTCCTAGCTAGATCGATTTATCGCCCTCGAAACCCCCTATATACTAAATTTCATGAAAATCGTTGGAGCCGATTCCGAGATTCCAATTATATATATACAAGAATTGCTAATTTATAGATATAAGATATGATTTTATAAATATGATCGTTATGGTGAGGGATGGACCGGACAGATGTTGTGTCCGGAGACGTCCATACGTCATGCATTGTAGCTAGGTCGGGTTGTAAATACTGCGCGCGCGATCCAAAACGAGCGCTCTGATTGGTAGCGGGCTGTGACGTGTGAAAGTGGCGCCACATCGTTTATTATTAAAATAAATATTTAATTAACTATCTACTAACATTACTAACCAAAATAATACACGGTTACTGGTAAATCACTCGCAAAATCTTTAAGGACGGCTCTAGCACACTCTAGACAAGCTCAAAACAACATTTGGCCAACATTGGTGTGAATTAGTTAACTATTGACTAAACAAATTTGGTACCAATCAGACATGAATGGAAATACAAAAATTATTTATTGGTACGTTAAATATTTACATGGTGCATATTGCAGCCTCTTAGAGATGCGCGACTGCGAATAATCTTACCAGTCGATTTACCTACAACTACTAATTTACACGTTCGACTTGAATATTAGTAATATACTAATGTTAATAATCGAATGATAACTACTAATTAGTTACTAATGGCGTTTTGACTCGATTGTTAGCGAATCTTGTCAATGTCACTTGTTAGTTTCAAATGAATGAAATATGAATGAATCGTTGGAGTGGAGTCGGCTCAAGTAGTAACTAATGTAGTATTCATTCGGTCCGGTTAATTTTGAGTGGGTATCATGTTAGTTACTAATTTTCGGAGATCATTCGAATGAGTCGAATGATTTATAAAGTCGAATAATTCGACTGGAATCATTCACAGTCGCGCATCGCTAAGGCCTCTGGTCTCGTACTAGTTATCAGATCGTGTCACGAGACCAGATTCCTCTTCCAGTTTTATTATTTAACAATAATGTGTAAGATTAGCTACATTACATTATAGTCTACCCGCAACGAATAAAAAAAATCTAATAATGTATTTCTTCAAATTGATAAATCTGATTGGTTTAATTATTCTTGTTGTTGTTATTAAGACGGTCTTTAAGCTATTTTTTTAATCATTTTAATGATTTCCTTAAAAGAAAGTAAAATAGCATATTTTGAAAAAACTTAATAATCCTGCGTAAATCATAGCATAAGCAGCTCACTATACGTTCCCACTGCTGGGACTCGGGGCCTTCTCTCATGAGGAGAGAGATATAGGCCATAATCTGCACGCTGGTCATGTGCGGGTTAGCGGATGACACACGTCTTCGGATATTGTGGTCCCCAAACATGCCGGTTTCCTCACGATGTTTTCCTTCACCGTAAAGCGAGTGCAAATCCACACATAACTTGAAAAAACAAGTCATTGGTGTTGGGCCGGGATCGAACCAGGGGCCGTCTGATTGAAAAGCAGACGTTATTACCACCGAGCCACACTCGCTTTATAAAATAAAAAAATGCGTAAATGATAGGCTTCCGCTTAATACAGGTGATGATAACAATGACCCTGCGAATAACCAGATCTTTATTAAAATTTAATATAGATAATTAAATATTTGCTCCGCTTCGCTTTTGAATTTTGGTGTGCGTTTTTTGGATTTGGTATGAAAATGGTTTTTTTTTTTGTAATATATTAAATTGTTTTTTTTTTATGTGTAGTTATTTGTATTTATATGGCGACTTATTTTGTTGACTAACTAAAGCTGTTAATATTTTTTTTGTAAAAAAGATTTTTTACTGTTTTTTTTTTATATGTAGATGTATGTGTGTATGTTTGTGAAACAACAATTTATTTTGTTTTTTTTTCTTTTGACGCAGGCTTCTACTGATCGAGTTTCCTAGTTTTGGCAGTCAGTTATACGAAAAGGTATTTTATACTTTTATTTTCTGATCTCATTTTTTAGGGTTCCGTACCCAAAGGCTACCAACGGGACAAGCTTGTGCTGTCTGTCTGTCCGTAACCAGGCTATATCTTACAATCCGTGATAGCTGAAATATTCACAAGTTATGTATTTTCCTTTGCCGCTATAAAATAAAATAAAATATTAGGACACATTCCACACACGGCTGGTTAACCCCATACTGAACCATTTCTAGTTCGTGTTATGGTAGCTAACACAACTGATATACTACATATACATACATACATATTTTTTATATAGATACATATTAAACACCCAGACCCACAGCCAACAAATTTAGTTAAGCACTAAGATGTTGGCCGGGCCGGGAATCGAACCCGGAACCTTCTGATTGACAAGCTGGCATGGTAACCTTTGCGCCATCGAGGTCGTCAATAAATAAAATAACAAATAACAATAAAAACTAAAAATAAAAGAAAACTAAACATTAAGGGTAGTTCTCATACCATAATTGTGATTTTTTCGTATTTTTTGCCTCAATATTAATAACTGTAAAGGTAGAGATAGACACTTAATATATTCACATAGTATTTAGTTTTATATTGCTGAAAATACTGGTGCTTGACGACAGATTTTTCTACTTGAAGATGGTTTTGTTAGTTAGTTGTCTGTCTGTCTGTTAAATGATTTTATATACATTTTGTTTTTTTTTTCAGGTGCCTTTTAAGAAGATTAAGGAACATCGTTCAGCACAAAAACAGCATCAAAATCGGTTAATCACACACTATATGCTATACATTTTATTGTTATATTTTTTTTTTACTATACGACTTGATTGTTTTTAATTTTTTACCCTGCATTTACGTTATTTTTAAGGTTCTCTTCTCTAGGTTTTCGAAGGAACCTTTGTTATTTATACAACCTTTTTACAGTTTTTTCTATTTATCTATACCAATATTATAAAGAAGAAAAGCTTGATTTTTTGTTGTAGGGAAGCTACATGATCCCCGAGTAACATCCAGTGTAGCTCGGTGGTAATAACGTCTGCTTTTCAATCAGACGGCCCCTGGTTCGATCCCAGCCCTACACCAATGACTTGTTTTTCAAGTTATGTGTGGATTTGCACTCGCTTTACGGTGAAGGAAAACATCGTGAGGAAACCGACATCTTTGAGGACTGCAATATCCGAAGACATGTGTCATCCGCCAACCCGCACTTGGCCAGCGTGGTGGATTAAGGCCGTTTATGACTTGTAACAAAAAAACTGTAAATTCTATATTTTGCATTGCCTTAGAAAAAAACTATTTATCGGTGAAATTTGTATACATTAAATATTTTCTTTAAATATTTTATCTCTACTTAAAGTGAAGTTAGTATACATTTCTCTATATATTTGAAAGTAGTTACGCTCCGGTGTCGCGAGTTTTCGAACAAAAAAATAAAACGGTTAACGTAATCAAAAACTTTGTTAAAAAAATATACGCGCAGAGATATTTTATTACCTAGAAAATGGTCAAGCGTAAACCTGAATAAATTAAATAAAAAATGTACTGGGATCAATGTTGTTTAAGTCGTATAGTAAAAAAATTAAATGTTCAACTTTTTTTTTTATAATTTAAGATATATTCACTCGTTATCTTTGGTTATGTGTAGAAATGGCGAACACATATTATACCATATTTTATGTAATAAAAAAACAAGTTTATATTATATACATGCGATCGAAATATGCCCCTAAAGCATAAAGGTGAAATCCACAAGACGATCTTTAGACCTGTCGTCAGCGAACTAGAATAAACGGAAGAGTAACTCCATACAATTGCCGCTTAGAATTTGGATCCATCTACGCACACTATTATACTGCTATCCCAACGAAACACACAAAGCTCGCACGCGATTGGTCGCATCAAGGTCACGCCACCGACTATGTGACGCGGGCGCGCGGATAGCTGTTTTGCCCCGCCCGCCGCGGTATTTTATACGCGTAAAATACCGCGGTGAGGTGTAACCATTCTATCGGCCAAGTTACTTTTCTGTTTATTCTTGTTCGCTGCCTGTCGTACTGTATGGATCAGAGTGTTGGGCAACCAAGGTAGGGTATGTAAGAGGAGTGCATGCGGCAGAGATGCGAATGTTGAGATGGATGTGTGGAGTGACAAGAATGGACAAAATAAGGAATGAGTACATTAGAGGAAGTGTGAAAGTAGCCCCAGTGAGGGGGAACATAAAGAGTAGAAGGTTAGCGTGGTATGGACATGTGATGCGTAGAGAGGAGATGCATGTCACTAGGAGATGTATGGAAATGGTAGTGCAAGGAAGAAGAGCAAGAGGCCGCCCGAAGAAGACATGGATGGAGTGTGTGAATGAAGACATGAGAGAGAAAGGTTTGAGTGTAGAGACGACGGCTGATAGAGGCGAGTGGAAGAGGAAGTATTAGTATTAGTGCCCTATACACAAAAAAAAACTTATTTTAATAGTCTCAATTTTCAGTAAAAAAAATCTTGTTTAGCCAGAAACTACACGCATATATATATTACATATAAAATGTATGTGTAGAAAGTAGTAAAAATGTATGTATTTTTTTAATTGTCAGCACATAATAACAATAATAGGTATGTGTTTAAAACCCAAATGTACGAAGAATTCTAAAAGAATTGATTGGTTTATAACTATATTAGTTAAACATTGAATTCCGGCATGTATACCGAATCAATTCCGGTTTGTACACGGAAATGATTCCGGTATGTACACCGAATGAATTCCGGTATGTACACCGAATCAATTCCGGTATGTACACTGAAATGATTCCGGAATGTACACCAGTTTTTGGAGCACAGATCGGAAAGCACAAAAACGTCGTAATTAAAAGAAACTCAAAAATAGGTATATATATTTGAAAATGTGTTTGTTAAATAGAAAAATGTTTGTTAGAAATTTTTGTAGGTAGTTTTTTTATCAAAGTCAAATATATGTTGTATTTCAATCTTCTTCTTCGTATGAGGTAAGTGGCCAAGCTCTGGCGTCGTGATTTTTCAAACCGCTCTTTGATCTCTTGGCTTGACGACTGCCTGCACCACGACTAACAGCCGGGACCTACAATTCAACGTGTCGTCTGACCCGCTCAGATGAAAATGGCACTTTTTTAAAGACAGCAAGCAGCCTTTTGCGTAGTCACTTATCCAAAGACTTCGCATCGACTGTTGCTTAACCTCGATGATCGCGTCAAATCACCTTAGTTAGCCGAGCTACAGGCGCTAAAAAAGCGGACGGCGGATTCAGACAAGTGTGCGTCTGTCATAATGTACAGTGTAATCTCCATGTAACGTCACTCGATTTAACGACAAACTCTCTAAAGCGTAGTAATCAATTGGCTTTAGTTGGTTTAGCTTGTGTTCTAATTCTGCTTTTTCTTCTCTCCATTTAACGAGCACTCTCTATAGCGCCATAAAATGCACAGTCCCTTCAGTGTCGTTACATAGAGTTTACACTGTATTCTTAAATTCGTTTCTCTAGAGGCCTTATCTGTCCGGCTAATGTGCGGCCACCTTTACTAGCATAATTTGGAAATTTTACGATTTGTTTGAAAATAAAAAGTTCCTTTATCATGAAAAATAAATGTGTCAAATAAATATTTTAATTGTGAAAACATATAAGGTTTATGTTAGTTAGTGTTAAGTTAACGGGGTATTGGAAATTGGCGAATAAATATATATTTATGATACAGTTTAAACTCTTTTAAACGTTACTCAAATTTACGGTAAACTCCCTAAAGTGTTGAAATCACTTAACGTTGGGCAGTTTTGCTTGTTTTTGTACAATAATACTCGATTTCTTCGTTCTATTTAACGTCAACTCCTTATAACGTCAAAGTTTGCACGGTTCCTCGAGTGTCGTTAAAAAGAGTTCAAACTGTTTAAAAAAAACGACACTTTATTGTTTTTCAGTTAAATTGGTTAATTCGTAACTATGGGGTAATTGTGTAAACCCAAAATTAAACTGAAAGAGAGGTCATTGAACTCAACCGTTCTAACTACATTTTTACTATGGGAACAACTCTCAAACAAAAAAAAACATCGATTTCTTGTTTTTGAATAATTAACATCAAATATCTTACTAAATATGGCCATGAAGTTTCTTTCTTTTTTTTTCCAGTTTATACTTTATGTACTTGTTGTATTTAACAACTATTTTTGTGTTATTTTAGAGTTGTTCCTGTTGTAAAAGTTGTTTGTATTGATACGTTTAACCTGTTTCAACTTAATACAAGTTGTTAGAATAACCCTGTACAAGGAAAAGATTTAAAAAAAATGTTGGCATTTGGCAAATTGCATTTAAAAATGTGCAGAAAAACATCAAGAAATATTGTTTAAAAAAGATCTATTATAAATGTTTATAAAATGTATATTTATTGTAAACTATGTTTAAATAAAAACCGTATATATTGAAGACTGATGTTTTATTTTATGGTTCATCATTTTTAATACAGTGTAAACTCCATGTAACGTCACTCGACTTAACGATAAACTCTTTAAAGCGTCGAAATCAATTGGCTTTAGTTGGTTAAGCTTGTATTCCATACAATAATACATTCTCTCCATTTAACGATCACTTTCTATAACGCCATAAAATGCACAGTCCCCTCAGTGTCGTTATATAGTTTACACTGCAGTTTTTGTTCTAACCTGCTAAACAACCACATCAAATTTAGAAAATAAGTACGTGAATTATTGTATTCGCTATTGACAAGCCTTGTTCAATAAAATAAAATAAAAATAAAAAATAGACACTATTGTGTCACCGCACCGCCCTCTGTTATTAAGAACTAGCTGCGCTCTGCGGTTCTACCCGGGTTATTTCGGGCTAAAAGTAGCCAATGGTGGCGATTCAGCGGCACACAAGACTAAACTAAATTTAAAGTAGCTCTGTCTCTTTTCGTCATAAATGACCAAAAAGAGATGGTACGATCTAAACCATAGACAAAACATCTAAAATCACGTCAAATTTAGAGCTAATACAATTGGGTGCGCTCTAAAATCGCTTACATTTTTCATATTTGACGTGATTTTAGTTGTTTTGTCTGTGGTTCAGAACGTGCCGTCTCTTTCTGGCCACTTAAGATGAAAAGAGACGGGGCTTCTTTAAATTTAGTTAAGTCGTGTGTGCCGCTGATTCGCCACCAATGTGTTAATCCAAGGTCTAACCTATCTTCACACAAAATTTCATTAAAATCGGTCCAACCGTTGAAGTGTGAAAGAGTAACATAGATTTTATAATTATTTGCATATCCCACGGGAACCGGTAATGTTATCGGGATTAAAAGTATAAGAATAAGAATATATTTATTGCATAACTGTGTACAAAGACGAGATCTTATTAACTGTTGTCACCTAATCACTTAATAGTGATTAGGTGACAACAGTCTTGTTCGTAATGAACATACAATATTAACTAATATAATATCAACTATCAACTAATTAAAAACTTAATAATATACATTTTAAGAACTATACAATTTATACATTCAATAACGTAGCCTATGTTAATCCAAGGTCTAACCTATCTTCACAGTAAATCTCATAAAAATAGGTCCAGCCCTGAAGGAGTAACATAGATTTTGAAGTTATTTGCGTATCCCACGGGAACCACAATTGTTTTTGAGATGAAAAATAGCCTATGCGTTAATCCAAGGTCTAACCTATCTTTACACTGAATTTCATCAAAATCGGTTCAAATTCACATTCAAATTATATATTTCTCGCAAAATAGGTACAATTGGTGCTATTACAGTAAGTTGGCCCTCTATTTTGACCGTCAGGCGTGCAAGATTACAATGTCAGATAAAAAATTGATTAATTAAAACATACATTTTGTCAAAATGATACAGGCAGCAGCACTAATTATATACACATGTCCAAGATTATAAGTAAAAAGTCAATAAGTACAGTCAGCAGCAGAGATAACACAGCTCTACAAAAAATCATTTTTTTTTGTTGCCCTGTTTATCATCGCAAATTGTTACGTTTTTAAGTGCCCAGATTACGAATATATTCGTAAAAGCACTAAATTTGCTCATTTCTACAAATTGAATTTTGAACGATTTATCGTCAAAATTAAATTTTTCAGTCATTTGTTGAAAAAAATCCGAGCAAATCTTACAAAATTATTGATATTTTCACGAATTGTGTGTATAAACGGACCCAAAATCATCATCATATCAAAGGCAACAAAACCACTGTAGACCAGTGTAATCAAATACATACATGTCATAAAAGTAATACAATATAAATATGTCAATGAATAGAAAATACAATAAGTTAATGTCAACAATTCAGCCATATGAGCGTGAAGATGTAACAAACATACACACTTACACACAAACTTTCCCATTTATAATATTAGTAGGAAGACAACTCTTAATCTTTCCATATTCATATGAATTATAGCAAACTATGTGTGGATTTGCACTCGCTTTACGGTGAAGGAAAATATCGTGAGGAAACCGACACGTTAGAGGACTGCAATATCAGAAGATGTGTGTCATCCACCAACCCGCACTTGGTCAACATGGTGGATAATGGCCTATATGTCTCACCTCGTGAGAGAAGGCCCCGAGTCCCAGCAGTGGGAATGTATTCAGGGCTACTTATGTTTATATATTTATACTATGTTATAAACCAAATCTGGTAAACCTCGTCCTTTTTTTAAGTCTAATGACCTCATTGGCGTAATGGTTACCATGCCGGTCTGCCAATCAGAAGGTTCCGGGTTCGATTCCCGGCTCGGTCAACATATTTGTGCTGAACTAAATTTGTTGGCTGTCGGTCTGGGTGTTAAAAATGTATCTATATAAAATATGTATGTATGTATATGTAGTACGAGTATATCAGTTGTGTTAGCAACCACAATACGAACTAGAAATGGTTCAGTATGGGGTTAACCAGCCGTGTGTGAAATGTATCCTAATAATAATAATTATTATTTTTAAATCGGCTGAAAGGGATGATTTTACAACGATAACTTTTAATTTAAAACGTTTTTTCTTTCTTTTTTCAGGTTTCGGCGATGGGGTAAGTTTTATTTTAATAAACTAGCCACGCCTCGCGGCCTCTCCCGCGTTTCTCTTAGGTCAAAAGTAGCCAAAGCGTTAATCTAGAGTCTAAACTATGTCCGTACCAAAGTTCATCGAAATCGTTTCAGTGTGAAGAAGTAACAAACACAGAAACACTTTCACGTGTATATATTATTAGTTTTCTTATTATTGCATCATCCTTCTATTCGTATTTTTTTTAAGCGACTCCCACTCGGGTCACGCAATCTACTACCGTTATATCACTATGCGACTGCAGCGCGTTGCGGAATATGGCGGCAGCTAGGCTTCACGCTGAATTTGCAGCGCCATATAGCTTTCACCGGTAATGATGGCAAACTTCCGCGCTACGCTTTATTGTATGGGAATCAGTAATTCTCACTAATATTGTGAATCTGGTAGTAGTAAAGTTTTTAAAGCTTTATAATACTGCTGTAAAAGGGCACCCTAACAATTTTTTCGTGTTTTATTCATTTAAATCAACCTAACTTTATAAATAACGAAAATAAGTGTCCTTTACGACACATAAAAATAGACCTGAATATCCTTAACGACCACGAACAATTGTTTGTGATAAAATTGGATGTATAATTAAAGGAGCATCATAAATGGGTAGTACTTATAAATTAAATCAAAGATTATGGTGGTAAAAGGAACAAAGAAACTAAATATATTTAAGAAACTTAACTTAGATGTTTTAATGTCGTATAGTTCGTTCTATGAAAAAATGAAAATTACGACCTCATACATAATAAAAACATGACTTTACGTCTCTTATTACGAAAATAATTTTACGATACATCCCAAATCATAAAAAATACGTGCTATGGCTGTTGAAAATCAGGGTCGTAAAAGACTTTTTTTTAAGAAATAATTTTTTGAACTACACCAACTGATAAGGCTTGCGACGCTGATTCCGAATCCGAATATACAGCCTTGGCCAAAAGTATTAGGCACCCCCGTAAAACACGTGCACCCGTAAAGTTATTGTAACTATACTTTTCTGTTTAGCAAAACAATTAGCAACAGTGTTAAAATACTGTTTTAATCAATAGATAAGGGTTGTTAAGGATCTGTAAAATAGCTGTCACACAAAAAGTGAATTGAGTCCCTTTTGGAAAGTTAATAATAATAATAGGATTTATTGATCATATTGAGTTTAAAGGTATTTACATTTGACACCAAATATACATTTATTGTACAGTAATATAATTTACATATTATTGTGGAATGTATTTGGTGTGTACCGGACCACACTCTAGGGTGACCTGTGTCGGTCGGTCCAGGCTCCTCCTTTAAAATAAAAATAAAAAAAAAACAAATTTGAAGGCTAAGTAATGTTACAAAATAAAGAATAAAAGAAAAAGCTTGATTAACCCATTTAGACCCAAACCAAACTGAGCCGTAAAAAAACTTATTTTTTGGTGTTAATTGGTAGAATCTGACATAATAAAGTAAGAAACGTAAAAATATTTATGTTTTTTTTATATTTTGATAGAAAAAAAATGCCGTCCTCAAATGGGGCCACTGGGCTCATACAGTATGAAAACTTTCAAAACAAATTTTACTAATGCAAAGTGTCTTACAACACTTTTGCATTGCCAGCGGGCTTTTTATGACAAAGGGCACATCTCTATTGCTGGGATATGCTAGTTTTTGAGGGCAGTGACCCCTACATCGTGCTGCACACTTGGCACTAAAGAAGGTGCTGGTCGCATTGATATGCTTTCTGTATTTCGCAAATAGTGACGAGCGATGTAGCGTCGGAATTCAAGCTGATCCATCTTGACTTCGTTGGTTAGTAGGTGGAGACGCCATGCGTTTGCAATGGTTAGATCCAGCATGTAATAAAACCCTCCATCATTTTTTGCCACATACAGCGGTGCGGTACAGGGAAAAAGACTGATCAGCTTGATCAACCCCACCCATACCCTTGTTGTAGTTTTAAAAAACATGCGAGATTCCAACGTCTACTTTTTTCTGCTGCTAGAGGAAGAACACTGTCAAAGTTCGACCCCATAGTGCAAACACTGTTGTCCTGCCATCACACAAAACTTGGTTGACTTGATCAAAGCGGTAATCAACATCGGTTCGGATTTTCTTCTTCATGTCCTTTACTGCTACGAGGGTAGGAACATGAAGTGTCCTTTCTTGGTCCTACCCTCGTGAACAGTACCAGTACGCGATAACCAGCTTGTCGTAGATCACGTAGCAATGTGTAACTGGTAACGAAATTATCGAAGTATACGATATGGATACCACACTTGGTTCTGGAGGCAGTGCCACTAAGTCAATCTCATCACCAACGTCTCCTTCTTCATCCATTTCAGTTTCAATTGCTTCTTGAAGGCTTTGGTAGTCATTACGACTGCTAAATATCCGTCGTGCCATTATGAAATTGGCATTTGCCTATCAACGAAAATATTCAATTATCTACCTCAGATGTGCCCATTGGCCCCAATTGGGGACAGCATGATAAAATTAGATTTTATCTTACTTGTACTTAAGTTTTGTAATGAAATAAAGTAGTAAGTAATAGTATATAAAACAATTAAGTTATTTATGTAGGAAACCTAAAATATCTAGAGGACAAAGATAGAAATAAAGTATACTCACTTTGAAATATCACTGAAGTATGAAACAGGTCTACAAAATGCTCAATATACAACTTAAATACGTTTTAAATAATTATTTTTACTAATCAACATAAAAATGCATTACTTGTCGTCACAATCCAGCAAATAAACTAACTAAAAACTAATATGTTAAAAAAATATGGGTAGATATATGAGTGTCCTCGTTTGGGCACGGCGGGTCTATATGGGTTAATAAGAAAAAAAAAAATGGTAATCAATCATTCATTCATGTTGTGCCGAGTTATATACAAAACGTTTCTTCCTGACAATTGTGGGTACGAACAAGGGTCTCTGAGACTTAGGTAAAAACAAATAAATAGATAAATAATTAATTATTGCTTTGGTGTAATTCTTTAATCGGGATAGTAACTGAACATGAGCTAGGAGAACTGGTTGTAGATTGTAGCATGCTGATATAGTGTTATTGTGTGATATTAATTTGTGGCTAAATATAAGGTGCTAGGTTGTGGAGAGGATTTCAATTTTAATAATACTTTGTCTGTCTTGTTTCACCTCCCACGGTAACAAGATGCGGTCGAGTCTTCATTATTCGTGAATTATCGACAGTTCGTGTTCCGAAATGCCAAAAAAAACAAGAACTTTGTCTAGAAATTTGGATCAAATTAACACTCTACATGAACAAGGAAAGTCCCAAGTAGAGATTTCCAGATTGCCTAAAACACGTGCATCAGTAATCGCCCATCGCGAGATGTGATTACGGGTGCACGTGTTTTATGGGGATGCCTAATATTTTTGGCCAAGGCTGTATATCTTATGGAGCGACGACGGTCTGCCTCCATTTAGCAAAGGGATATCCCCCGGACAGATGTTGTGTCCGGAGACAGCCGTCCACAGGTCATGCATTGTAGCTAGGACCGCTAGTACGCGCGCTGTAATTACCGTTTGCGCGATTCAGGACAAGCGCTCTGATTGGTAGCGGGCGTTGAAGTGCGACAGAGACGCCACAATCTAACTCATTTTCGTCAAAATGTCCTTTACGACAATTGAAATTTCCATCATTAAACCTATTTACTTCCATTTTCATGGTGTGGTATTTATCAGCAGGTGTACCAGGCTGGGCCGGGGTACGCGGTGGCGGGCGAGCGGCGCGGGCTGGGCACGGGCGCGGCGGTGGGCGTGGGCGTGGGCGCGCTGGCCGCCGGCGGGCTCGCCGGGTACGCGCTCGCCGGCGGCTTCTCCAGCCCCGACAGGGAGGTCAGTGTGGACTCCTTTCTTTCCTTACTTTTAGTAGAAGATCCGAGCCTACATCGACCTTCAACGACGTGATAATCGAACAAAATTGATTTCATAATAAATTTAGTATATTAGAAAATATATCAGACTACGCTGGCTCGGCCATGTGGAGAGAATGGAATCGGATCGTGCAGTGAAAAGAGCTTACCTGGGACGAGCGAGCGGTCGTCGACCGGTCGGACGTCCCAGGTATCGCTGGATAGACCTAATGTAGGAGGAGCTGCACAATCTTCAGGTCACGCAGTGGCAGGAGAAGGCACAGGACCGAGAACAGTGGCGTCTCCTAGTGTCAAAGCCAGGATCCGATTCGGGTCGACGCGCCAACCCAGTTAGTTGGTAAAGTAGAAAATATATTAAAAATGGTTGCCTAAAAAATCCTGAACAAATATTTAAAAAATAAATTGATTTTATAGAGATTATTTTTCTGCAACATCAAGATAATAAAAAAATATATATCCTGAGTTGAAGTATAGAACATAAAGAACGTGCAGCCGTAGGGTTGCCTATCTTTTACCTGGACGAACTACTGATCGCAATGAAACAGTGCTTATGTTGATATTATTTTATTTTCTATTATCGAACCGGTTGAAAGTAGCTGATTTCGACATACCTGCTTTCACCTGGCAACACAGTAGTTCTTTTTAAAATTTTATAATAAATCATTTGTAAAAAAAAAATCTGTCCAGGATTTTTTTAGGAACCCATTTTTAATATATTTTCTAAGATGCTAAATTTATTATGAAATTATTTTTTTTCAATTCAAATTCAATAAAAATCTATTATTATTTATAATTGTTATTATGACGTACAAGAATAAATTAATGATAATAATTTTAATGACGTAAACTTACAATAATTAATTATAACCAGGCCTGTGTCACTCCGCGTGTAGGTGTTAAAAACATACCTACGGGCGGCGGCCACTGCGCAGTGGCCAATCTAGTAGGCTGCCACAAGCGAACGAAAACACTCGCGTGCGCGCTATATGTTCGACCACGTTCAACTTAATTATTTGATTGATTCATTATATATAATTGCAAGATGGACACAAAACGAAAAAAAGCAAAAAAATACTGTGCAGTATTTAATTGTTCAATTACGGAAAGTGATCGAAGCTTCTGTACGAGTTGTACTAGTTATTATTATGTGCTTTTAGTAGAAGATCCGAGCCTACAACGACCTTCACCGACGTGATAATCGATAAAAATTAATTTCATAATAAATTTAGTATATTAGAAAATCACGACTGTCACTCTATTAGTTTATTTTCATCTATTTTTTTCTCTGTCGTAGTTTAGTTTGCTTTTATTTTCATTCTTTTTGTGTATTTATTTCTTCTTTCTTGTAACGTAAGTCTTTAATAAGTGTTAGTAAGTGTGTAGTGGCAAATGGTTTGGCGCCAGCGAACTAGAGTATTCTAGTTCTCTGTTCGGCGCGGATAAAACTGTAGCCCCGCAGCACAGGATCGCAAGATACTTAGCGCGGGGCACAGCGTCCCAAGAACGTACGACAAAATTTACTTACCCCACTCTTAGCACATAATTATTAACTTAGCACATAATTATAATTATTATATTAAAAATGGGTTGCCTCAAAAAATCCTGCATAGAATATTTTTTTTCTAAAAATTGTTTTTTTTTTATTTATAAAATTTTGCAACATCAAGATAATAAAAAAACATATATCCTGAGTTGAAGTATAGAACATATAGAAAGTGCTGCCGTAGGGTTGCCTATCTTTTACATGGACGAACTACTGATCGCAATGAAACAGCGCTTATATGTTGATATATATATTTTTTCTATTATCGAATCTGTTGAAAGTAGTTGATTTCGACATACCTGCTTACACCTGGCAACACAATAGTTCTTTTTAAAATTTTCAAAATTTTATAATAAATCATATATAAAAAAAATAAATAAAAATATTCTGTCCAGGATTTTTTTTGGCAATCCATTTTTAATATATTTTCTAAGATGCTAAATTTATTATAAAATTAATTTTATTCAATTCAAATTCAATAAAAATCTATTATTATATAAATGTTATTATGACGTACAAGAATAAATTAATGAAAATAATTTTAATGACATAAACTTACAATAGTTAATTATAACTAATGGATATAATATAAATCGGCTCCAAACCTACATTGCTACACCCTGAGAGGGTATGTTAAAAGTTATTTAAACATAGATATTGTTACATAACATTTAATTATGCAATAAATGTTTGACTTTGACTAATTACATATAAAATTACTATGGGCAGTTGGGGTGCAGATGCGAGGAGGCTAGTAGACGAACTCGGGTGAAAACTAGTCGATAGGACGGGGGATCCCCGTTCTCGATCATACTTGGTGCAGAGGATAGCCATTGCTATTCAGCGTGGAAACGCAGCCAGTGTTATGGGCACCTTTGCACCAGGTACGGTCATGGGCGGGTTTTCCTAACTTTAAATCTTTTTGACATGAATAATTTTGACATGTAATATAATAAGCAATAAATTAAAATTACATATCTATATTTAAAATGTGTTTTTTCAGGAGGTGCAAGTGACGTCGTTCTCGGAATCTGTTGACTTTGGAGGCGACGACTGGGCGGAGTGAAGCCGGGCGCCGGACGGTTGTTGCTTGGTGCGCTTTTGGATTGACGACTGACGCCTTCTAATTATTAATGTACAGTGTAAACTCCATGTAACGTCACTCGATTTATCGACAAGCTCTCTAAAGCGTCGAAATCAATCGGCTTTAGTTGGTTTAGCTTGTATTCCATACAATGATACATTCTCCCCATTTAACGATCACTATCTATAACGCCATAAAATTCACTGTCCCTCCAGTGTCGTTATATAGCCAGTAATCCTTAGTTTTCTCCACTGTGAATCGGATTGTACATCAATAATAATTAATTAACATTAGTAATAATTGGAATTAATATCAATAATGATGTATTAATATTGGTTAATTAATAGGCTGGCAAAAAGCCCAGCTGTCCTGTGTAAAACAAAACTCTCAGGTACTTTTTTTATTATGAATTATTAATATCTATAATAATTGATAAATAACTAATATCAATATAAATCGATAAATAACTAATATCAATATAAATCGATAAATAATTAATATCAATCACAGTTGATAGTTAATTAATTAATATCAATTATAATGTATTAATATTAATTAATTAATCTGCTGGCAAATAGCCTAGCTTGACTCTGAAAATAATCTTTCAGGTAGCTAATTTCTACACGACATACAGTTACATATTGTATATCAATAATAAATTATTAATATCAATAAAAATTTAACTACCGGTCAAATGTCAAGCTGTTTAAAAAAAAACTCACTGACAGCTAACCTTTTTAAAGACAAAGTTGATCGTAGAAATTGCGATGATACAAATAGGTGTATACATTAGTCGTCTATTCAAAAGTATGCACACAATTTTAAGCGCATACATACAAGGATAAAACTTTGAATTCAAAAATATACTTATTATACATCGTAAACGGTTTAATTCGAAATAAGCTAGTGCATTCAAAACGTCTGCTTTTCAATCAGACGGCCCCTGGTTCGATCCCGGTCCTACACCAATGACTTGTTTTTCAAGTTATGTGTGGATTTGCACTCGCTTTACGGCGAAGGAAAACATCGTGAGGAAACCGGCACAATATCAGAAGACGTGTATCATCCGCCAACCCGCAGTTGGCCAGCTGGATATACTACTGTACAGATGGATTATGGCTTATATCTCTCTCCTCGTGAGAGAAGGCTCCGAGTCCCAGCAGTGGGAACGTATAGTGGGTTGCTAATCCTTATTTATTAATTCCGATCCGGGATTGAACCGGAGGCCGTAAGATTGATAATCAGATGTTTACCCGCCGAGGCACGCTCGTCTTTAGTATTTTTTTTTAATGCATTGATAGATTGTGTTGTTCTCTTGGCGAATTTTCAACAATTTTACTTTAACCGGCTGTTAGTCTTAGTACAAGCAGTCGTTAAGTTAGTCAGAGGCCTTCGGGCGGCTTGAAAATCTCCACACTAGAGCCAGGCCACTTGCTCATACGAAGAAGTAGAAATTTTAACCGTTAAATTATATTAACTACATTTATATAAAGTTATAAAATACTTGAAATCTAATCTAAATTAGAATTATAGTTTACGATTTATAACGTTAAAAATGAAAATTTAAAGTTTTGTCGCAGTATGTGTTTTTTTAATACAATGTAAACTCTATGTAACGTCACTCGATTTAATGATAAACTCTCTAAAGCGTCGAAATGAATTGGCTTTAGTTGGTTTTGTTTGTATTCCATACAATTATACATTCGCTCCATTTAACAACCATTCTCTACAACGTCATAAAATGTACAGTCCCTTCAGTGTCGTTATATAGAATTTACACTGTAAATAAATAATTTCAATTAATTTAATAAACGTATATAATATGATATTTGCACGACACACTTAAAAAAAACAGTACATCCAACGTTTTTTTTTTAAGTTAGTCTGACCGTTTGTTTGTGCATATTTAATATTATTGTTAAATAATGTTTTTATTTATGAATAATATTTATAAATTATGTTTAAATGATAATATATGGCAATCATTTATTGTAGCACTTAAGAGAATATAAAAATCGTGTTATGCCTTATCTTATATAAGAAGTGTTTACATATTCTATGGTGTTAGAATTATTTAAAGATTTTTAATTATTATTGTAGTTCTATAGGTTAAGATTCTGTGCACGTTATAAAAAGAGTCAATAAAAAATAAATTATTAATAAATATTAGGACACATTTCTCACACGGCTGGTTAGCTCCATACTAAACCATTTCTAGTTCGTATTATGGTTGCTAACACAACCGATACCCTTCATATAATACATACATAAATACTTTATATCGATAACATATAACACCCAGACCGACGAACTGAACAAATTTAGTTAAATCACAAAAACGTTTGCCGAGCCAGGAATCGACCCCGGGACCTAAATTTGTTGGCTGTCGGTCTGGGTGTTAAATATGTATCTATATAAAGTATGTATGTATATGTAGTATATCAGTTGAGTTAGCAACCATAACACAAACTAGAAATGGTTCAGTATGGGGCTGACCAGCCGTGTGTGAAATGTGACCTAATTATTTATTTATTTTAGTAAAATAGCGCGCACAGAGTTGGAATCTATAATTTAGTAAAAGTAAGCTTTAGTGCACAGTTCAAACGATATGTCATTGAATTTAGATTTAAAAAAATTGGATGTACCAAAAGTGATGAGTGATAATAAAACTTAGAAATTAGATGTGATAATCGGCAGGTTATATGATTATATATTTCGTAAATTATTACACTGGTGTACAGTGGTTTTGTTGCCTTTGATATGATGATGATTTTGGGTCTATTTATGTACACAATTCATGAAACTATCAATGGTTTTGTAATAAAATGCTCAGTTTTTCTCAAAAAAAGTATGGAATTTTTTTTTGTTTTGAACAAGCCGATAATTATTTAAGTAGGATATGAAAGTGGAGTGCATGCGGCAGAGACGCGAATGTTGAGATGGATGTGTGGAGTGACAAGAATGGACAAAATAAAGAATGAGTACATTAGAGGAAGTGTGAAAGTAGCACCAGTGAGGGAGAAATTGAAGAGTGGAAGGTTGGCGTGGTATGGACATGTGATGCGTAGAGAGGAGATGCATGTCACTAGGAGATGTATGGAAATGGTAGTGCAAGGAAGAAGGGCAAGAGGCCGACCGAAGAAGATATGGATGGAGTGTGTGAATGAGGACATGAGAGAGAAAGGAGTGAGTGTAGAGACGACGGCTGATAGAGGAGAGTGGAAAAAGAAAATTTGCTGCCAACCCCACCTAGTGGGATAAGGCAAGGAAGAAGAAGAAGAATATTGTTCAAGTATAAGATATGAAAATACGAGCACTTTGAGAACTTTTATGAATATATTCGTAATCTGAGCACTTGGAAATGTAAAAATCTGCGATCATAATCCAAGGTAACAAAATGTGTTTTTTGTTAGGTTTATTTACTCACTTCTGTTTTATTGGGTTCAGGAAAAGCATTTCCTTAGTTTTTGTCGCCATATTTTTTAAAATAGAACTGTCTTGTGTATGTGTTAATAATAAAGTTGTGCCTTTGAACTATATTCAGTTTTTGTTTTTAAACTAAAATTATGTTATTTTAAGGAAAGGTTTGTTTGTTTGACGCGAACAGGCTCCGAAACTACTGGACCGATTTGAAAAATTCTTTCACCGTTGGGAAGCTACATTATCCTCGAGTAACGTAGTCTATATTTTGTTTCTCTTTACGACTTGGATTATTTTATAGCCCGTGCGAAGACTGGCTGCTAGTAATGTATGAATTCTGCCGGGGAGTCAAGACCCTCAGTAATAGAGAATTAAATGAAGACTAAGAAGGAGAAAGGAGTCGGTATTATCCTACTAATGTTACTCGTATAAATGCGAAAGTGTGTGTGTAAGTGTGTTACTTCTTAACGCACGCAACCGAACTGATTTTGATGAAATTTGGTGTGAACACAGGTTAGACCTTTTAACAAATAGTCAATTTTTTATCTTTAAAACAATTGTGGTTCCCGTGGGATACGCAAATAACTTCAAAATTAATTTTACTCCTTCACGCTCCAACTGCTGGACCGATTTTGATGAGATGTACTTCGAAGATAGGTTAGACCTTGAATTAATACATAGGCTACTTTTTATTCCGAGAACAATAGCGATACAATAGTATATTCCCTTGGTATATGCAAATATGTAACTTCAAAATCTATGTTACTCCTTCACACTCCAACAATTTACCATGAAGATAGGTTAGACCTCGGATTTAACATAATATGGGCAAATTTTTATCCCGGATTAACTTCTTACTGTCCCGGATTAACGCGGGTAACAACGCGGGGCGCAACTAGTTATAAATAAATAAACAATTTATTTTATCATCAAATTTATTGAAAAGTCACACAAATGCATAAGTTTACATTAAATTCCACTGCTTAGATATTTCTACGCACACAAACAAAATTGTGCTTCTACGCACACAAACAAAAAAACAAAGAAAATACAGGGGAATATGACAAAGAAAAAAAAAATAATTAAAAAAATATATTTGTTGGATATTAACTATAACTTGCATTACTTTACTAGTTTATGTTCATAGTTAAATATTTATCGATACCCTAATTTGAAAAGCTACTAACTCCTCTGCGGGGTTTTTTACGGGAGAGGCTCGAAACTTCATGGTACTTTTTATTTTACGCAATAAAGAAAAACCTAAATCCCCTGAAAAACTATGCTTTATTTTTATTTTTATAATAAAAATAAAGTTCTATTACTTTTTATTTATCTAAATAAAATACAATGACGTTTTGAGCCTCTCCCGTAAAAAATCTGCAGAGGAGTTAGTAGGTTTGCAAATTAGGGTATCGATATATGAATAAATGAATGTTCAAAGTTTACCTTTTATATCTTACTACTACTTCTATTATCTTAAAATATTATAGATAGGAATATATTTCCCATTAGCTTGACTCAGTGAATAGACTGATTAAAACTAAATAGATAATTAATAAACTATTCTGTGCTGGTAAAATTATGAATACTTATTCTTCTTTCTTAATATTCGTCGTGGAAAGGATATTCCGGGTGGTGAGTGCTGAAACAAAAAAAGTATATTAAATTTAATTATTGAATACATAGGTACATACCCTGACCGTCGGGCAAAGGTTTCCATGGAGTGGGACTTTTTCGATGGCAGAAGACGACGAGGCAGGCTGCCGACTCGATGGCGCAAGGAGTTGGTGGACTTCCACAACAACTGGAAGGAACTGGCCCAGGACAGGAAAGCGTGGGGATCATTGGGGCAGACCTTTGCCCAACAGTGGGACAATGATAGATAAAAAAAAATGGTTGCCTGTAAAGTCGGTTTTACGGGCGAAGATTTTACGTGACAACGTCTGCCGCGTGCTGCGCGCGCGGCAAACCGATCATAGTTGAGTGGGAGAGAGACGCAAGGCATTCGGCGGGCCTCTCTCTCGTTCGGTGACTCATCGTAACGTTACCGGGCGTTACACTTTTTCATAAGTGACTCCCAGCCGCAACCTAATTTAAGACGTTGTCACGTCAAAAATGCATACAGAAATAGTATGGAAGAGAATAATTCATTATTAGCATTCAATTTATAAGTTAAGTTAATGTAAGGACCCTATGTAAGAGCACTTCTGTTTAAATGACAATAAATTTATCTTTATCTTATCTTACTTAATCTGATCCCACTTAGAGGGATCGAAGGAGAGGATAATAAATCAGAATATATATTTTACATTACTCGTACTCTGAAAGTAGGTCTGAAGTTGCCTGAGGAGCGGGATGAAAGTAATACATTGCATCCCTAGGGAGAATCGCTTTGCAACTGTCACCTGTCAAATTATTTACAAAATAGTACAGTAAAAAAAGGTTTTACTTTCTATACAGCCACGATGTAAAATTGAAATAACTTATAAGTATTGATTAAAGAATATATCTTTTTTAAATAACGTTAATATAATTTAGTTACAACAATTTTATTTAAAATAACTTAGATTTGGGCAATACATATACCATTTTTGCAATGATGAAAATAAAAAATAATGGCTGAAAAGTTGGCCGGCAACAGTCAAAAATAACAAAAAAAAGGCGGAAAAGCGGCAATTCGATCTACATTCAATTTTTCGATTTGAAGACTAATTTTGTACTTATAAAATGAGTTCATCTGATTCTGATATAAATTTAACGCCTGATTTTATAAGAGAAGAGGCTAAAGCGGTAGTGGAAAATCTTTTACCACCCAAATCAAAACAAAGGTACCTAAAAGCGTATGACGATTTTAAAATTATCTATTATATATTATCGGGCCTAAATAAGTTACTTTCATCCCTTGTGTAACAATGTACTATTTCTTTTACACAATATTTATGTTATTTATGGCTAAGAAAGTTCTGTATTCTAATCAGGGGCAGCGGAAAACATGACGATACTCACTCGCCCATAGAGCAGAGCCTGCCGGCGCACTCCAGCGTAGATATCTGCTTCACATCCTCGAGCGACAGCTGGAAGTCGAACACCTGCATGTTCTGAGCGATGCGACTCCTGGTCACAGACTTCGGGATCACCACCATGCCGCGGTCTATCGCGTACCTGGGGACACGAGAAATGTCTTTTCATTACTCATACTCTGAAAGTTGGTCTGAAGTTGCCTGAGGAGCGGGATGAAAGTAATACATGCATCCCTAGGGAGAATTGCTTTCAACTGACAGCTGTCAAATTAAAAAAAAATACAGAAAAAAAAGGTTTTATTTTCTATACAGCCGCTATGTAATTAAACTTAAAACTAAGTATTGATTAAAGAATATATATTTTTGAGATAACTTTATTATAATTAGTTTTTTGCTATTCAGCGTGAAAACGCAGCCAGTATTATGGGCACCATGGCACCAGGTGCAATCATGGGCGGGTTTTCCTAACATTCAATGTTTTTGACATGTATATTTTGTATTACATTATTTTCAACAATTTTCAAATTCAAATTCAAATTCAAATCATTTATTCACAGAATACAGCAATTAAAAGATGTTACATGAAATTAAAATATATAAAGTCAGCTATATTCTTACCCGTAAGGCGCGTGAAATTTAAAATAAAACTAAATTAAAATCCTAAGTTACTAATACAAAATGTCACTATTACTATGTCAATATTCAATAATTATTATATGTCCACCAGTTTATATGTTTTATTATGTATTTCTTTATCGTCAAAAAATTCTGATATACTGTAATATGACTTACTAATAAGAAAATTTTTCAGTCTAAATTTAAAAATGTCAAAACTGTTCGCCTCTTTGATACATTTAGGTATATGGTTATACACTTTGTGTTGCATCACAAAAGTGCTGTTTCCGTACCGAGCTGTTCTGTGACTGGTCCTGCACACTCTCCAATGCAGTCGGCTACTTTTAAACGATTCATAGCTATTTAAATCTTTCTTTACGCTTAGGGCTGATTCATAGATATATAGCGAAGGTAACGTCAATAGTTTTAATCTTGTGAAGTGAGGTTTACAAGAATCAGTTTTTTTAATACCACATATTGCACGAACACACCTTTTTTGCGCTCTAAACACTAATTCTTTTCCAGGAGAGTTTCCCCAGACTAAAACTCCATACTTTAGGGTTGATCCCGTAAACGCGTGATAAGCACTCAGTAGAGCCTTTTCATTTACAACTTTTCGTAGCATGTATAATGCATATGAGTACTGACACAATTTCGACCGGACATGATCAATGTGCGTTTTCCACGTCAGATTAGAGTCTATATGGATGCCTAAAAATTTAGTTGTCAAGATTTCTTTTATTTGATTGCCATTGTAATTAACATTTAATATGTCAGATTTAGAATTAATGTTTTGAAATGTCATAATATGGGTTTTATCAATGTTAATTTTAAGATTATTATTATGGAGCCACAGTATTAACTGTTGTAGAGAATTATTGATTTGTCTCTCATGGTCTCCATCTTTATTATCAACGCAAATTGCCGTACTATCATCCGCAAACATCACCATAGGGTGGTTTATTGCGTTTGGGAAATCGTTGATATAAGGAATAATAATAAGGAATAAAAGAGGTCCCAATATACTACCCTGAGGAACTCCATATTTAACTTGTCTGCCATCTGATAGGAATTTTGTTTCTAATTTTGTTTCTCTATTGAGTCGCGATATTTCAGTCTGTTGCATTCTGTTTGTCAGATATGATTTCTTCAAATCTAGTGCATTGCCTCTTATACCATATAGCTCAAGCTTTTTAATTAATAAACCGTGCTCTACATAATCAAAAGCTTTAGACATATCCATATATAATGCAGTGACTCTCTTTTTACTATCCAAGCCACTGTAAACTTTTTTTAGGAAATTAAGAATTGCCTGATTTATGGACTTACCTTTACGGAAGCCAGATTGTTCAGGAACTATAATATTGTTAAGTTCAAAATAATTATTTAACCGTACATAAATAACCTTTTCGAAAACTTTGGATAAAACCGGTATGAGAGCCACTGGCCTATGAAAACTCATATCTGTAGGGTCATCTTTTTTGAAAAGAGGTATTACAATTGACCTTTTTAATTTCTCTGGGAAAACACCAGTTTCAAGGGCTAGGTTAATAATGTGAGAAAGTATTGGTGATATAATTTTAGCTACCCTTTTTATAACTTTAGTAACTACCCCATCATACCCAGTACTATTAGTGTTTTTCAGAGATTGTATTAAACTTTCAAGTTCATCATGAGTTGTAGGTTTCAAAAACATGAATTGAGCTGGACATGTTTTAGCGTCCCGGTGCATAGAGTGTGACTAATGGATTTATTTTCAATTTCTTCAATAAAATAATTATTAAAGCACTGTGCAATCTCATATGGGTTGGTAATAAACGATCCGTTAACTTTAATTTGTACAATTTCATGTTTTATATTATTTTGCTTATTTGCATTTATGATGTTCCATACTGCCTTCGAAGTGCTATGCGCCTGATTTATGTAGTAATTATTTTGTGCTTTCTGTGTCTTTTTGATAATTACTTTTAATCTTTTTGAATAGTTTTTAAAAGCAGCTCTATTTACTTTACTTGGAGAATGCCTATACTTCCACAATAGAGTTCTTTTACGTTTAGAGCAAACTTTAATACCGTTGCTTAGCCATCTAGGCCGTTTCGTAATCGGTATTTTCACTTTAATAGTTGGAAAACATAGATTATATAACATTAAGAACAGCTCTAGAAATTCTTCATATGCTATATTTGCATCCTTACACAAGTACACGTCATAAAATGAAAGGCTACTTAGATACTCTACAAATTTACAAATATTATCCTCACTGTATTCTTTTTTCAATTTAAAGTAAAATTTAAAATAATAACTCTTTTGAACAGGACACTCAAGGATCTGAGCAGTATGATCAGAGAGAGCATGTTCAACCACTGTTGCTTTAGCTCCTCTACAATTGTGGGCAATATTATCTAGGCAGGTCTTACTTCGAATTCTGGTAGGCTCGTTTATACTTAGCTTGAGGTTAAAACTTGCCAGTAATTCTTCAAATTGTCTAACCGCAGGTTCTTTAACCAGCCTATTCAAATTAAAGTCACCGCATAGAATAACTTTTTTCCTACAGTAGCAGACTGTGTTCAATAATTCTTTTAATTTTATAAAAAAACACTCTCTAATTTCTTTTTTCTTTCTTGGAGACCTGTATATGCAAATTACTATAATTTTATGCTCTACCAGTTCTATTGCGCAGCATTCTAATATATTGATAATACTTAGTGAGTTAATCTCTGGCAATATTTTATATTTGTGCAACTTGTTAACTAATATGCAAGCTCCTCCTGACCTATTATGCCTACAGTATTTGGAAGCTAACATATAATTGGGAATAACTAAAACAGCTGAATCAGTCTGTAACATATTATGCTCCGTCACACATACCACATCAATAAGATTGCCATTATTACTTAATCTGTCTAGGTGTATAGTTAGATCGTTCATTTTACTCACGAGACCATCAATATTCTGATGCATTACGCGTATTGAATTATACACGAAAAAACTCGTTATTTACCGTATTACTTCCGTTCTGTGTATATTGTACTTGTGGTAACTCCTTATACTCTATCTCGGTTTGGGTGAACTTGTTAGCTCTAATTGCAGGCGACTTGTTCCTATCACAATTGTCCACTGACTGCATGGCACCTAAGTTTGTCCTATTGTTTAATTTGTATTTATAGTCAAGACGTATAATATCCCTCAAAAAATTCGTCGCAATATGTCGCAAAAAACGTGTCTTCGGTATATATCTATTAAATCCCATGTCTACATAGTGTGCATTATCAAATTGATTACATATAGTTTTTAAGTTATCATTTAGCTTATTTGTATGCAGTAAACGATTGTAAGGAATTTCTGATATAATTACATTCGGAATTCTGATGTCTACAAGGAAATCTTTTAACTGCTTTTGAATGTCGAATGGACTTGTATCATTTGTGCCACCTAGAATAACAACATAATCATTATCTTTGAGTGAACGAAGATCTTCTCTTTGGCTAGATAATATTTGACGAAATCTTGCTCCAGGTTTCAAACAGCTCTCGACCGAATACTCCGGCCCAACCAGAGACTCTAGAGCAGAGCGTAGGTGTCGTCCTTTCTGGTCTGATAACACAATAATACGTCGTCTGGATATTTTACTCGTTGGTCTATTATCTTCATTAATATTTTTCTCCTTTCCTTTGATATATATATCCTTTGAAAAACTTTCGGAGTTCTGTTGAATGTCTAGTGGCTTCATATTTTTTAATGGTGACTGAATATATGGAACGCTATTTCTTCTTACATTTGATCTTAATATCCTAGTTGAAGGAGTGAGCGGTGCTGTTAATCCAACTTTTTTGTATTTATCTATTATTTTATTTGCCTTTTCTAGCTCTATTTTTAAGTTTTTGTTTTCTAAGCTCAGATTATCGATTTATTTAAAATAACTTAGATTTGGGTAAATATTTACCATAGAAATATTTTTTCAATGATAAAAATAATAATAACGGCTGATAGCTGGCCGGCCACAGAAAAATAAAATTATCTCATCAAAGTTTTTGTTAAATGTAAAATAAAATTTACTAATTTTTCTTGTTTTGACGTGACAACGTCTTAAATTAGGTTGCGGCTGGGAGTCACTTATGAAAAAGTGTAACGCCCGGTAACGTTACGATGAGTCACCGAACGAGAGAGAGGCCCGCCGAATGCCTTGCGTCTCTCTCCCACTCAACTATGATCGGTCAGCACGCGGCAGACGTTGTCACGTAAAATCTTCGCCCGTAAAACCGACTTTACAGGCAACCATTTTTATTTTTACTTTCCTTGTATTCGTAATGAAATGCACAGTGTTTACCTCGGGTTAAAGACTTATTGAGTTCCTCGAACCCTCAAATCCCTCAAACCCCGTCTCGGGACTACATTCTAGAGTTACTTTTACCTCTAGGGTAACAATGTACTATTGTAATATATAAAAGTAGTAATTCGTAATTTGACTTGTCCTATATGACGCCACTATATGTCATAAAGTAAATAAATATCTATTCTATTCTAAAAACTAGCTGCGCCCAATGGCGTTACCCGCGTTAACCCGAAATAAAAAAGAAGTTAATCCGGAAAAAAGTACCCTATGTGTTAATTCAGAGTGTAACCTATCTTCATAGTCCCATTATAGTTAGTCCAGCCGTTGGAGCGTGAAGGAGTAACATAGATTTTGAAAGAAAGAAAGAAAATTATTTATTATGACAAATTAACACAAGACAAGATATAATATAATATAAAATAGTACACATAACTTTAATTAGTCTCAACACAGCCTCAACTCAGCATAATGCTGGTTGCTGGAGAGCAATTGACTGAGCATTGATTTTGAAGTTATCAGCGTATCCCACTAAACCACAATTGTTTTCGGGATAGAAAGTAGCCTTATAGGATTTAGTATAAATTTAAACTTCCTAATTCTCACCGAATCAACACCTGGGCAACACTTTTTCCGTACTTCTCTGCGATCGCCTTTAACCTGAAACAAAACAGAAAAATATATTTAGGTAAAGTTTGTATAACCGGCTATCATTAACGTTTATTTTAAGTATAGATACGATAGGTAAAATAGATTAATTGCTAAAAATAATAATAAACGTAGATTAGGATCCCCAAAAACAAATCTGGGGAGCAGAATGACTAAATATATCTTCTTATATACTCGTATAAAATTTCCGTGTCGCAGAGTTTGTTACCGTACTCCTCCGAAACGGCTTAGCCGTTTTTTTACCAAATTTTAGTAGTAGGTCTGAGAATCGGCTACTATCTATTTTTTAAGGCAAATCAACGTTTGCCGGGTCAGCTAGTATGTATATAAAAAAAAAAAACGTTTATTTTGCCGGTATTAGCGGGACATGTTTGAGCACAATCAGTGTGCCATTCTCAAGGGAAGAACATAGACAACGTACGCTCGCGATGACGCCTGAATAATAAACGTAAGTGAAAGCCGATACAAGCATTATTCAAATATGCCCGAAAGTTTTAATACAGTATGTTAAGGTATTTATTTGTTGATAAAATAAATAAATATTAGGTCAGATTTCACACAAGGCTGGTTGGACCCATACTTAACTAATTCTAGTTTGTATTACGGTTGCTAACACAACTGATATACTACTTATACAAACATACATAAATATTTTATATCGATACATATTTATTTAACACTCAGACCGACAGCCAACAAATTTTATTTTTACACAAAGATGTTGGCCGAGCCGGGAATCGAACCCGAAATCATCTCATTGGCATCCATACTAAAATTATAAAGAGAATTAGTTTGATTGTTTATTTGACGCGAATTTACTCCGAAACTACTGGACCGATTTGAAAAATTCTGTCACCGTTGATAAGCTACATTATCTCCGAGTAACATAGGCTATATTTTGTTTCTTTTTGCTTCTTGGATTATTTTATAGACCGTACGAAGCCGGGACGATCTGCTAGTTTATTTATAAATTGTTAAAATACCTGGTTATGTGAAGAGAGTGTAAAGAAAAATGGACTAAATTAATAACTGAATGGTAAATAGAGGCAGACTAAACAAAAGATGGGAAGATCACCTCAAGAAAGGGGCTGGTCCGGTATGGACCCGTTTAGCAAGGGACAGAAATAAGTGGAAGTTTTTAGAGGAGGCCTTTCTTGACAGACAAGCTGTTACGGACAAAAAGCCAGTTGCCGATAACTAGTTAAGATAATAATACAAGATACAAATAAATTCTAAAATAAACTCTCGTCTTGTCGTTCGAAGAGTCAGCATCTCCTGATGATGCCTTGTGGTTAGGCGAAACACGTGTAGAGTTAAGAATTTCCGAATTGTGATAGGTAACGTTAATCTTAATTAATCTTAGTTAATTGATCTTAGTTAATTAATCTTAGTTAATTAAGCTTGGTTCATTGATCTTAGTTGATTTTTCCTTTACTTGTCTTAATTTGGATTTCGGATCACAGCGGAAGTACACTAAATATAATTTTGTCATCTATTCAATAAATTAAGTATTTAGTTAGTAGGCATGTTTATAATATTTTTTAGAAAAACAGCAATAAAGGCTATTTTATTTTATTTTTTATTTATTTTATTTATTTAAAATACCTGGGGTCCTCCATAAGCTGCGGGTCCCCGGGCTTGGCCCATGGTCTGTCTGGGGAGCCGAGAGGGGAGTAAGCTGTCACGGCAATATCATTCAACTTGCAGAACTCGAACAACTTCTGTTGGTTCAGATACGGGTGACATTCGATCTGAAAGGATGCAGATGGATAGAGATAAAAGACTTGGTCAAAACCAGTGAACTAGAATAAATAGTAATTGAATTGCCACACGCCAAATTCAGAACAACACTGAAACATTTTTTTCAAGACAATCCACTGTACTCCTTAAAGGAATTCATGACTATGCACCTAGTGAAATCTTTATTTAAGTTGACTGAATAGATTTTAATTAGTTATATTTAATTTAATTTTGATATAAGTAATAATGTATGTGTAAGTAATAATGTGTATAATGTAATTGTCTATTTCAAATCCAATGTAAATCAAAATGTAATGAATGACTTGCCAAATGCGACGAGATGTTGTAAGGCCAATAAATTATTTATTTATTTATTTAATAAATAGAATAGTAACTTGGTCGATAAAATGGTTCCACCGTCCACGCGTAAAATACCGCGGTGGGCGGGGCAAAACAGTTACCCGCGCGGCTAGTATCGGTGGCGTGACCTTGATGCGACCAATCGCGTGCGAACTATGTGTGTGTTGGGATAGCAGTATAATTGTGTGCGTAGATGGATTCTAAGCGGCAATTGTATGGAGTTACTCTTCCGATTATTCTAGTTCGCTGGTTACAACTGGATTGAGAGAAAGGTCGGGTGAATTCCGCTCCGGATCGTACCTGGCGCAAAGGCTATCCATCGCTATACAACGCGGCAATGCCTTATTTTTTACATTGTTGTGTGATACTTGTTGCGTATATTTATATTAGTGTTTGTCTGCCTACCTGCGCCCTGTCATACGCGCAGGACGTCACCGCCAGTCGCAACAGAATACCAGCGCCGGTAGCCACACGCCACCGGCATTTGCTGGGTTGCGACTATATTTTTTTTTTACTCATAATGTGCTTGCGCTTGATCGCAGTTAGTAGGTAAGCGAAATTGCGATCTAAGGTGGAGCGCGCTTGCCCAGAAGAAACCGGTTCACTCTTGCCTTGAAAACTGCTAGATTATAGTTATCAGGGAACAGGGAATTTGGCAAAGAATCCCACACCTTGGCGGTAGGCACAATGAAGGTGGAGGCAAACCGCTTAGTACGCGACTTAGTACTCCACAGTATAACGATGCAATTGCGGCAAACTAAGGTGTCTTAATTTTTAATTTATACGTCTGTTTTAGGTTTTGTGTTTGCCAAAATAAAAAATATTTTTATTTATTTCTTTCTTTCTTTCTTTCAATGCCGCGAGCGTTATGGCCCGTTTATCAATAAAAAAAATATCAGATTTTTTGAACCAGTTGTATTTCGGTACCAAAATAAGTATAAATATTCTTAGTGTGGTTCTTTAGTCAGCCTTTAAGCTGTTTCTTGTTGTATTCTTAAATGTTTTCCTAACACCGAAAGCTCAAGCTCTCGCCTAAGATCGAACCTACCTTAGGGATGTTTCTTGGGGTCTGTTTCGGGGGTTTTCTTAACTTTTAAATTATACTAGTTTTTTTTCAACTTTACCTGAAGAGACTGCGGCTTGATTGTCGCAGCCTCCAGCACCCGTTCTAACTGGCGCTTGTTGAAGTTGGAGAGCCCGATGCTCCTCACCAGACCCTTCTCTACCAGCCCTTCCATAGCCTTCCACGTGTCCACGATATCCACTGGTGAGGGAATCACTTTGCCGTCGGCGTCTTTCGGGAACAACTCGTCGCCTTCCTGGGAGGCAAGATAAATAAGATAAACCATAGACAAAATATACTAAAGATACTTTGTCTATGGATAAACCATTTATCGTTAACTAGAGGTTGCCCGCGGCTCCGCCCGCGTGTAGCTCGTTTTTCGCGTAACCTGTGGAAAAATTCTATTGTATCCTATAATGTGCCAATTTTATATAGACATTACATTGCTACAATATCAAAATGCTTTGAACTTTTAACCCTAATGGCATACCTTAAGCACTCCTGGAAAATATTTTATTTTAACCATTATAAACTACAACCATAACAACTTTCAAGACTTTAACTTGATAAATAATGAATTTTCCATACAAAATTTCACCCCCATTACAAACCCTTAGTTCACCCCTGGCAAAAAAAAACATTATTTTTAATTTTACATAAACTATACATATATGCTCCAAGTTCGAAAAAATAGAAGTTTTATACAAACTGTTTTACCCCCCTTCACCCCCTTAGGAGTGGAATTTCCAAAAATCCGTTCTTAGTATGCGTCTACATACTAAAACAAATAGCTTAGTGCGCATTTTCTGCATTTCCACTGTATATCGGTGTCTCCTAGCAGTCTCCCTGCTCGTTCGGTAATGGAAAGGGTCCGGGGGAATTAACTCGTGTAATTCCGACGCACACTCACCGAAATGCAACCTGTAGAATACCGACAGACTCGCAACCGTGCGGCGGTGCTCCAAACTTTGAAGTTTCGCACTGCACAGGGAGTCATTACCTATAACTTTCTTGGCCTTCTTCTCAATTGCCTCCAGCGCCTGAAGCTGGTATTACCTTGTAAGCTTGCGGCCAGTGGACGAGGTACAGGTCAAGGTACTCCAGTCCCAGGTTCTGCAGGGAGGTGCTGGCTGCTGCCTCCACCAGCTCTGGGTGGTGGAAGGTGCACCACAGCTTTGATGTTATGAAGATGTCTTCCCTGGACATGGAAAGTGAGGATTTTATTTCCAGAATAAACTAGATCAAAACAATGTGTTATTATTATACGTCAAATATTTCAAAAAAAGTACATGTCAATAGGTGTTTATACAATGCAATGTTAGTTTCCATACCCCTAAGTGATAAAGGTTGTTGACCCTTAAATTTATTTTTCAAATTTTTTGACGATTTTCTTTTTAATATTTTATAAAGTGGCATTAAATTTTTACTTTTTTATCACCAACCCCTGTTTTTTATGGCCATGTTAGTAATTTAATCATTTTTAATCCCGCTCAATAACTGATCAATTATGGTGTTTTTAACAATACAACGTTTGCCGGCTCAGCTAGTATAAAATTATCATAACATTATACCCGTACATGGCCAATTATATATACACTTATACTACAAGTAAAAACTCCATACCTCATTTTCAAACATGCCTTTTAAAATATTAAGGCTAACCTGATTTTGTAGTAATAAGAAGACAAACACCATAGTAAGATAACAGAGATTATCGTAACAAGATATAAAACCTAATCTACACGAGTAAACATAATTTATATCTTTATATAATATTTTACTTATATATAATAATAGCTGCGCTGCGGTGTTTGTTATTCGCGCAGGATCTTTTAAGAAAGTCCAAGTTCCTTGACTATGATGTGTTGAATAGTGTCTGCAATCTCCCTGTCAATCTCCGGTCTGTCAATACTGATCACAAATTATTTTATTTTTTTCAATGATTTTGGGTTTTAATTTATAAAAAACATTTTTAGGTTAATTTTTAGTTAGTATTATTTTATGTATGTATTTAACATAAAAAAATACTAACTAAAACTTAACCTAAAAAAACCAGGGGTTTTTTTTTTCTTTTTTGAGGGGAAAGGCAAGAGCTTGATCGAAACTCATCAGATGTTAAGTGATGTTGCGATCTAGGGCGGATCGCACTAGAAGAAACCAATTCACTCTTGCCTTGAAGACAGTGAGGTTATAGTTCAAAGTGAACCCTTACTTTGAATTATAGCCGTATTTGACTTCCGAACGAATTTTGGAGAAGCGACGTTGCCATACCGTGCGCAAAAAGTGTCGTGACAACTTTTCGTAAGATTTTTTTCCGTCGTGGACAGAGAAAGCAAAAGAAAGAGTCACATTTCCATCTCTTTTACTCAACAGCGAAACAGCCATATGTAAAAACGTAGACAGAGAAATTTGTCTATGTTTTCCGTCTAGCCCCCTGTCATAACGCGCGATAAGGAGCTTCGTTCCAATAAAATGAATGTCTAAGTGGGACTCCGACATAACAATGGTACGGATCTCTTCATGTGCGAGCTCAACTCGCAGTTGGCCAATTATTTTATCCATTTAATATGTTGAAATGAAAAGTGAGAACAATACTCATATGTCATGACATATACTCGACTACTAATTAGCATATACTCGACTACTAATTAAATCGATATGCAAACGAATGTGATAATTTATTGAAGGTTCTTTCCATTTATAGCATTATTTTAAGAAGTTAGTTAAAAAAGGCTGTAATATTTGTAAAAATTACAAAATAAGAATTTTTGAAATTGCTTTTATAATTTGTAATACACTTATGACATTGAAGAATTTTGCGATATAGGTACCCATGTATATTTTTATTTTTTTACAATGTTTTTTAATTCATTTTTTTAAATGTGTTTGTTATTGGAAAGTGAATTGTCCTGTAAATATATTTACCAATAAAGATGTTTATGATTAGTACTATAATAACGTATCTTTTTTTTTCCTCTGAATAGGTCAGCGTTTGACCACAATTCACCTGATGGTAAATGACATTGAGGTCTACGGTGGATCGCGCTTACCTAGAAATAACCGGTTCACTCTCGCCTTGAAAATCGCTAGATTGTAGTAATTGGGGAACAGGGAATTCGGCAAGGAGTTCCAAAGTTTAGCGGTTCGGACAACAAAGGTGGAGGCAAAACGCTTTGTGCGTGCTTTGGGCACCTCAACCGTAAACCTAAATACCAGCTGGAGGTGTTAGAGTCGATTGAGAGGCGAGCCAAGAAGCTCATCGGCCAGCCTTGCGTATCTAAAGCAGGGCTACAAAGCCTTGAACATAGGCGCAAGGTTGCCAGTCAGTGTGTATTTTATCGGATACATTTTGGAGAGTGTGCAATGGAGCTGCATGATTTAATTCCCGCTTCTCCATTCCGCTACAGAACGAGCAGGGGTACAGCGAAGAGACATCGATTCACTGTCGAAGTTCCGAAGATTCGCACAAAGCGTTTTGCTTCGACCTTCATCGTGAGAACTGCGAAGCTTTGGAACTCTCTTCCTGAGTCTTTTTTTCCCGAGAAGTACAATATGGGGGTCTTCAAATCTAGAGTAAATAGGTTCCTTCTAGGCAAGCGTGTTACATCTTAGACCACAGTTAAGCTTAACATCAGGCAAGCTGCGGTCGTCAACCGTAAGCCTATTCATCAATAAAAAAAATAAAAAATAAAAACGATGCCGCCTTGGCGTTTCCCTGCTCGTCCGATAGTGGAAGGGGGCGGGGGGACATGTACCGACACTAAAGCTTACCTCTTAACGACTCCTTCAGCGAACTTTTCCTTGAGAGCCACTCCAACTTCCTTTTCATTGAGGTAAATGTGCGCGCAGTCAATATGTCGGTACCCGAGGTCGATCGCGTCCTTTACGGCTTGCGTCACCTGCCCGGGCTGCGACTGGAGTCAAACAAAACAGATATTTTTTTCACATATACTCGTATTGTGCGGACCATTAATTAAACTGTGGAACTCATTGCTGGAAACCCTGTTTTTTTCTCTTTTTTTTGACGCATTTTCACACACGGCTGGTTAACCCCATACTGAATCATTTCCAGTTCGTATTGTGATTGCTAACACAACTGATATAGGTACTACAAACACATACATACATATTTTATTTAGAAACATATTTAATACCCAGACCGACAGCCAACAAATTTAGTTAAGCACAAAGATGTTGCCCGTGCCGGGAACCGAGCCCAGAACCTTCTGATTAGCAGTCCGGCATGGTAACCATTACGCAAACGAGGTCGTCATTTCAAGCAATTTTTTCGATATTTTTTACCGTTTACGATATATAAGTATAGCGAAAAATCTGTAAATTCAAAAATCTGCCCTTGCTTCGGCTTAAAGAATATATGTATGATTTTTTTTATTGTAAATATATTATTATGTAGATTAATCTAGGGCAAGAGGGGTGTTTAATTCTATCAAAATAATATTTACCTAAGTAAATATATTTTACAGGACTTAAGAATATTTACAAAGCTTAGAAAAGACGAAAATGTAGTAAACTAAAAATAATAATAAAAACAAAATATAAATTAAGCTACCCGCCCAAACGTGCCCATCAGGCTTGCCGCATTGTATGAATTAGAATTTGTATTGTAAAATTTGACGAACGGAATTTAATGGAAACTAGAAGTATATATCGTGCTAGTCATTGAATACCTATTATCGCTATGACAGTAATAGCTCGGTTAAAAACAAGGTAAAATATAATTTAATAGACACTGTGAAATGATAAAACAATACCTTTTGAATAATAATAGGCTTTGAAGTTAAAACGTATAGACTTAAGAAATAACGTCGTATTTATATTGCGATTTCTCTTGTCAGTAACAATATAGTTCATAGTTCTTTATTGATACAGTTCATAGTTCTTTATTGATACAGTTCATAGTCCTTTATTGATATAGTTCATAGTTCTTTATTGATACAGTTAATAGTTCTTTATTGATACAGTTCATAGTTCTTTATTTATACAGTTCATAGTTCTTTATTGATACAGTTCATAGTTCTTTATTGATACAGTTCATAGTTCTTTATTGATTCAGTTCATAGTTCTTTATTTATACAGTTCATAGTTCTTTATTGATACAGTTCATAGTTCTTTATAGATAACGAAAGATACATGTCATACATTTTCAATTAAATTATGAATATTAAATTATTATAAGTATGTAGTATAAGAGAATATTGTGTGTATAGACTCTAATACTGAACAAACCACTTCACTTATAAATATCCAATATCAGTCAATAGATACTTGACTGCTTCCATATTCTGAACAAGGCTTTTAATGAAATATTCAATTGAATCGTTCGCTTTATTGTTGGCTGGAAAATAGGCTTCAAAATTACATTAAAGCGAAAACACTGTAGTATCAACATTTTGCCTGTTGATCTTCGCCTTTAACCAGTATTTTTCAAACAATGAAACTATCAAGCGAATTAATTATACGTTATCGTGTTTTAGTTTTATTATTTTTCTTTCTGATCTTTTGTGTTAGCTTCATTCGTTTAATCGTGTGGTCATCATAGAAAAAAAAATGAAATGAAATTTGTTATTATTAGTATGTTACTAAAGAATAATAAAAATAATATCTACATAAACTTAAATAATACATAACATATTTACCTCTACTCAATTATAAACATACTTGATGATACCAACTGTATTTTTAAATTATAAGATTGACAGTATTGTAACAAAAAAATGCATTTACATTATAAAAAGTCAGTTGAATTTATTAATTTCTAAAAAGTAGTATTTGTAAAATCTTGTTTTTTTTTTTTATTTATCGTGTTTTAGAAATTCAATGATACTTAGCACTGATTCACTGATAACAAAACTAAAAACACTTGAGAAGTGTCAATGGACATCCCGCATAGAACGAAGTTCCTTTCGATTAATTAGTGAAAGAATTGTAATATTTTTTTTATGTAATAATATTATTTTTATTATTTACAAGAAACCTGTATACACTCAACAAAAATAATCGTCGTGACACCACACTGTTCAATGCGAAATAGAAATGAAATCTGGCTTGCTTTCTTTATGAGAGAGAGAGAGAGAGAGAAACATGCGCACGCTGCACAACTTACATTACCTTACTATAGCAAAAAGTGTCGTGACAACTTTTCGTAAGATTTTTTTCCGTCTAGCCCCCTTTCATAACGTGCGATAAGGAACTTTGTTCCAAAACCGTAGCCCTATCATATACGCCGGATATTGTAGGATTTATTCAGAATTATTTATTATTATAATTTTTTTTGTTCTGCCCCTTTACCGCCATAAATATTGAACAAACCACTTCAGTTATAAATATCCAATATCAGTCAATAGACACTTAACTGCTTGCATATTCTGAACAAGGCTTTTAATAAAATATTCAAATGAATCGTTCGCTTTATTGTTGACTGGAAAATAGGCTTCAAAATTACTTTAATGCTAGTTCAGAAAGTGTTTCAAATAGGTTGAGGTTGAATATTTAATGATGATTGAACAAGTGACGTAGGAAAGTTTGCTTTGCACGTGAACTAATTCGACGACCTCGTTAGCGTAAAGGTTACCATGCCGGTCTGCTTATCAGAAGGTTACGGGTTCGATTCCCGGCCCGGTCAACATCTTTGTGCTTAACTAAATTTGTTGGCTGTGGGTCTGGGTGTTAAATATGTATTTATATATAATATGTATGTATGTATATGTAGTATATCAGTTGTGTTAGCGACCATAATACGAGCTAGAAATGGTTCAGTATGGGGTTAACCAGCCGTGTGTGAATGTGTAAAAAAAAAAAAAATAATAATTAGTTCACGTGTAGAAAGTTTTCTTTGCAAAACAAGTTAAAACGTATATTAACATACATATCAATTTTATTTTCTGATAGATATGGAAATTTACAATGAATTTTGAGTCGGTAGGCATTTTAAATATTTTACTGAAAAAAGACTGATAAGGGGCGAATAAAGAAGAAAAGTAACAGAAACCATCAAAACAATTTTTGGAATTTTGTATGTTTTTAGGGTTCCGTACCTAAAAGGTGAAAACGGGACCCAATTACTAAGCCTCCGCTGTCTGTCTGTCTACTACTACTTTACTATAAATTTTTATTACCGTAATTAAATAAATAAGTACGTAGTAGTAATTAAAAATTGGCCAAGTGCGAGTTGGGCTCGCGCATGAAGGGTTCCGTACCATTGTCATATGGGAACACCCGTAAAAAAAAACATTTTATTAGAGCATGTTTGTGTGTATTTTTGTTACTTCTTTACACTCAAACTGATTTCGATGAAATTTTGTACGGACATAGTTTAGACTTTAGATTACCGCATAGGCGTACTTTTAACCTCGGAGTAACGCGGGTAAAGCTTCGGTCTGGTGATCATGACGCACAACGCTGCGGTATGCGCCTCAACGCAGCGTCACGACGCAGCATTTAGCATCCCTGCGGAGAGGTGGTCAGTTGATTTTGCCGCAGCTCAACAATTCCATATTGACTCAGTGACGCACACCCGTGACGCGCACCGCACACCGCAGCGTTCACCGCGCTTTCCCCTCGCCGCTGACGCATACTGCGACGGAACAAGAGAACATTCTCGTCGTTTTTCATATGATTGAGTGTCCGACAACGCATACCGCATACCGCAGCGTTGTGCGTCATGATCACCAGATCAAAGCTTTACACCGCAGGACGCAGCTAGTTTATACCATCTATACCAATATTATAAAGACAAAAGTTTGAATGTTTGTTTGACGCGAACAAACTCCGAAAATACTGGACCGATTTGAAAAATTCTTTCACCGTTGGGAAGCTATATTATCCTTGAGTAGCATAGGCTATATTTTGTTTCTCTTTGCTACTTAGATTATTTCATAGGCCGTGCGAAGCCGGGACGATCTGCTAGTAATAAATAAAATTGTAGACTACTGTCGCGTCTCTCAGCATAGTAATTGTTATATCTATTTTATCTTATTTCAGTAGCTTTTATCATTAGCAGTGATGATAATAATTGAATGAATGAATGAATTACTATTTATTGTTCATGAAACTAGGTACTAGGAAACTAGGGTCTAACCCTGCAACCTGGGTGAGAGAATAAGGCTGCTGAATTGCCCCTGCCTGTCGTAAGAGGCGACTAAAAGGGGTATCAGACTCGAGGGTGTTCGGAGATGGGGTTCCGACACCCGCTCCATCGAGTCCGGGGTGAACGACGGCGTCGCGTGACCGTCACCGTCGCGTCGTTGGTGAAACAATCCGGGAAGGGCCACAGCGCAGTGCAAGGAGGTCTCCGGAGTGTTTCCCGGAAGAACCTGGAGACCTCCGTTAAGCACAGAGGCAGGTCACCGGGGGGGTTTTAGTGGGTACAAATCCCACATAACCTGGCTGCGCCCCATCGTAGCCAGGTATCTTGTCGAAGATTTCCCCCACGTCAACAAAAAAAGGGTACTAGGGGTAATAGGTGTTAAATTGAATGTCATTAAAAAGTACAACTTATAACAAAATTAAGTATTATTCCACTAGTGTCTACCCAAAGGGTTTTTTTTATAACTTATAGATTTGCGTTTGACCACAGCTTGCCTGGTGTTAAACAATACTATGGTCTACGATGTTACACGCTTACCTAGAAAATAGTATTAACTCTAGATTTGAAGAGCCCCAGGTGGTACTTCTCAGGACTCTTACTGTGTAAGCATAATATTATATTTACAGTCCATAGGTATTTATGTATATCATTGCCGGTTTTTTTACATTTAGAGTATTACTAGCTGACCCGGTAAATGTTGTTTTGCCTTAATAATTATTTCTAAATATACAGTAGCCGATTCTCAGACCTACTGAATACGCATATAAAATTTGGAAAAAATCGGTCAAGCCGTTTCGGAGGAGTACGGTAACAAACACTGTGACACGGAAATTTTATATATAAGATAAGATATAAGATGAATATGAGCTAGGGATTTAATATATTATAGAATAGGTATTTAAGATAGCAATTGTTTTAATTTAAGTAGTCTAACTAAAATATTTTTGTAAAACCTAACGTATAATTTTAGCATTTTTTTTGTATTGATAAGAAGCAATACATCATTATAGTATGTTCGCTATGGACACGACTGTTGATACCTGTAAGCCGAGTGCAAGTTTTGTCGTATGCCTGACGCGCTCGACGAAAACCGCGTTCGCACATGATTTGTATGAAAAAAATAGGGCGCCACCTAGCGGCGCAAAAAGTTTCAAAAATGCGCCGCTAGGTGGCGGCCTATTTTTTCATACAAATCATGTGCGAACGCGGTTTTCGTCGAGCGCGTCAGGCATACGACAAAACTTGCACTCGGCTTACTGTATTTACACTTAAGATCTTGTACCTAACACAGTTGAACAATAAATATGTTCTTATTCTTTTTACGCATGTGACCGGGTGTTCAAAACGAAGTTTGGTTTTGCCAGCCACTTACGAGCACACGCCAGAAAATAGCCGGGGTCGCCATCGTCCCTGGCTATTTTCTGGCGTGTTCGACACTTTTCACAAAATACATAAAAGTATATTTATAAATAAAATTGAAATAAATAAACATTTGAGGGGGGCTACCATACAACAATGGTACGGAACCCTTCATGTTACAACGAGTCCAACTCGCACTTGGCCAATTATTAAAATACATCATCATCATCATATCATTGCCAGTGTCGTAAACACCAGACTCGAGGGGCCGGGTGATGGCCGTGCGGTGATATCAAAATCACTCTGTGTACGTTTAGAGTAGATAAAACGATAGATAATGTTAGATATAATAGTACCTAGGTTTGAAAAAATAGGTCATATTTATGCGTTAATAGTTGAATACTTGACCTCGTTTCACGACCTCGTTGGCGTAATGGTTACCATGCCGGACTGTCAAACAGAAGGTTCCGGGCTCGATTCCCGGCATGGCCATCTTTGTGCTTAACTAAATTTGTTGGCTGTCGGTCTGGGTGTGAAATATGTATCTGTATATGGTATTTACATATGTATGTACATATATCAGTCGTGTTCAAACCATAATATTAAATATTAAATATATTAGGACACATTTCACACACGGCTGGTTAACCCCATACTGAACCATTTTTAGTTCGTGTTATGGTAGCTAACACAACTGATATACTACATATATAGTTTATATAGATTCATATTTAACTCAGACCCACAACCAAAAAGCACAAATATGTCGGCCGGGCCGGGAATCGAACCCGGAACCTTCTGGTTAGCAGTCCGGCATGGTAACCGTTGCGCCAACGAGGTCGTCAATACAAATTAGAAATGGTTTAGTATAGAGCTAACCAGCCGGGTGTGAAATGTATCCAAAGAAAAAGAACAATTTTTTAAAGAATTTCACAAGTACGAGTTTAACCGAGACAAAACATAGAGTAATTAATGTTAATGCTGGTGAGAGTGGGTCGCTGGGAAAGAGCGAAGAAGCTAATTGACAATAATGCTCTGTGCACGGCGAAGCTGCAGAGCCTTGAGCATCGCCGCCTGGTGGCCAGCCTTTCGGTTTTTTATAGGTTATATTTCGGAGAGTGTGCATCGGGATTGCATGATTTGATCCCCCCCGCCCCATTCCACCATCGGACGAGTAGGGAAACACCAAGGCGGCACCGTTATACTGTGGAGGTGCCTAAGTCGCGTACTAAGCGGTTTGCCTCCACCTTCATTGTGCGTACCGCCAAAGTGTGGAATTCTTTGCCAAATTCCCTGTTCCCCGATAACTATAATTTAGCGGTTTTCAAGGCAAGAGTGAACCGGTTTCTTCTGGGCAATCGCGCTCCACCTTAGATCGTAATATCGCTTACCATCAGGTGAATTGCGGTTAAGCGCAAGCCCATTACTGGTGAAAAAAAGACGTCTGCTTGTCAATCCCCTTGTTCGATCCCGGCCCTACACCAATGACTTGTTTTTCAAGTTATGTGTGGATTTGCACTCGCTTTACGGTGAAGGGAAACATCGTGAGGAAACCGACAAGTTTGAGGACTGCAATATATTGTGGTCTTTAAACATTTTGCTAAACTTGTTGGCTAAATTAAGTATGTGTGTATATGTAGTTTATTTGTCGTATCTATATAATGTACGACGAGTATATTGCTGTTGCAATGTTGTGGGAATCAACATTTGTTGAAATACACTCACCTGTATCAAATAGCGCTCGGCTGGCTAAGGTCATCTGACGCGATCATCGAGGTTAAGCAACGACCGTTTTATTTTTATTTATTTTTTTATTGTTTGCACTTGATCGTAATTCACCTGATGTTAAGTGATGTTGCGATCTAGGGTGGAGCGCGCTTGCCTAGAAGAAACCGATTCACTCTCGCCTTGAAGACAGTGAGGTTATAGTTCAGAGGGAACAGGGATTCCGGCAATGAGTTCCACAGTTTAATGGTCCGCACAATATATGTGAAAGCGAAACGCTTCGTGCGGATTTTTTGGAACTTCAACTGTATAGCGGTGCCTCCTAGCCGTCTCCCTACTCGTCCGATAGTGGAAAGCCTTTGGATGGACGCACATTTTTTTTTAAGATGCACATTTTTTTTTAAAAGTGGCATTTTCTTCTGGTCGTTACCGTACTATATTTTATTAAATTTAAAATACTGACAGAAGCATGTATTATCTATGAAAAAAGCTGTTTTGTAAAAAAAATATCCTCATGTGTTCATAAAACTAGCAGATATACCGCGCAAACACGTTCTCAGACAAATTCAATGGGTATTACAATATTTAACAAGTTACCAGACGACCTAAAGCGTATCGATAATATTAAAACTTTTCTGACAAACTTAAAAAACTTACTCATAACAAAAAGTTATTATAAAATAGAAGACTTTTTAAATGACAGAACATTAAAAAAATACTAATAATAACTAAAAAAGTTAATGTAATTATCTGTTATGCTATATGAATAAATAAAAAAAAGTTACTAGGCGATCTAAAGCGTGAATATTAAAACTTTTCTGACAAACTTAAAAAAATTACTCATAAAAAAAGTTACTAAAATAGAGGACTATTTAAATGACAGAACAATAAAAAAAAACAAATTAACTAACAAGGTTGCTCATCTCCAGTAAATAATTGCAATGCTGGTAATTATGTAACTGTAAAGTGACATAATATTGCAATAAATTCTTTGGCTTTAGCTTTGACCGTGCGGACGGTATTTGGATTAGATGGGTGACCACGCACAAGACTGTCGTTTTTCAAGTGGCATTTTCATCTGGGCTCTACCGTAGGTCGGAATACACGTTCAATTACACAGCTCTACAAAAAATCTTTTTTTTTGTTGCCCTGGATATTATCGCAAATTCTTACGTTTTTAAGTGCCCAGATTACGAATATATTCGTAAAAGTACTAAATTTGCTCGTTTCTACAAATTGAATTTTGAACTATTTATTGTCAAAATTTTAATTTTCAGTCATTTGTTGAAAAAAACACGAGCAGATCTTACAAAATCATTGATATTTTCACGAATTGCGTGTATAAATAGACCCAAAATCATCATCATATCAAAGGCAACAAAACCACTGGGACCTTTAATTATAGGTCACAGTTATGAGTCTTAGTACAAGCAGTCGTTAAGCCAAGTCAGTGCTGAGGGCTGCTTGAAAACTCTCGACACCAAGCTAGGTCATTTAGGTTTTACGAAGAAAAAGATTGAAAGATATTATGTTTTTAGAATAGAATAGAATAGAATAGAATATTACTTTATTGTACAACCACATAAGAAAACAGCTTAAATTAAGGAAATAAAATATTTACACATAGAGTACAAAGGCGGCCTTATCACCTATGGTGATCTCTACCAGGCAACCAGGAATGGAGAGGGACAGTACAGATAGAAAAAACTTTTTACTTACTTTCCAGGTTCCAAGTCCTAAGACAGGGCATGTATGGCCGTTATTGAAGATAATAGGAGCCGCCGCTGCCATGTTTTAAAACTTCTTATATTTTCTTCAAAAAAAAAAAAACTAAAATTCGACTTTATTAATGTAGATTTTTGACTTTCTAAATTAAAGATTAAAAATTAAAATTATTTTTTTTGAAAATTTCAGTTTTTTTAAACACGTGTGTTAAGTTTGGATGCGTGAATACGACTGACAATGGAAAAAAGCATGGGAATATTTTTATAGCGATATTACGTGCATGGATGTTAGGGTCAGCACCCACCGAGACGCGACGAGACGCGACGTTGCGCGCAGATTTTACATAGAGCGACTCAAAATATATTTGTTCATGTTGTGTACACATAGTTAGGAAAATAATCTAGTTTTGATCCTGGTTAATTGATATTTTTTAGTTATAGTTTTGATTATTTTCTGTTTTGTGAACCATAATAAATAAATAAATAAATAAACTTTATTTACTACACGAAAAGATTCACATTTCATTGTTAGAACAAGCCACGAGTCGTCTCAATGCAGCGCTGCGCAGCGCAACGTATCTGAATTCTTACAATGAAATGTGAATCTTTTCGTGTTGGAAATAAAGTAGGTATATTTTGAGTCGTTATATATAAAATCTACACGCAGCGTCGCGTCTCGGTGTGAGCTGACCCTTAAGGTACAGTTTTCTTACTGCGACTGATTTTAAATTAGTGACTAATTTTAGCGACTGATTTTAAATTATCAGTTTCAGTTTTGAAATTCATTATTAATGAATACTAAATTATATTACGGTGAAGGAAAACGTCGTGAGGAAACCGACATGTTTGAGGACCACAATATCCAACAAGACGTGTGTCTTCCGCCAACCCGCACTTGGCCAGCGTGATGGATTATGGCCTATATCTGTCTCCTCGTGAGAGAAGGCCCCAAGTCCCAGCAGTGGGAATGTATAGTGGGCTGCTTATAAATTACATTGGAATACCGACTTTCTTTTAATCGAATTTCCGTACTGCCTGAATGCTGTTGATATTGATCAATAATTGTTTTAACTACTCAGACAATCAATCAGGACCTATAGATTACGTACCATACGAATCATGGAAGCGCTGAAGTGTAACCTTTCAACCAAACCAACATTAATTGTTTGCTTTCGATTTTGATTTCACAAAAAAATAAAAACTTTTACATACATTAAGTAAAGAAAGAATAATATTCATAGGAGCAAACCTCGACGACCTCGTTAGCGTAAAGGTTACCATGCCGGTCTGCTAATCAGAAGGTTCCGGGTTCGATTCCCGGTCCGGTCAACATCTTTGTGCTTAACTAAATTTGTTGGCTGTGGGTCTGGGTGTTAAATATGTATTTATATATAATATGTATGTATGTATATGTAGTATATCAGTTGTGTTAGCAACCATAATACGAGCTAGAAATGGTTCAGTTTGGGGCTAACCAGCCGTGTGTAAATGTGTCAAAAAAAAAACATAAAAGTAGAAAATTTAGTAAATTAACTAACAAATACTCCTTATATATGAGTAAATATGTATAAAGTATGAACTAAGAGCACAAACTCAAGTGTCGGGAGCCTCTGACTTGGCTTAGCGACTGTTTATACTAATAATTACGGCCGGGATCCACAATATAAAGTGTCAGCCGACCCACGGTAGCTCCCCGATGTAAATACTACTTATTAAATAACAGTCATTTGCTCGCTCACCTACCCAAATCATTGGTTGTCCTATATAATAATAATAATATAAGATTAATATTTTAAAATTTCAGCTGTTTTATTATTGTTTCTTTATTGGAACGAAGTTCCTTATCGCGCGTTGTGAAAGGAGGCTAGACGGAAAAAATTGTTACGAAAAGTTGTCCCGACACTTTTTGCTATAGTAAACTATTGTACGCTGTGCGGCGTGCGCATGTTTCTCTCTCTCTCTCTCTCTTATAGAAAGCAAGCCAGATATTTTCATTTCTATTTCGTATTGGACAGTGTGGTGTCGCGACGAATATTTTTGTTGAGTGTATACAGGTTTCTTGTAAATAATAAATTTTTGTAATTAATAAATCAATAAAGAACAACAAATACATTGTTGTTCTATGACATGAAAAAGTAGTCGAAATAAAACGTATTTGAATATGAATTATTCTTTGGTTTGCCCAACATAGCTGCAGATCATAGAAATATGCTTGCGCCAATTCAATTTTAAAAGGTAAGTTAAAATTAAATGCTTACTCAAAACTAAACCTTAAACATAATACGGAAAATTACCGAGCAAAAAAGTGCCTATCTCGTAGCTTATCAGATACTTCTTCTTCTTTATAAGAGCTAAGTGGCCTGGCCCTGGTGTCGAGAGTTTTCAAGCCGCCCGAAGGCCTCTGACTGTGTTTGATACTGAATTGAATGGATACGTTACTTATTTTTTTTAAAAGAAGAGATACTATCGTATAATAAACTTCGACTTAATTAAATTTAATGACATGCCAATTAATATACAAAAAAGTAAGATAAAAATAATTGGGCAAGTGCGAGTTGGGCTCGCGCATGAAGGGTTCCATACCATTGTTGTATGGGAGCCCCTCTTAAATATTTTTTTTATAAAATTTTATAATTTAATTTGATAGTTAACATACATTTATATATTTTTTGAAAATGTCAAGTGTCTAGCAGCTACCGTTATTGATATATAGCAAAAAATACGAAAAAAACAGGTTATTGCATGGGGACCCCTATTTAAATTTTTTGTATTTGTTATTATAGCGGCACGGTGCAGCCTGGAGACAGACAGACAGCGGAGTCTTAGTAATAGGATCCCGTTTTTACCTTTTTGGTACGGAATCCTAATAAATGTATTTTGAATAAATTTAAAGAAAATAAAACTACTCTAGATTATAAGAGCATATTTTTTACCGTTCACGGCTAGGTATTTGGCTGCCAGAACATATTGAAAAAAAAAAATGCTTGGCGACAGATGTTTCGAGCTCTACAACCATGCTAGTTTCCTCACGAAGTTGTCCTTCAGAACTCGAGCTCATTGTTGGGGATCGAACCACGACCTTCGGGACGTAAGTTAGACGCACGCCTGACTATGCCGTCATCACTTAAAAAAATAAGTTTGTTACTCCGTCGGGCTAAAACGCTCAGATCTGGATGATTTGAGAACAAAGGTTTAATCCAAGGCTTGACACGTGACCTTTTAAAATCTATAATTACTAGCTGACCCGGCAAACGTTGTTTTGCCTCACTTAGGGCTATGGAAAATAGATAGTGTAGCTTATATGACACGTTCGTAGATTTACCATAGCAGCGCCATCTATTGATTACTTACTCAACCCAGTCGAAAGGTATCGACATCTGTTAGAATCATTTGGAGAACAAATAATTGTGACTGTCAAATAATAACAGACAATAATTAGCAATAAATTAAAATTGCAAGTTGGATCGAACTGCACATGGTGTGCGAATTTTATTATAATCGGTTAAGTGGTTTAGGAGTCCATTGAGGACAAACATTGTGACACGAGATTTATATATATTAATATAATCCGGATTAAAGCACGTACACTGTAAAATAACATATCCTTTTAACACGGTATGTAAAAAAGGGTATGTTAATTTTATTGACATTGCATTATAAATGATGAAATTATAATTTGAGTTTTAATTAAAAGGGTTTTTGTAATTAAAAAGTTAATTTTAGTTACTCATTTAAATAAAAAAAATATAAGTATACCTTTATACATAATTGAAGTTTAAATTAATTTAGTTAGGTAAATAATTTTGAACTCGAAAGGTAAAATACCTTTCGAGTTCAAAATACTATGGGAAAAATGTAGCATATTTTGAAAAATACTATAAAATCGCGCGTAAATGATAGAGCTACGATTTTAGGGTTCCGTACCTAAAAGGTAAAAACGGGACCCTATTACTAAACCTCCGCTGTCTGTCTGTCTCCAGGCTGTATCTCAGAAACCGTAATAGCTAGAAAGCTGAAACTTTCACAAGATATGTATTTCCCGTGCCGCTATAACAATAAATGCTAAAAATAAAAAATATTAAGCGGGGTCCTCATACAATAAACGTTATAACTATATCATAATTACATAACAATTTATTGCTACATATCAATAACGGTAGGTGTTAAACACTTTAAATTTACACAAAATACATAAAAGTATATTTATAAATAAAATTGAAATAAATTAAATATTCAAGGAGGGCTCCCATACAACAATGGTACGGAACTCTTCATGCGCGAGTCCAACTCGCACTTGACCAATTATTTCAGTACGATTACTACGAAACCCTAAAACCGTACTAACTACTGAATATTCTGTGGAGTGATTTTCAAAGGAAAACTTGGGCAGCCTTGGTTGAGTCATAACTTGTAAATAAATGATGTAATAATGGAAGATAGCTAGCTCTGTACATGGTGAGGCAATCAAATAAACATTTAAGGCGCTATTGTACAGAGTTTAGCCGCACCATACATATTTGAGCGAAACGCGGAACGAGATTTTTACACGCTTTCTATTAGCTTCACCTGTATGTTAGTTTGTATGTTTGTTTGTAACCGACCTCTTTGGGCGCGATTTTGACCCACTTTAAACGGCCAGATTTCGTTCAAACTTTGTAGATTTATTGAGGACCGATGACAATACACTAATTTGATAAAAATTACGGTTTTCTATAAAAAGCGTGATTTTTTTTAACTATTATTATTTACGAAATAAATTAATTTAAAATCTACTATTAACAAAAATAAAAGATGAATTAATATGGAGCGACGACGGCCTGCCTCCATCTAGCAAAGGGATATCCCCCCGGACAGATGTTGTGTCCGGAGACGGCCGTCCGACGGTCATGCATTGTAGCTAGAACTAGACGTACGCGCGTTGAAAATACCGTTTGCGCGATTCAGGATAAGCGCTCTGATTGGTAGCGGGCGATGAAGTGCGACAGTAAGTGTTTGTGGCCTCCTTTGTAGTTTAAATAAGTTTGTGCCCAATTAAGAATTATATATCTATCTTTTTTTCTCCTGTAATGCCTCAAGACTGTTTAAAATGAAATAAAACACAACTACTATAATCAATAATTTATTCGAGATATTAAGTAGAATTGCCAATTTTTTTTGTACTGTAAAGGTAGAATAACTTGGAACATAGTATTCTATTAAGTTTAATTATCATAATCATCATAATATGGGTCTTCATCAACGCCGTGATCATCATCGTAATCATCTTCCTGATGATGTTCATCATTATTATGCTGTTCATTATTATTATGCTGTTCATTATTATTATGCTGTTCATTATTATTATGCTGTTCATCATCATGATGTTCTTCCTTGTCATGATGATCATCGTGTGTACCATTTTGTCCTGAAAACGCGGTAATTTGTGTTATTTATTTATATTCTTATCCTACTAATATAATGAATGCGGAAGTTTGTGTGTGTATGTTTGTTACTTCTACACAGTCATACGGTTGAACCGATTTTGATAAAATTTAAAACGACATACACGCGAGAGGAGCCGCGGGCATCAGCTAGTCTACTATGAAATAGATATGACTGTCTGTTACGAACCGTATAACGTTGTTTCATCACTTGAAGCACTTTGTCCTGGGGCGACTAGACCTTGTGCCCCCATTCCTGGTACACCCATTCCCGGTGACCCCATTCCCGGTGGCCCCATTCCCGGTGGCCCCATTCCTTGTTGTCCCCACCCTGGTGACTGCACTGGTGCCTCCCTTTCGTATGGTTCTGTAAACCAGAAACAAAACTTGAGCATATACTGTATACTAGCTGCGCCTCGCGGTATCACCCGGGTTATTTTTTTATATCTTAATATATATAAATCTCGTGTCCCAATGTTTGTCCTCAATGGACTCCTAAACCACTTAACCGATTATAATAAAATTCACACACCATGTGCAGTTCGATCCAACTTGAGAGATAGGATAGTTTAAATCTCAAATTATAGTCGCAATTTTAATTTATTGATAATTATTGTCTGTTATTATTTGACAGTCACAATTATCTGTTAACTCCAAATGATTCTAACAGATGTCGATACCTTTCGACTGGGTTGAGTAAGTAATCAATAGATGGCGCTGCTATGGTAAATCTACGAACGTGTCACATAAGCTACACTATCTATTTTTCATACCCCTAAGTGAGGCAAAACAACGTTTGCCTGGTCAGCTAGTATTTTATAAATCTGCACTAGCGACGCCATCAACTGAACAGCTAAGTTGTTGGCACTGCACTCATACATGTGTATTTTTCTGGAGAAAAACACGCTGATATTTCTGTTTTGCGATAATTTTTTTATAATATTACCTATAACGCGCCCCAATTAGTCCATTTTAAGTTTATGTTAAGTGATAACTATGTAAAAATCTTAGTGCTAATGGCATCTTAGTGCAAAAAACTGAGAAGAATTTTGTATGACGAGCCTAGAGCCTTAAGGTTGACTTCAATTGAAATATTTTTTGTGACGTAGTATATTGTAATAGATACAATAGTATAGTAAACTCATGCCATTTTTTTGTGCTGTGTTTGTATGCAACACTGAATCTGGTATACATATATATTTGATATAAGATGGTGGTGGTTAAAATATGTTGGTGCAACCCAGCCTTAGGGAAACCTTCCCCCATCCCCTGGCTAATGTAAAGGTATTTTAGACATTTGAAAATAGTTATCGGACAATAAGAAACCATTATATTGAGCTCTTACTTACACTTGACTAATTTTTCATTTTTCTTCTTCGTATAATCTAAGTGGCCATGCTCTGGTGTCGAGATTTTTCAAGCCACCCGAAGGCCTGTCTTGGTTTAATGACTGCTTGTGCTAACTGCCGGGACCTACAATTAACGTGTCATCCGACTAACAGTAGCACCCAGATGAAAATTCCACTTTAAAAACGACGTCTTGTGCATGGTCTTAACTTCGATGATCGTGCCAGATCACCTTAGCTAGTCAAGCTACAGGCGCTACAAATTCTTCATTAAGTATCTAAAATATCTAACTAAAATAATATATTCTGATTCAAACCTATTGCATGAAAATACAAAACAATTAATTAATTATTTAAACTTTTTTTATAACTTTTAGCGTTAGATCGCCAACGGTTAAAACTAATTTATAAATTCTTCCAAGAATTAAAAAAAAACACACAAATATTTGAACCAGTTTCTGTACCATACAAACTTCAAAATTAAAAAAAGAAACCAACAGTAAAATCAAACATTTAAATTTTTCGCTTCAATTTTATGCCAATTTCAGAAGTTAATATTTTATACTATTTTTTTGTACAAAACAGTGTATATTTTATTCAACACATTTGCTCATAAATTTACTTTAATTTAACCGCAATTGGGCAGATAATGGCCACACATTATCAAACTGAATGTTTCATTGCTATTATTCACAAGTGAGTTACGAGGTAATTATACATTAGGCGCATCCACACAGAGCGAGCAGCCTCGCGAGGCATTTGCCGCGCGAGGAAACTACCCACGAACGAGCGCGGCAGCCTCGGAATCATCGCGAGGCTGCCGCGCGCGGCAAGCCCGAGCCATTTCGTTCGTTCAGTTGGCATATAAGACATCATGGAGGAACCGGTACATGCATCTCGCGGCTAATATTTAACCAACGTCTTCCCTAAGTCCACTGTTAGTATAATTAGGATCAGTCGCATTCCATAGCCAGGTGTTTACACCATAGAGAGATATTAATTTCAAACACTGATCTTTATAATTCGTATTATGCTCGAGCGAGGCACGGAATAAAATACGCGAGCGTCCAGAGTGCGCGAGGCAAACGGCTGAGGCCCCTTTGAGCAAAATCAAAAACCGACACTCGATGGCTCGGGCGCTCGGACGCTCGCCCGCGGCAGAGCGCGCGCTTGCCTCGTCCGAGGCACGTCCACACACGGCGAGCAGCCTCGCGAGGCATTTGCCGCGCGAGGCTGCTACTAAATGTTTATCTAAATATTTAGTAGCAGCCTCGCCTATTTACTAAATGTTTCTCTAAACAAAAAAAATATGGAATTATTTTCTTTTGGATAAACGTCGTATGATACATGTGTGTATTGATGATTTCCGCCCTCGGCTCTCTTAAGACCCTCACCCGATCCGACCGGGTCTCAACGGCTTCTCAGCGGTGTATACCAACCAACCTACATAATATGGACGAACTATGGACTATTACCTACTATTATGGACTTTCTCAAAGATTTAAACCGTTTACTATTAACTAATTGACTCAGGCGTTATTTTGCGGAAATCCATTGTAAATAGAAGACAAAATTAAATATTTCGTGTACTTCCGCTGTGATCCGAAATCCAAATTAAGACAAGTAAAGTAGTTAGTAAGTTTGTTTCTTGTGGCTTAATTACGAGTACATTACTACTAATTATTATAAATTTAATTATTACTTTAATCATCTACCAGTTACTCTTTGGTTAAGCGCACTCGAGTTAATTTTTAAAGATAGGAGTTATTTTTAAAAGGCATGCCATTTAATTGAATGGCCTCTACAAACAATGCGATGTCAGAATAAAAAAAAGAAACCCTTCCTTGGATTCAGTACTTTACAAACATTTGCATTTCTTTTAATTGTTGTATGTATTCGAGTCTTTTGTGTGATAACATTTTGAGAATTCAAATCAATTCTGTGTGAAGTAAACTGTTTTTATTCTATTTGTTTCATTTCTTTCTTTAGCTGTTTATAGTTTACAACTGTCTTAGGTTTAAACGTTATTTAAAATTATATTGAACCACCATCAATTCATTTGAGAATTATGAATCTTCGTAACCCCCGTTATCGAAGTCTTCATACTCAGCGTTGGGCGCATCCCCGTATTCATCGTTAAAGCCTCCTCCGTCGCTGTAATCTCCTCCATCACTATACTCTTCATCGTGTTCATCATTATGCTCTCCTCCATCACTATACTCTTCGTCGTGTTCATCGCTATGCTCTCCACCAACACTATGCTCTTCATCGTGTTCATCATTATGCTCTCCTCCAACACTATGCTCCTCATCGTGTTCGTCATTATGCTCTCCTTCCCCTTGTGGCTCCTCTCCTTCCAAATGTGCTTCGCTGTGCTCTCCTTCTTCGTGTCCTTCTACGTTCTCTTGCTCTCGCGCAACTGAAGAGTCATAAGCGGTAGAGCTCTGAGGGGTAGCACCAGCAGGGCCATAGGCTGTTGTTGGATGCCCATATCTGGGGCCGGGTGGACGTCCATAACCCGATTGCCCATATCCAGGTTGTCCATATCCGGGCTGTCCATATCCGGGTTGTCCATATCTGGGTTGTCCATACCCGGCGTGTCCGTATCCGATTTGTCCATATCCGGGTTGTCCATATCCATGTCCATACCCTTGTCCATACACTTGTCCAGGGCTGCCAGGTTGCCATTGTGCATAATGGTTTCCAGGAATATAACCAGGTGCCCTGTCCCTGTCGTAATCTCGATCACGGTCATAGTCCGGTCGATACCCGCGCCCGCCTGCAATCAGATACGCTTTTTTCAAAACTATTTTTTTTTTATTTGTGTTTTGTGTATAATCTATAATATAAAAATAAGTGGGGTTTTCCTTCCTGCCGCTATAACTCCAGAACGCACGAACCGATTTCCACGGTACAGCATTCGTTGGAAAGGTCTCGGGCTCCGTGAGGGCAGTAGCAAACACAATTCAGGGAAAATTCTATTCGCAAAAAAAAAACGACCTACTCGTGGGCGGAGCCGCGGGCAACACAGCTAGTCTTCTACATATACGAGGGCCTATTTTGAGGACAAAGACATTTTTTTTTGAGAGATCTGAAAAGTGTATTCGACTTAGGGGGGAATAAATTGAAAAGGAAAAATTACATAGTATTTTATTTCATCCTTCTTCCCATCCATTCCTCGAACTTTTTGACCTTTCGTATGTACATTAAATTAATTAATTAATTCCCGCTTCTCTATTCCACTACAGAACGAGCAGGGGCACAGCGAAGAGCCATCGATTCACTGTCAAAGTTCCGAAGATTCGCACAAAGCGTTTTGCTTCGACCTTCATTTTGAAAACTGCAAAGCTTTGGAACTCTCTTCCTGAGTCTCTGACTCCCGAGAAGTACAATTTGGGGGTCTTCAAATCTAGAGGTTCCTTCTAGGCAAGCGTGATACATCTTTGACCACAGTCAAGCTTAACATCAGGCAAGCTGCGGTCAAACGTAAGCTTATTCATCATTAAAAAACATATAAAGATCTGGTTACTGGTAGGTAACTAGTGCATAACTTTTTATGGGAGGGTTTTGTACATCTAGGCAAACGGCTTTTGTTCTTTTTTCGCGAATTTCCTAAAAGCGCGGAGCCTTTAGGAACGACCTCGTTGGCGTAATGGTTACCATGCTGGACTGCCAATCAGAAGGTTTCGGGTTCGATTCCCGGCACGGCCAACATCTTTGTGCTGAACTAAATTTGTTGGTTGTCGGTATGGGTGTTAAATATGTATCTATATAAAATATATAAGTATGTATGTGTAGTATATCAGTTGTGTTAGCAACCATAATACGAACTAGAAATGGTTCAGTATGGGGCTAACCAGCCGTGAGTGTAAAAAAAACGCGAAAAATGAATCAGCTGTACCACATACAAGATGTTCGTCGACGCGCGCCATAATGTATAAAGAAGCAATTTTATTTTGTCGCAGAACAGAATAGGTACTAGAACAATTTTATAATATCCAAAAAAAAAATGCATTTTGTATAGAACAGCGGGCGCAGGTGGTTTAATTAAACTAAATACACAAGTTTTGCATTAAGAAAAAGTATATTTGAAGCATTTTAAAATATTGGAAAAATCCTGCGAGTATATATAATATAATATATTATTTATTATTATATATTAGCGATAAGGTCGCCAGTTAAGACACTAGCTTTTATGTACTTAATGTGTTTTCTGTAATTTGTTCCATTTTTGTTTGTTATTGTTTTAATAAGTGTTTATCTATCTATAAATGCGAAAGTTTGTATGTAAGTAAGTGTGTATGCTTGTTACTTCTTCACGCACAATCGGCTGAAACGATTTGGATAAAATTTGGTATAGAGATAGGTAAGACCCTGGATTAACCCATGGGCTACTTTTATCCCGGGTGTCCGGGGCGCAGGTAGTGAGTTATATATTTAGTGGGTTTCGGGGGCGATAAATCGATCTAGCTAGGAATCATTTTAGAAAATGTCATATTCGAAAAAAAAAAAACCAACCAGGTACTTGGTATTTATATTAACACGGAGCCCTTGATGCGCGAGTTCAACTCACACTTGGCCAATTTTAATATTAACTAGCTGACCCGGCAAACGTTGTTTTGCTCCACTTAGGGGTATGAAAAATAGATAGTGTAGCTTATATGACACGTTCGTAGATTTACCATAGCAGCGCCATCTATTGATTACTTACTCAGTAACCCAGTCGAAAGGTATCGACATCTGTTAGAATCATTTGGAGTTAACAGATAATTGTGACTCTCAAATTATAACAGACAATAATTAGCAATAAATTAAAATTGCGACTATAATTTGAGATTTAAACTATCCTATCTCTCAAGTTGGATCGAACTTCACATGGTGTGCGAATTTTATTATAACACAGCTCTACAAAAAATCTATTTTTTTTGTTGCCCTGGATATTATCGCAAATTGTTACGTTTTTAAGTGCCCAGATTACGAATATATTCGTTAAAGTACTAAATTTGCTCGTTAATACAAATTGAATTTTGAACTACTTATTTATTGTCAAAATTTTAATTTTCAGTCATTTGTTGAAAAAAACACGAGCAGATCTTACAAAATCATTGATATTTTCACGAATTGCGTGTATAAATAGACCCAAAATCATCATCATATCAAAGGCAACAAAACCACTGTAGACCAGTGTAATCAGTTAAGTGGTTTACGAGTCTATTGAGGACAAACATTGTGACACGAGATTTATATAGTATATTACTAGCTGACCCGGCAAACGTTGTTTTGCCTTAATAATTATTTCTAAATATACAGTAGCCGATTCTCAGACCTACTTAATACGCATATAAAATTTGGAAAAAAAAATGGTTGCCTGTAAAGTCGGTTTTACGGGCGAAGATTTTACGTGACAACGTCTGCCGCGTGCTGCGCGACCGATCATAGTTGAGTGGGAGAGAGACGCAAGGCATTCGGCGGGCCTCTCTCTCGTTCGGTGACTCATCGTAACGTTACCGGGCGTGACACTTTTTCATAAGTGACTCCCAGCCGCAACCTAATTTAAGACGTTGTCACGTAAAAATCGGTCAAGCCGTTTCGGAGGAGTATGGTAACAAACACTGTGACACGGAAATTTTATATATAAGATAGAATAGAATAGAAAGCTACGTACGGGCGCGTTCCTCCTCGTCCCTTGTCTTGGCGAGCATGGCCCCGCAGCACTGGCAGAGGCAGTTCGCGAGACACGCCAGCAGGGCGCCCAGGCACAGCGCCTTCTTCGTGCTCATCTGCGTGCCTGGAACCGTACAACACAATCTATCAATTTCAAGAAATTAGGAATACTTACATTCGACGACCTCGTTAGCGTAAAGGTTACCATGCCGGTCTGCTAATCAGAAGGTTCCGGGTTCGATTCCCGGCCCGGTCAACATCTTTGTGCTTAACTAAATTTGTTGGCTGTGGGTCTGGGTGTTAAATATGTATTTATATATATGTAGTATATCAGTTGTGTTAGCAACCATAATACGAGCTAGAAATGGTTCAGTATGGGGCTAACCAGCCGTGTGTGAATGTGTCCTAATATTTATTTATTGCCTGGTGTCCTAATCCATCAGGTCGCAGTGTATGTTAAAAACAATCTAGAGCTGTACTTTAGGCGCGGCGAGTCGGGAGCTTATACTCTTCGCCATGGCAGCAGGCTACGGCGACAACCCTACAGGCTGGCTAAATCTAGCAAATTAATACACAATTTAGGCCCTGACGTCTTCAACCGATTACCAAACACGATTAAAAGTGCCCCTAGCGAAGGCAGTTATAAAAACAGATTAAATAAAATTGTTTTAAAAAACAAACAACCGACTTCAAAATCACAACTAAAAAGGGAAAAATAATTTTAATCCTAAATCAAATCAAGAATATATAAAAAGAATAGAAGAGTTTACTTCATGTACTTATAAAAAACTATTTTCAATTTTTATTAATCCTGTATTCTTGGAGTCGGTGCCAGCAAAGAAAGACAATTAAAAATAGTTTTTTTTTAACAAACATTAATTTGTTCTTATTAGATGGCACCGACTTCAAGAATACAGGATTTCTTGGAGTCGGTGCCAGCAAAGAAAGACAATTAAAAATAGTTTTTTTTTAACAAACATTAATTTGTTCTTATTAGATGGCACCGACTTCAAGAATACAGGATTAATAAAAATTGAAAATAGTTTTTTATAAGTACATGAAGTAAACTCTTCTATTCTTTTTATATATTCTTGATTTGATTTAGGATTAAAATTATTTTTCCCTTTTTAGTTGTGATTTTGAAGTCGGTTGTTTGTTTTTTAAAACAATTTTATTTTTACATTTTTAGTGGTTAGTAATAATATTTTTTTAAGTTTTAGTCAAATAAACTTCACGATGAAAAAATCTGGCGTGTGCCAGGCAGGCAACCAATTGGGAGCAAATCGAGCAGGATGCGAACGAAGCGAGCTATGCGCGAGCTAAGCGAGCGCGAAAATTTTCACCGTATTTGTTCAAGCCGTTAGAGCATAAAGAAGTCCAAAGCAGCACAAATTAGGTACTACATAATGTTTGTTGAGTCAAAACGTACTAGAACCAATTGCGAGCGAAGCGAGCTATGCGCGAGCGAAGCGAGCACGAAAATTTTCACCGTATTTGTTCAAGCCGTTAGAGCATGAAGAAGTCCAAAGCAGCACAAATTACATAATGTTTGTTGTGTCAAAACGTACTAGAATCAAGTGCGAGCGAAGCGAGCTATGCGCAAGCGAAACGAGTGCGAAAATGTTCACCGTATTTGTTCAAGCCGTTTGAGCATAAAGAAGTCCAAAGCAGCACAAATTAGGTACTACATAATGTTTGTTGAGTCAAAACGTACTAGAACCAATTGCGAGCGAAGCGAGCACGAAAATTTTCACCGTATTTGTTCAAGCCGTTAGAGCATGAAGAAGTCCAAAGCAGCACAAATTACATAATGTTTGTTGTGTCAAAACGTACTAGAATCAAGTGCGAGCGAAGCGAGCCATGCGCGAGCGAAGCGAGCTATGCGCGAGCGAAGCGAGCGCGAAAATTTTCACCGTATTTGTTCAAGCCGTTTGAGCATAAAGAAGTCCAAAGCAGCACAAATTACATAATGTTTGTTGTGTCAAAACGTACTAGAACCAATTGCGAGCGAAGCGAAATCAAATTTTACAGTTCCTTCTTCCACTTAGTATGACCTAGGTGACCAAGCTCTGTTGTCGAGAGTTTTTCAAGCCCCTGATTTAGTTTGACCACTGCTTGTACTAAGAGTAGTAGTCCAGGACCAACAATTTAACGTGTAACGCCCAGATGAAAATACTACATTTTTTTATGGAAGTCTTGTGCATGGGCCCCCATCCAAAGACTGGCCGCATGGGCCGTTGCTTAGCCTCGATGTTCGCGTCAGATTACTTTTGTAAGCCAGGCTGCTAATTTTATGAGCGAAATCTGTATTGCCGTATGAGCGCAAAGAAGTAAAATAGGTTATCTAGTTATTTGGGCATCCCAAGGGAATAGCAATGACTTTTAAGATAAAAGTAACCTTCGTGTTATACAAGGTCTAGTCTACCCCCTATATCAAATTTAAGCGAAATCAGTGTGTCATGTGTTATTTGGTGCATCCCACGGGAACAGTCATTATTTTCGGGATAAAAAGTACCGTTCGAGCGTGAAGAAGTTAAAAAGATTTATATGTTATTTGGTGCATCCCACGGGAACAGTATTTTTTTTCGGGATAAAAAGTAGCGTATGTGTTAACACATAGTCTTACCTATTTTCATCTCAAATTTCATGAATATCAGCACAGCCGAACGAGCGTGAATCTCTCTTCGGCCGTAAACATAATCTAACTTTTTAGGTTTTCCTTCGATTTCCCTAAGAAAACATCAACAGATCCTATTTTGGTGACAATGGGACCAATTCAGAACCATATTTCAATTAAAAAAATAATTTTGAGAATCGATCCACAAATGGCTGAGAAATCGGTGAACATACATAAAAAAAAAAATACATACAGTCGAATATATAACCTCCTCCTTTTTTGAAGTCGGTTAAAAACTGGCTTATCGAGCAAACTTTCTACAGCTTCGACGATTTTCTAAACATCGATGTCGACGGCTGTACGAAACGTACAGAACTATAAGTTTTATAATGACTAGAAAAAAATATAATTTACTTTTAAGTATACTAATTTTAATGATATATAATTATAATATTTATATACGGTTGACATGTAAATTTAAATTTTATGAATAAAATACTTTGACTTTGACTTTATCAATAAAATAAATAAATAAATATTAAGACACATTCACACACGGCTGGTTAGCCCCATACAATTGAACCATTTCTAGCTCGTATTATGGTTGCTAACACAACTGATATACTACATATACATACATACATATTATATATAAATACATATTTAACACCCAGACCCACAGCCAACAAATTTAGTTAAGCACAGAGATGTTAACCGGGCCGGGAATCGAACCCGGAACCTTCTGATTAGCAGTCCGGCATGGTAACCTTTACGCCTAAGAGGTCGTCATTATATCAATAAAAAAGCGAGTGTGGCTCAATAACGTCTGCTTTTCAATCAGACGGCCCCTGGTTCGATCCCGGCCCTACACCAATGACTCGATTTTCAAGTTATGTGTGGATTTTGCACTCGCTTTACGGTGAAGGAAAACATCACGAGGAAACCGGCATGTTTGAGGATCATAATATCCGAAGACGTATGTCATCGGCCAACCCGCACTTGGCAAGCGTGGTGGATTATGGCCTATATCTCTCTCCTCGTGAGAGAAGGTCCCGAGTCCCAGCAATGGGAACGTATAGTGGGCTGCTTATGCTATGCTAATCTATCAATATTTATATGTATACTGGCTGACCCAGCAAACGTTGTTTGGCCTTAAGTACAGTTAAAAACTAAAATGGCCATAAAAAATAGGGGTTGGTGGTATAATTGGTAAATTATTTTGTAAACTAGCCCAGTGTCATCGAGGCTTTTAAATAAAAAGAATCTGACCTTGTTGTTGCCCTTGACCTTGACCTTGTTGTTGCCCTTGACCTTGACCTTGTTGTTGCCCTTGACCTTGACCTTGTTGTTGTCCTTGACCTTGTCCACTGGTTCCTTGTCCGTCTTTAGCGCCCTTCCCATCATTCCCTTGCTTGTTTCCTCCAAGCTTCTCCTGGATAGTCTCAGCTATTTGCTTCTCTATAACATTTTGTATCGGCCCTCCCCTACCCCCACTCCCTGCTCCGATTGCGCCCAATAATTTCTGTGGGTTCATGAGAAAACATTGTGTGTCTGTCCCATAACCTTTCTTTGATATATTGTCCAACTGCTTTATTTTTAGGCCAGACTCTATCTGATCTTGTTTGCTAGAATCTTGCCGTATCACAGAACTGATTTGATCTTGTTTGCCAGAACCTATCTGATCTTGTTTGCTAGAATCTTGCCGTATCACAGAACTGATTTGATCTTGTTTGCCAGAACCTATCTGATCTTGTTTGCTAGAATCTTGCCGTATCACAGAACCGATTTGATCTTGTTTGCCAGAACGTTGCTGTTTCTCAGAACCGATTTGTACTAGATCGTCAGGATCAAGTTGATATTTTTTGTCAATAACTTTTTGATACTGTTTTGATATTATGCCAGAACCTTGCTGTTCCTTAGAACCTGTTTTACCTTGTTTGCCAGAACGTTGCTGTTTTTTAGAACCGATTTGTTCTAGATCGTCAGAATCAAGTTGAAATTTTTTGTCAATAACTTTCTGATACTGCTTTGATATTATGCCAGAACCTTGCTGTTCCTTAGAACCTGTTTGACCTTGTTTGCCAGAACGTTGCTGTTTCTCAGAACATATCTGATTTTGAATATCAGAATCAAGTTGATATTTTTTGTCAATAACTTTCTGCAACTGCATTGATATTATGTCAGAACCTTGCTGTTTCTCAGAACTAAACTGAACTTGTTCGCCAGAATTGTGCTGTTCCTCAGAACCGTCCCGACATATCTTGGCACAACCTTGCTGTTCCTTAGACTTGTTCTGACCTTGGATGTCATTCCCTTGCTGTTCCTTAGAACCGTTCTGACCTTGAATGTCATATCCTTGCTGTTCCTCAGAACCGCTCTGACCTTGAATGTCATATCCTTGCTGTTCCTCAGAACCGCTCTGACCTTGTTTGCCAGAACCATGTTGATGTTTTCTGGCAACAATTTTCAGTGCTTGTTGGCCAGAACCTGCCAGACTTTGCTGGCTTTGAGTTGGCTGTTCTGGCTGCCTGTCTCTGTGTTTGTGTCTGACGAAGCGTGGCAAAGAGAGGCGAATGTGACCAAAAAGTTTTTTTCCACCACCCTGATCTTGACGGCTGTCCCAGTGGCTGGAATGTAACTGAAAAACATCATGTGCTCATTAAATATTCAACAACATAGACTAATAAATTTAATAGACTCTCAACCTCTTGATGAAAATCCTACTACGAGTGTCATTCGATACACGTAGCGCCATCTGTTCGTATTTTCTTAAAACGACTTCACTCGGGTCACGCAATCTACCATCGTTATATTATTACTACACGACTGCAGCGCGTTGCGAAATTTGGCGGCAGCTCGGCTGAACGCTCGATTTGCAGCGCCATCTAGGTTTCATCGGTAATGATGGCAAACTTCCGCATCACGCTTTATTGTATGGGAATCAGTTGTTCCCTCTAGTATTCTGATCCCTGTTCAACAATCATGTAATCATTTACCGAGCGAGCCAAGCGCTAAGTCAACTGGCCAAATTTACTCTGTCATCTTATATTTGATTAAGGGATTAAATACATTTAAAAAATCCGGAGGTGATGTGCCTCTAACCTAATATGCTGGCAGCATTGCCACGATGGATGGCAAGGCTTAATTTATGAATGAATTAAAAGCCAGCAATTTGGAAACTTGCTACTTCTACCAGTCGCAAAAAAATCCTCATATAAAAAAAACATTTATTTTGTACACTTTTTATAAGCATTATTACTCACACACTTTTTATAGGGGAGAAAAGGGCGAAATATAGGGCACCTGGCTTTTTTTTATGATGGATAGGCAAGCGCTTGATCGAAACTCACCTGATGTTAAATAATGTTGAGATCTAGGGTGGAGCGCGCTTGCCTAGAAGAAACCGATTCACTCTCGCCTTGGCCCCCACGGACCCACCGTCTCTGCCCCAAACGGCACAAACAAGTACACACACACACAAAAACTACATACACGTTAGAGCGAGGCATTTGACCAGAAATGCGCATCACGGATTAACGTCACTCCGGTCTAAGGTAAAGCATGCTTAATCTGGCATAACTGGCTCTCAAGGAAGATGCCAGAAAACACTGTAAGGTGTTTTTTCAACTTGAGTGTGGTTGTAGAGATACGCGACTGCGAATAATCTGACCAGTCGAATTATCTACAACTACTAATATACACGTTCGACTTGAATATTAGTAATATACTAATGTTAGTAATCGAATGATGACTACTAATTAGTTACTAATGGCGTTTTGATTCGATTGTTAGCGAATCTTGTCAATGTCACTTGTTAGTTTCAAATGAATGAAATATGAATGAATCGTTGGAGTGGAGTCGGCTCAAGTAGTAACTTATGTAGTATTCATTCGGTCCGGTTAATTTTGAGTGGGTATCATGTTAGTTACTAATTTTCGGAGATTATTCGAATGAGTCGAATGATTAATAAAGTCGAATAATTCGACTGGAATCATTCACAGTCGCGCATCGCTAGTGTGGTTGCTAGCCAGGCGAGCACTAGTCAACGCACTTACTATAATGTCCTATACATAACGCCTACCAAGCTTTGGTTGCCTCGCGATGTTTTCCTTCACCGAAACCTCAAGCGCACTGGCGGGAATCGAACCCACTGGACGAAAGGCGGCCGCAAGCCCGACTGAACTGTCATCGCTTCAATGTGTAAATAGCAGTCTCTACTCACATTCCCCATCAGATATTCACCACCGATTTAAAGTACACAAACTCCTTAAAAGACCGCTTTCGTTTCCAATGTTTGAAATCAGCTGTTATTGGCATGGTTCGATATTTTACCGTTGTTAGAAGAAAACTACGAAAAATTTTGTCTTACCACGAATTTAATTGCAAAAAAGCGGTTAGAAAACAAACTTTGACAGTTAAGGTTTTTCTTGGTGACATTGGCAGATCTTGACAAGTGCTTGATATAAAGAATAAACTTCGACTTCTTCTAGCAAAGAGGTTTTAAACAGGTTATAAGTCTTCTTTGCGAAAATTGTACCAAAGTGAAAAACCAAAAATACTAATAATAAAAATAAAACGATGTTGACTCGACGATCATTATCCCGATAGTTGTATAGGTAAACGGCCTCATAGCGAAGGGCTTCGACCGACATCTCCAGAGGCTCTCGCTAGATGGATGGATCAAGGATCAATGGATCAATCGCTCGCTCGCTCCTGATTGGCCCTGCGCGCGCAGCTGCGCTCTTATTGGTTAGATTTTAATGGCGCCAAGTTCACTGTGACAATACGTGTACGCATGAATACGCGCGAATAACGCGCCGCCGGATATTTTTGAATTGGCAACAAAAGTAACTCTTCTGCCAACAATCTTTTGCCAGAAAAATCTAGAAAATTATATGAAAAAGAATATAATAATTTTAACATTAACTATCAAAATTGTACTATTCAACATTTTAACAATTATTATAAATAAACTATTGCCAGCTTTTACTCTTGTTGTTGGATTGATTGCATTAGTGTAGATAAAGTAGTGTATATAACTGCATATAACACGTGTATTAAAACACTAGTTACTATTATAAACTCACTGCGCTCGTTTCATAAACACACACTCGTGTTTTAATACCCTTCATTATATATTACAGTTCCATAAACTATTATTAGAAGTACAAGAATTTAATTTTATAATGACTATTTTTCGAATAATAAAACTGCCGAACGTAAATTTTACGTAGGTAATCGTGTTTTGATGCGCTAACGATTCTTAACATTCCAAGATAACAAAACTGAAAAACCGTATACTTATCATTTACGGTGGATTTTATAAGATTTTTCAAAATATGCAATTTCCTCCCATGGCGCATTAAGTAGACTAATTTCTATTTGTGGTTGTAGAATAACTATTTAATTTTATTATATGACACAAGAAAAGTCTGAGGCCTTAGGGCGGCTTAAAAACTCTCAACACCAGAGCTTGGCCACTTAGCTCATACGAAGAAGAACAACTAATGACACTATATTTAGTCCCTTGACGTTAAATTCAAGTTTGTGGTGAAGCCATAAATAATTAAAAAAAATCTAAAACAAAGTCATAATTATGTATAAAATTAGTTGCAAATTATGTACGCATCAGAATATGTTAAAATAACAATTAAACCAGGTAAAATAATTATCAAATGAGATGAAATTGTCACAAAGTTTATCCATACATATAATAAATAATGAAATAAATAATAAGACAGTAAAAATCGAGTTTATTGATTAATTAAAACTGTATTTATGTATTATAATGTATTTATTAATTTTAGTACAAGCAGCCGTTAAGCCAAGACTTAGTCACGTCAAGTTAGGCCTTATTCGGGCGGCTTGAAAACTCTCGACACCAGGGCTTGGCCACTTAGCTCATACGAAGAAGAAGACTCGACTGCGATACAGGGGTTAATTTTACCATAGGAGTTCGAAGTTAAGAGAGGTATTTTGCTGAATATTGATTAATAATACAATGTATGAAAAAGTTCATTTATTCAGGCACACAAAATATATAACCATTTACCATTAGAACTCAAAATGCTGAGTAAAAAGAGATTTAAATGTAAATTAAAAGACTGGTTAATTGATAAGGCGTACTACAACCAAAAGGAATATTTTAATTTAGATTATTATGAATATGTGCTAAGGATTTAATAGATTAGAATAGGTATATAATAGGTATTTAAGATAGAAATTGTTTTAATTTAAGTAGTATAACTAAAACATTTTTGTAAAACGTATTGTTCAGTAGCAATACATTATTATTGTATGTTCGCAATGGACACGACTGTTGATACTATTTACCTGTATTTATTTACACTTAAGATCTTGTAAAACAGTTGAACAATAAATATATTCTTATTATATTTATATTTTTATTTTATTTTATTTTTTATTATTATTCTGAATTTTCTGAATTTTATGGCGACAAGTCTCTGGAACAACTTGCGATCGGAGAATCCCGCTTCAACTGAAGGGGAAAATTTACAAAACGATCATTAGACCTGTCGTATTGTATGGATCCGAGTGTTGGGCGACGAAAGTAGTGCATGAGAGAGGAGTGCATGCGGCAGAGATGCGAATGTTGCGATGGATGTGTGGAGTGACAAGAATGGACAAGGTAAGAAATGAGTATATTAGAGGAAGTTTGAATGTGGCGCCTGTTTCAGAGAAAGTGAAGAGTGGACGGTTAGCGTGGTACGGACATGTAATGCGTAGAGAGGAGATGCATGTGACTAGGAGAAATATGGAAATGATTGTAAGAAGTAGAAGGAGAGGTAGACCAAAGAATTTGGTTTTTTGGATGAATTGTGTGAAGGAGGATATGAATGAGAAGGGAGTGAATGTGGAGATGATGGCTGATAGAGAGGCGTGGAAGCGAAAAACAGGCTGTGCCGACCACACCTAGTGGGAAATGGTAAAGGAGAAGAAGAAGATTATTCTGAGTTTTGCCGTCCGGGGCTAAGGCCCCGGCTTGCCTTTCCTAGATCCGGGGTTAATAAGCAGGGGCTAATAAGTTATCTTGGTGCTGGTCATGGATGCGGTGGATGTCCTGCCCATTGAGGCGGGGCAGGGCCTGCCCATTGAGGCGGTGGATGTCCTGCCCATTGAGGGGGTGGTGGGCCATAGCCTCTATCATAATATCTATCTTGACCTCTCCTTGGCCTATGCCCACGCCCATCCTCACGCCTAGGTCTGGTCTCCGAATCTGCAACAATAAAAAATTTACGACCTCGTCAGCGTAATGGTTACCATGCTGAACTGTTCGATTCGATTCCCGACACGGCCAAAGATGTCATTATGTCAACATCAACGATGTCATTAGACGACAAATATAATATTATTACAAAAGCATATGATATGAATCAAATGTCAATTTTCAATTCTTAATAATCATTTATATTATAAAAAGTTTTATCTAATAGCCAAACCCTGAGTGTAGTTAAAGCTGGCGGTGGAAGGTGCATCCCGGACAGTCGCGGGTACGCGTTTGTAGATCGCGGGCCCCAACACGTAAACGGACCTCTCCAATTTAACAAGTTGAACGTCGACCGGTGCTTAACTTTGATGATCGAAACAGATCGGTCAGATCACCTTAGCTAGGCGAGCTACAGGCGTTACATACGAGTTGGGGTGAAGAGGTACTAGCCCTTCGATCAATAATATACTAGATTTAAGGTGAGTGTGGTCTTATTTGAGTTTGGAGAATTTAAGCGTTATTAGTATAGCAATACAGTTGAATTTTCTAACGCTCACTGAGTACGGTCAAGATAGCTTATGTTTATTACGGCACTAGTCCAACTCAACCTTAAGATACAGTGGTAAGGTTGACTTGAATTGAAATATTTTTTGTCACGTAGTATATTGTAATAGATACAATAGTATAGTAAACTCATGCTATTTTTACACGCTTTTTATTAGCTTCACCTGTATGTTTGTTTGTAAGCGACTTCTTTGGGCGCGATTTTGACCCACTTTAAACGGACAACTTTGTAGATTTATTGAGGACCGATAAAATTATTCCATTTTTTGTATTTTTGTTTGTAACCGACTTCTTTGGGCGCGATTTTGACCAGATTTCGTTCAAACTTTGTAGATTTATTGAGGACCGATAAAATTATTCCATTTTTTGTATTTTTGTTTGTAACCGACTTCTTTGGGCGCGATTTTGACCCACTTAAAACGGCCAGATAAGCGTGTTTTTTAGTTTTTTTAAACTATTATTATTTTGTGCTGTGTTTGTATGCAACACTGAATCTGGTATATATTTGATCGAAGATACATTGATATTGAATATAGAGACATTTTCCATACATGTCAAATTGCTGCAAGTCACAGCTACAGGCGTTACATACGAAGCGGCGTAAGCAATTTGTCAAGCCATTGTAATAATAGTAACTGTACAAATAAATTATTTGAATTTGAAATTTTGAAAAAGGCCAAACAATGTCTCTGACAACCTCGTTGGCGTAAAGGTTACTTAGGTGTTAAATATGTATCTATATAAAATATGAGTGTATGTATATGTAGTATATCAGCTGTGTTAGCTACCATAACACAAACTAGAAATGGTGCAGTATGGGGTTAACCAGCCGTGTGTGGAATGTGTAAAAAAAAAAACAACTAATGTCAGAGGAATGGAAAATGAATGTAATATTGAAAAAGGAAATGTTATAGAAATTATGTGTAATAAAAATCACCGTAACTTATTTTTACAATATTGCAAAGATGTAGCTGAGAAAGTCATAAAGCGCAACAAGACTTTAGATATATAAATATTCTGGAAAACATATATTAAATTATAAGTTTGTTCCAGAAACATTTAAAAATGTAAGAATATCAAACGCAATTAGTATGTTAAATTTTATATAATATTATTAAGATGCAAAATGTCCCTAATTATGTTAGGGAAATAATGATAGCGATTCTGCGGCACACACGACTAAACTAAATTTAAAGAAGCCCCGTCTCTTTTCATCTTAGGTGGCCAGAAAGAGACGGCACGTTCTGTACCATAGTCAAAACAACTAAAATCACGTTAAATGTAGAAAATATAGGTGACTTTAGTCCGCACTCACTTGTATCACCTCTAAAACAGCCTGCATATTCCATATTTGACGTGATTTTGGTTTGTTTTGTCCGTGGTTCAGACGTGCCGTCTCTTTCTGGCCACCTAAGATGAAAAGAGACGGGGCTTCTTTAAATTTAGTTTAGTCGTGTGTGCCGCAGAATCGCCACCAATGACTATTTATAAAAAAAAAAAAAATGGTTGCCTGTAAAGTCGGTTTTACGGGCGAAGATTTTACGTGACAACGTCTGCCGCGTGCTGCGCGCGCGGCAGACCGATCATAGTTGAGTGGGAGAGAGACGAAAGGCATTCGGCGGGCCTCTCTCTCGTTCGGTGACTCATCGTAACGTTACCGGGGTTACACTTTTTCATAAGTGACTCCCAGCCGCAACCTAATTTAAGACGTTGTCACGTCAAAAAATTTGGAGGAAGTATAGACGGAACGACAAAAAAAATCATACGAAGTGATGTGAAGAGGCACTAACCTCTACGAGTAGCTTCTGCGGCTCTCCGGTGTATAGTTGTGAGACACCTGCACAAGATGGTGGCCAGGCAGCATGATAGCGCTCGTAGGAACAACCCGTGGGCGCCGCCTACAATAATAATCTTAATATATATAAATCTCGTGTCCCAATGTTTGTCCTCAATGGACTCCTAAACCACTTAACCGATTATAATAAAATTCGCACACCATGTGCAGTTCGATCCAACTTGAGACATAGGATAGTTTAAATCTCAAATTATAGTCGCAATTTTAATTTATTGCTATTTATTGTCTGTTATTATTTGACAGTCACAATTATCTGTTAACTCCAAATGATTCTAACAGATGTCGATACCTTTCGACTGGGTTGAGTAAGTAATCAATAGATGGCGCTGCTATGGTAAATCTACGAACTTGTCATATAAGCTACACTATCTATTTTTCATACCCCTAAGTGAGGCAAAACAACGTTTGCCGGGTCAGCTAGTTAATTATAAAATACAGTACATTTAACATTTTTCGATAATTTTTTACAAAACAATAAAAATAATATAACAAACAAATATACTAGCTGCGCCCCGCGGTGTTACCCGCATTAATCCGGGATAAAAAGTAGTCTATGTGTTAATCCAAGGTCTAACCTATCTTTATAGCAAATCTCATCAAAATCGGTCCAGCCGTTTATGCGTGAAGAAGTAACAAACACACAAACTTAATCTTAATGGTACGTTTACACGCTTGCCAAGCCTTGGCCAACTGCAAACAGTCCCAAGCCTCCACAAATCTCGTGTTGATGTTTGAAAGGCGTTTATACGCTTGTGAATACGTCAGTCTGCAATATACATCCAAGCAAACGCCTTTCGATCTGCGTAAAAAACCGACACTCGACTGGATCGGAAGCAAGCAGGCACAAGCCCACGCAAGCCAAGCCAAACGCCCTGTTTACATGCTTGCGATTGTCGATCCTTGCCAAGGCAAGCGTGTAAACGTACCATAACAGTTTCAAACGAAACTGTTGGACTCATTCCAACTCTTGATACTAAGTAAGTGTGAGACCATTTTCTACACGAAAATATTAAGATGGCTTACGTGAACAGTCCACAATAGCGCTAGATAGGGACAAATGGACTTTGCCCAGCAGTGGTATCAAACAGGCTTTTAATAATAATATTAAATTGTTTATAGAATACAACATTAAATATTTAGTGTACTTCCGCTGTGATCCGAAATCCAAATTAAGACAAGTAAAGGAAAAATTAACTAAGATTAATTAAGATTAACGTTACCTATCACAATTCGGAAATTCTTAACTCTACACGTATTTCGCCTAACCACCAGGCATCATCAGGAGATGCTGACTCTTCGAACGACATCTCGACTTGTCGTTCGAAGAGTCAGTGATAGGTAACGTTAATCTTAATTAATCCTAGTTAATTAATCTTAGTTAATTTTTCCTTTACTTGTCTTAATTTGGATTTCGGATCACAGCGGAAGTACACTAAATATTTAATTTTGTCTTCTATTTACAATGGATTTCCGCAAAGTAACGCATGAGTCAAAAAGTTAATAAATTGTTTTATTACCGTGTTGCTGCCCTCCTGAAATGGTCCCATATATATGTTGGGTCAACTGTTGTTCAGGGCCCCCGCCGAACCCCGCTGGCCGGACCCCACGCCCGCGCCCCAGCATCGACGCTAAATTGAAATAACATTGTGTGTCTTTGCCAGACCCAGGCACCGCCTCCTTGCTCAAGCGTTGTTCTCCTTTTTCTACGGTTCCTGGCTTGTTCAGTTTCTTGGAACCTCTCTGATTTGGTGTGCTAGAGTCTTGTTCATATTGCTTGTCGATATCATTCTGTATATGTTGGCTTGAAATATGTGATGCTTTTCGATCGGAAATTTGTAACTCTTGTTGTTCAAAAACTTGCAATGCTATTTGATCAGACATTTGTAATTCTTGTTGGTCAAAAGTTTGCATTGCTTGTTTGTCATAAATTTGCAATGGTTGTTGGTCAGAAGTATGCAATAGTTGTTGATCAGAAATTTGCAATGGTTGTTTGTCAGAAGTATGCAATAGTTGTTGGTCAGAAATTTGCAATGGTTGTTTGTCAGAAGTATGCAATAGTTGTTGATCAGAAATTTGCAATGGTTGTTTGTCAGAAGTATGCAATAGTTGTTGGTCAGAAATTTGTAATGATATTTGATCAGACGTTTGTAATTCTTGTTGGTTGGAAATGTGCAATGCTATTTGATCAGACATTTGTAATTCTTGTTGTTCAGAAACTTGGAATGGTTGTTGGTCAGAAGTATGCAATAGTTGTTGGTCAGAAATATGCAATTCTATTTGATCGGACATTTGTAATTCTTGTTGGTTGGAAATGTGCAATGCTATTTGATCAGACATTTGAAATTCTTGTTGGTCAGAAATTTGCAATGATATTTGATCAGACGTTTGTAATTCTTCTTGGTTGGAAATGTGCAATGCTATTTGATCAGACATTTGTAATTCTTGTTGTTCAGAAACTTGCAATGGTTGTTGGTCAGAAGTATGCAATAGTTGTTGGTCAGAAATTTGTAATGCTTGTTGCTCCAGTGTTTTCTGACATTGAGCTGGTTGTTCTAGCTGTTTAGTAACAGTTTGTTTGCGCCAAGCAAAACGTGGCAATCTAAATCCTTTTTGCTTTCTTCTGAGCCCATGATGGCTTTCCCTCTCGCCAGATTGTGACTGAAAAAGAATTAATAAACTAAAGATTAAAATGGATCATTCATAGCTTCAAGACAGCCCAGCCAGCACATATCTACATATTTTGTTGTGGTTTGTATGTTGCAAGATTACTATCCGCTCGATAACTGTTCAATTATAGTGGTGTGGCGTCTCTGTCGCACTTCATCGCCCGCTACCAATCAGAGCGCTTATCCTGAATCGCGCAAATGGTATTTTCAACGCGCGTACTCGTATGACTGGTCCAAGTTACACTACATGACCGTCTCCGGACACAACATCTGTCCGGGGGGATATCCCTTTGCTAGATGGAGACAGATCGTTGTCGCTCCATAGTGTTTTTAACTGTATTTAAGGCAAAACAACGTTTTCCAGGTCAGCTAGTATTGTATAATATTTAATGATGGAATAAATGTTTTGACTATAATTTTTGACTTTGGCGGAAGATGCGCGTCTTTGAAATTTATGATCCTCACGTGTTTTCCGTGAAAAATGCTGGACGCCTACCACCATGTACTTGGCTAAGAGTTAATGAACAAAGTTTGCGAGATAATCACAACTTAGTAATGAGGAGAAACACGACTAAGACGAACTCGTTGGCGTAATGGTTACCATGCCGGACTGCCAATCAGAAAGTTCCGGGTTTGATTCCCGGCACGACCAAAATCTTTGTGCTGAACTAAATTTGTTGGCTGTGTGTATCTATATAAAATATGTATGTATGTAGTATATATCAGCTGTGAGCAACCATAATACAAACTAGAAATTACTATTAATTAATATTACTACGCGGAAGAATTATTCCTCTTAAAATGATCAACACACGCGGGCGGAACCGCGGGCAACAGTTAGAAATAAAACTTTGTCTTCTACTTACGTTCCCCATTATGCAGCGCAAGTTTAAAGTACACAAACTCTTATAAATGCCGCTTTCGTTTCCGATATTTGTAATTACTATTCATAGACATGGTTTGATATTTTACTGTTGGGAAATTACTACGAAAATGTATGCCAATTTGCGGAATAAATTGAGAAGCGATAAGAAAATAAAAGTTAAAGAATGAAAATTTGTTCCAAGGACATTGACAGATACATAACAAATGTAGAATAAAACTGTTTATCTTCTTGCAATGAGGTCTTAAGTTAAGCTATCGGTTCTGCCGGTATCGGGCAGTATGAAATGGAAATCACCACAAGAATAGGAAATACAGAAATACAGAACTTTATTAGCCCTGAACAAGTCATACTACAATAATTAATACTTAAAAACATTTTTTTTATGAGCCTGTTTTGTCCCATTGAAGAGCAAAGGCCTCTCTACCCTCTTTCCATTTATCACGATCTATTGCTATTTCTTGCCAGTTATTGCAGTGTTTTATGTTTTTAATGTAAAAGTGTGAGTTTGTTTCTTCTAAGACCCTGGATTAAAACATAAGCTACTATTAATCACGGAATAATGCGAGTAAGACCGCAGGGTGCAGCTAGTACTCAATATATTTACACGCAACAAACGGTCACACTTACTTAAAAAAACGTTGGATATACGTCCAACGGGTTTTTTTTAAAGTAAGTGTGACCGTTTGTTTCGTGTAAATATATTAATGTGCCTTACGATAACAGTTTACAAAGTACTCAATATATTGTTTAGTTACGTAATATTATTAGGTAGATCAATTGATTAAGCTATTTAAAATGAAATTACGTGTAGATTAGACAGAAAAGCGTGGGCATCAATGCGGGAGTCCTCTGCCCAACAGTGGGACAATGAAGGTTAGATAAAAAAAGTGTAGATTAATGAATCAATTGTGTGTGACGTGCTTTATATTCAAAAAGATATGCAATAGAGAATGTCTAGGAATGCAAAAGTAAATTGCTGTAATTAATTAATTTATTATTTCTAATTCCTGTGTTTCATTTCAACTTATAATTATATAAACTTCCGATTTTGTAGCCAAAAGCGTCATCTATGCAAAATGATGTAAAGCCACAGGATAATATATTTTCTCTTTAGATGGCGCTAGTGCTATTATTGTAAAATAAAAACTGATACTTATATTTTTTATTTCACATATTTTATTAATAAATAATATTGTTGTAAGCAATTAGCAAATATTTAAAAAATATATACTAAATTTATTGAACAATAGAATGTCTAAGAACTTTTTGGATAAACCTTCCAAAAAGAAGAATCTCCTTGCTGATAGAACTAAAAAAGAAGAAATCAAACATCGAAAAGAGCCGGAGAAAATTTTTGAATTCCGATAATTTATCCAAGATCTCGTTCCGACAACACAGAGACGAGCGCTCTCCTACAATGGCCAAAATTTTCAAGTAAAAGTTCACAAAAACCCTCAAAATTTTCAAGTTCCATCCGACATTTTGATATAAAATTAAAAGTAACTTCGTAAACCATGGCTCTAGTTTTGAGGAAGGCGGTTTTGCCGAGAAATGTTTCGCTGCTAAAATGCATAAAGGGACGCTCCCTTGCAACAGCCAACAAAAACAACCCTTCACCTCTGTGTAAGTATTAGCTTTTCTATTCCTGTAGATTCGCTCACGTAGTTCTCATAATAAAATAGTTTTCATTTTAAATGTGAGGCGGGAGTGTTTACCGGTTTTTTGCGAACGTGTAACCCTATTCTATCGGTTAAATCGAGAAAAATCTTAACAAAATAGCGGTCGGCCTATTCATGAAATCGCTAATTGCTCATAATATTTCTATTGTGAAAAGTATCGTAGTTCACGCAGGTAAGTGGTAGTTACTAGATAATCATTAAAGGCCGTACCGGGGACAAAACAAAAACGTGATCTATAAAAAAACGACAATCGTTGATGTACTGTCAAATATGACATTTAATGTCAGACCGACTGAGATCGACACCTTCTCTTTATACTCTGTTGTTGTTTGCCGATTTTAATTTAGATAGCGATAATGCTGTGAGGGCGTGTTATTTTGGAGAACGGTGGTCGCCGCCGCAGAAACTCCAAGCTATAATACTCGGCGATAGCGCGCCTTCGTTCTTCTGAATAGCATGAACCGAGCAGCGGCTATCTCGCCAAGTATTATACCTTGGGTGTGTTTGCAGTGGCGGCCAACGGCGTAACCGCGTTCGACTCCCCTTGGCTCGGATACACCAAGCTCCTTTGCGGTGGGGACAACCGAGGTTCAGTGCGGTATTATGCGGAGAAAGGCGATAAGAAAGATTGCGGATGTTGTGGCCCCTGCGGGCCCTGTGGACCCTGTGGACCTTGCGGACCTTGCGGACCTTGTGGACCTTGTGGGCCGTGCGGCTGCTGCGGCCCCTGTGGCCCATGCGGACCGTGTGGCTGCGGTTGTGGACCATGTGGATGCTGTGGACCGTGTGGCTGCGGATGTGGCCCCTGTGGACCGTGTGGCTGCGGATGTGGCCCCTGTGGACCTTGTGGATGCGGCTGTGGTCCATGTGGTTGCGGATGTGGACCATGCGGCTGCGGGCCTTGTGGGTGCGGCTGCGGGCCTTGTGGGTGCGGCTGCGGGCCTTGTGGGCCTTGTGGTCCTTGTGGTCCATGCTGCGGGCCGTGTGGTTGCTGCGGCCCATGCCGCTGCCCGTGCCCTTGCGGGCCCTGTGGACCTTGTGGACCGTGTGGACCGTGTGGACCTTGTGGACCCTGTGGACCGTGTGGGCCCTGTGGCTCGTGTGGACCCTGCGGGCCGTGCTGCCCATGCCCCTGCCCGTGTCCTTGCAAGCCAAAGAAGTGCGACAAATGCGTGAAAACGTCGGGGCCGTGCCCATGCTGTAATTCCGGGCCTATCATGCCGATTCCAAATAAGCAAGACGATCTCTGCAAAAGCGATGAAAAAATTACCCCCAGCCGCATCAGCGTATCCGACGCCCTCAAACTGGCACCGGCTTAACAAATATTTTTTAAGTCATAACACGTTTTTTATTGAATTTATACGGTTTTACATATATTTTGATTGATTTAATGTATAATAAATAATTATTGAATAAATTTCGTCCTTTGATTTTGCTAGGGATCTAATAGGTATTTGCTAGGGAGGTCTCTCGACGCACCAGTAGGCAGTAGGGTCGAGCAAAGATGGATCGTTAATCGAGGTGAACAGCGTAACATACCTTTCCAGCCTCAGTGGTGCCGAGCCGAAGTTTGAAGACTAGCCAGGCGCGGATCTTCGGTAACTCCAAGATCGAACACACGAGGCGGCTGTCGACTTCAAGGGAAACCCGTGCTCCCATGCGGAGTACGCTGCTGCAATGCAGCAAATCCTGTCCTAACCTCGGGACGGAAACGCGGTCACTCCGCCGACCGCAGCGATCGCTCAGCGCTCCCAGGACTAGACCCCTGTCTTACGAAGCCGCTAATCGCCAGAAAACAATTCCTTCATTGCTCTCCAGCCCTCTCTGCACCTCGGGTCTCTTGCAGTCTTTTGGTTCTCAGCTTACCACCGCCCGGCCTTATGCCAAGGCGTGCTGTATGGGCTGCAACTGTCCCTTCCCCTGCGGACCTTGCGGCAACTGCTGCGGCTGCGGCTGCCTGCCTCCTCCCTGCAACACTCCGCCTCGTTGCATCCAGTACATGACCGGGTATTATTACTATCCGTACGGTGTCTGGTTCTGCGGTCCGTATCACGTGACTGGGACCTGCAAACCTATCGGACCGTGTAGTCCGGGTGGTGCTTGTGGCCCTTGCTGTAGCGGACCTTGTGGCGCTGGACCGTGCAGTTGCGGTCCGTGCGGACCCTGCGGGCCTTGTTGTGTGTGCCCTACGCCCGGTGGTATACTCTCTGCCCAGGGAAAAGCGACACCAGCTAAAACTGGTCCCGGAAGCCAGATCGAAGCTCCCCTCCAGTGTCAACCGGAGCAAAGTGCCTCCCGCAGCGGCATATCCAAATACTTTCCATTCAACACTACAGTTGCTCCTAATAACTTTAACCCGAGCACTCATTTGCAATACCGTGCGCAGCCTTCTCCGAGTCCTTACACTTCTAGTCTGGCTAGTCCGTTCCACAAGCATTTATACAGCACGCAAGCTAACACCAGGCCAGCACAGACTTCGCCAAGGACGTTGGCTAAAAACTTGCTATCAAGTATCAAGGTATCCTTCCATTCCCTGCATACTAACGCCGCTCTAGCCAACAAACGACATTAGTCGTGCCCAATCTTGCAATACTTACTTGCCTAGGAATGCGGTTCAGGTGAAAGCTAGCACGACGCAAGGTTAGGGAGGCGGAGAGTTCTCGTCGATAAATGTATACCATCTAGCTAGTCCGTCGCCAAACTGCTTCTCGTGTTAATCCGTTAATAGAATGTGGATTTAATCCATACGAGTCATGAGTGATAATCCCTATGAATAATTTGCGATAAGACTATTTAATTTAAAAACAAATAACCTTTACGTACTATCACGTTAATAAGCTATGAATAAAAATTTGGTCCATAATTTTGTAGTTTTATTTTAGTCTTTTCTATGCAGGCGTTAATATAGGCAGGTGTTAGTTGCGTAGGATTGGACTGTGATTACAATAAGCGATCATCCTTTCAGCAAATGTCGGAAAGAAGAGGAACTTGACAGAGCAACAAAAATCGATCCGTGAGATCCCTATGATCAGGATGAAAGAAGTGCCCGTGGCTGGTAAAGGGAAGCCGCAGAAGGTCACGAAACACAAAAGCGCGGTGTACAGGAGTATGTCCTGCCCTTGCTTCGTGGCCGGTGTCCCTAACGTGGCGTCGAACTCGGCCGATTGCCAGCAGCTGCCCAGAACACACTCCGCCGTCTTCCACTCTGAACAGAGCCATTGTCCTCGTCGTAACTCACACAGGATGTTCAACAACTCGTGTCCCAATCACAACAAACAATTACACTTCTTCCCCCTCCCGGATCTCGCGGTTTCTGGCAGCTCTAAAGCGGGCGAACAAGGTACTTCGGACGTAGTCCAGCAACTCGCAAATGTGTGTGGCTGCTGCGGCTGCGGTTGCGGTCCTTGCGGTTGCGGTCCCTGTGGTTGTTGCGGATGCCTCCCGCCCCCGTGCAATACACCTGCTAAATGCCTTCAATGCATGACTGGCTATTATTATTATCCCTACGGCATCTGGTTCTGTGGTCCCTACCACGTCAAGGGTTGTTGTGCAGGAATCGGCCCTGTCAGCCCAGGGGGTCCATGCGGTCCCAATCCTCCCAATCCTGGCGGTCCCTGTGGCCCTTGCGGCTCGTGTTGTGGTTCGTGCTGCTGCTGTTTACCAGTCGGTATGCCACCTAATAAAGGTTCCGAAGGTTTTAAAGACTGCAGTGGATTCGGACCTATCGCTTCTTTTTGTAATTACTCGCCCGCTAGCACCACTAATCAACAGCAGCAATCAACAACCAACCAAGTGGCTTTCAAAGCAAACCAATCAGGTCAGCCTGTTTTGAATGGCAAGCTTGATCAAAACCAGAGTTCTGGGGCCACTAATGACATGTCTTCGCAGGCGTCTGGTCCTTGCGCCACGTGGGCTTCTTGTGGCGGCTGTATGCCTCTCTCTCCTCCTTGTAGGTCAAGCCGATATTTCAAAACAAGCCCGCTGTGCTGCTGCCGCTCGATTTGCGCTCAATGTAAAGCATGTTGCGGGCCCTTCGGCCCATGTGGACCCTGCGGTCCCTGCGGGATTTGTTGCGGCAGTTGTGGGCCGTGTCGTGGCATTTGTGGCCCATGTGGTCCAGCTGGATGCTGCTGCGGCTGTGGACCTGGCTCATGTGGGCCCTTTGGCTGCTGCGGTTGTGGCCCTTGTGGTTGCTGTGGCTGTGGTTGTGGACCCTGTGGCTGTGGTCCTTGCGGTTGCTGTGGATGTGGTAGTTGTGGACCCCTATGTTGCGGATGTGGCTGTGGACCTGGTGGGCCTCCTTGTGGTTGTGGCCCGTGTATTTCCGGAGGCTGTGGCTGTGGTCCTTGCGGTTGTGGTTTGGGTCCATCGTGTGGCTGCGGTTGCGGTTGTGGACCTTGTGGATGTGGACCTTGCGGCTGTGGCTGTGGCCCGTGTGGCGGCTGTGGTTGTGGTCCATGTGGCTGTGGGCCGTGTGGCGGCTGCGGTTGTGGTCCTTGCGCCTGTGGCTGGGGTTCTTGCGCCTGTGGTCAGTGCTGTGGTTGCGGGCCGGGCTGCAAACCTTGGTGTGGCCCCTTCTTTAACTGTTGTATCACCCCCGCCCCTGTTGAAGGCATCATCGATCCAAACGGCCCTTTTGCCCTGGCTAATCCTAACGTTATATCATACCCGACTAGTGGAGGCTTGCCTTGTTCGCCTCCCAATATACCAATGCTTTTGAATAAAGCGAATGAATCTGCTGCCGTTATTTCTAAAGCTGCTACCAATCTTACTGCAACATTAGCGCTATCGGGAGGGGAATCTCAGATCCCAAGCGACATCAATCCTAAACTTGTCAGAACCTTTCCCTTCAACAATCGCAAACCTACACTACACAAACGCTCTACCTCTTCAGTAGACCCTGTATTCACAAGATACTTCTCTTCGGATTGTCACTCATCTGTGACAGCAGCCAAGGACATGGAAAATTCAAAAAACGAAAGAGATCCTAAGAGTCATTCCGATCGGTCGTTATTCAACAAGCAAAATTGTAACTGCCAGATTCCTCACCTGAGTAAACCAAAAGGCCTCCAGAGTATAGAAGCGAGAGATAATCCTAAGATTCCAGAGTCTTGCTTCTCCTACTTAAGTACGCCTCAGTTTAAGAAGCCTTTCCCTTATCTTAGAGATGACCAGTCTACCTTGCCTCAAACCCTGAGAGGTAATTCTGCTGCTAGCGGTGACAAGACCTGCTGTTAAACCCTATTTAAATTATAATTTCTTGCCATTTAGGAGAGCTTTTCTTTGTATTTATAAAAACAAAATAAAATAATTAAATTGCAACATCACTGTTTATTTAATTTTTGTTTACGTTACTGATTTTTCAGTTTCTATAGGCTTGTAGATACTCTAGGCGCTCTGCTAGGCAGGTTTTAAACACGTTTGTTCAGATCCTTAGGTAGGTTTCGTTCCGCGACATCAAACAATCGCTCGGTAAAAGTAAAAAAAAACAGTGTAAATATGCCTTTGCAGTCCCGGCGTGGAAGCAATTCGGACGAGAAGCTTCAAGAGTACGGTTCTACGGCTTCAGTCTAATAAAGTATGCGAGATTTCCTCTAGTGGCGAAAAATGGATGTCGGCCGCTGAGGAGGATTAAAATAGGATCCAGCAAGTCGTGTCCGCAACTGTTTTCGTCTAAAGCTACCCAGAGAGCTCTTATACACAAAGTGAGGTCTCCAAGACCACGCTGTTGGAGCCAGACCCGCCTGGGTCCCCAGAACGCCTTGCAAGCCGGAGCTCTCACGCCTTTCAGCTGTCTGAACTGTCGGCCAAAGAAAGCTGGCGCGCTTATGCATTCTTTTATGAAAAAGTACTCGAAAACATGTGAGAAGCCTCAAGAGCCTAAAAAACCATGTTGTTGCGGTTGTTCCGTGTGTAATTCTATTATAAAATGTAGACGCGCCTGTCCTATTTGCGGAGTATGTAGCACTTCCAGTGCCTCGTGCCCTCCTTGTGGGCCTTCTTGTCTCCCATGTGGGTCACCTTGCCCCCCATGTGGGCCACCTTGCCCCCCATGCTGCTTTTCTTTGCCCCCTCCATGTAATTGTGCCCCAAAATGCTGTCAATTTATGACTGGGTACTACTACTATCCGTATGGGAACTGGTTTTGCGGCCCTCACCATATTTGTGGCACTTGTGTACCTTGCGGGCCTTGTGCTCCAGAGAACTGTTGTCTCTCTGGCCCACCAATACATCTCTCCTGTCCACCATGTGGACCACCTTCTGGCCCACCGTGTGGCCCACCGCGTGGCCCACCGTGTGGACCACCGCGTGGTCCACCGTGTGGCTCTTCATGTAGCCCACCATGTGGCCCACCTTGTGGACCAGCTTGTGGACCTCTTTGTTGTCCTGGGCAATGTAACCCATCTCCAAAGGCCTCTGTCAAATGCTTACCTCCCTGCTCACCAGATTCACAATGCTGCTTACCCGTTTTACCGCACGAAGGTGATAAATAGTACTCCAACCAAACATGACTTCTTTTCCAAAGTAACATAGTCCTAGTTTCTAATTGCATAGGCTCAAATAGTCGCTGTAGAAATGGCCAAATAGGCTAATTTCATCCTCCAACTCACTTATAAATTGCCATCAGCATAACTTCTGCCAGATTAAAATTAAATATTTCTTTACTAAAGAACAAAATATAGTTTTTCAGAGCTATGCTGAGCTCATACATACGACGAACGTTGGTTGGTCAGCAAAATATTTTTAGCCTATGTGAAAGTATTTGGAATTCGTCATTGTCACTTTATTTTTAAGATTAGCTGTGTACCTTAAACCATTGTTTCATAATAAAAACCAAACCCTACGGTTTATATCACAAAAAAAAATGTTTTATTTTTCACGTCTAGGTTTTGTTGTGTAGGCTGTTCCTTGGACTGTGTATTACAATAAGAATCATCCTTTCAGCGAAATTTGGAAAGAAGAGGTTGACGTTGACTCAGCAACTGGCGGAACAGATAAAAGCGCTGTGCGGAGTACAAATAGCCGTGAAAGATCCTAAGATACCAGTTGAGATCGAGGAGAATGCTGGCCGGCTGGAATTGAAAGGAACTACCTATGGTTTGCCTGGTGAGCCTCGGGCTCTCCCACAAGAGAACAAACTTGAAGTTGTCAAAAAAGAGGAAAGCCGTGAACCTGAAAAGCCTGCTGAAGAAGATAAGGATATTGAAAAGGAAACTGCTGGAAACAAGCGGCGACCAGTCGTTCTAAGCCGGACCAGGGACTTACCTCTCTGGCGTAATGCAATCCTGGACCAGCCCTCCAAGCAACCACCTCCAAAGCCATTCAACATGCCACCCTGTATAAAACCTCATTTCTTCAGCAATCCAACCACTCCAGACCAGACGATTCAAGCTGCAAAACCTATTAGTAATATTAAACCCAACCAATTTGAGCGACCAGTCCAACCTGAACCGAGAACTATAGAACCTCCAGAAAACGTGAATAACCCAGTGCAAGAGATTTCGGATAGCGAGCACGCTGAAAAAGAAGATATTATGCAACGACTGGCCTCTTCCAATGTGTACGGATGCATGGCCTGCCCGCCCGCTTGCAGCACATGCGGGCCCGGCAGTGCATGCTGTATGGGCTGCAACTGCCCCTTCCCCTGCGGTCCTTGCGGCAATTGCTGCGGCTGCGGCTGCCTGCCTCCTCCCTGCAACACTCCGCCTCGTTGCATCCAGTACATGACCGGGTATTATTACTATCCGTACGGTGTCTGGTTCTGCGGTCCGTATCACGTGACCGGGACCTGCAATCCTATAGAACCGTGCTGTCCGGGCAGTGCTTGTGGCCCCTGCTGCGCTGGCCCTTGCGCTGCTTGCGGTTGTAGCTCTGGCCCATGTGGCTGTGGATGTAGCGGTCCCCCATGTGGTTGTGGATGCGGCCCATGTGGCTGTGGATACAGGCCATACGGTTGTGGTTGCTGTGGGTGTTATGGATCATGCGGATGCGGTTGTTGCAACGGCCCTTATTGGGGTGCTTACGGATGTTGTGGTCCATATGGTCCCTGCGGTGCAAGCGGTGTCTGTAAACTGGGTGGATGTAGCCCACCTGGCTCTTGTGGTCTCTGCGGCCCGTACTCTTGCTGCTGCTTTGGTAACGCACTGGGCACCTTTCCCCGCAAGGCGTCTGAAAGTGATCAAAAGCAGAATCCTTTTAATCCATGTGCTGCTTGTTGTGGATGTCTTCCTTTTAACCCTGATGCTCCTGCCGATCAAGATAATCCATTCAATGTTTGTGCCGCTGCAAGCACTTGCCTGCCTATGTGTCCTCCTTATAGATGCACAAAATACTTCAACACTAGTCCTCTCCTCAGGCCTTGGTACTGCCCAGCTAGTGATCCGACAACTGGTTTCACTCCTTGCAGTGGTCCTTGCGGTCCTTTTGGACCGTGCGGTCCTTGCCCAAGCTGTGGCCCTTGTGGTCCGTGTGGGCCGTGTGGAATAGCGCGCCTCTGCGGCCCGTGCGGCGTTTGTCGCGGAGGGCCTACTACACCAACTTGGTGTGGTTGCGGCCCCTGCGGAGTTTGTCGCTATTGCGGATTATGTCCTCCTTGCGGGCCGTACGGCCTCAGTCGTCTATCTGGACCCTCTTCTTATATAACCGACGGCATTTGTTGGCCTCCTACTATCAATACGCAATTTACTGGACAGACACCTTCGTGTGGACACTGCGGCCCTTATGGGCCGTACGGACCCTGTGACTGCGGGCCGCTCGGGCCTTGCTGTCCCACCTGTTACACCAAATGTGGACAGCTATTTAACTCTTGCTGTGTTCCTAATTGTGTGCAACCTCCTCAAACCCAAACCCTTCAAAATCAAGCTCCTCGAGACGTTCAATGCCGCAGTTGTGGGTCGTTCATTCCTAGGAAAATTAAAACTGCAGGTCTCTTCTGCCCAACGTGCTTAGGCAAAAGTAGCTTTTTGAACTCTAGCTGCCAATCACCGCGGGGGCGCTCGTACCATTCATTCACGTTCAACGAAGGAGTTCCTACCTATTGTTTCAATAATCTAAACATGTTCACAATCATCCTCTTACCATTGCTAGCAGGGGGGATTTTAAGGGCTAGGGATTCTAGAGATAAACCCGCAGCTAAGGATTCCAGGAAATTGGCCAAAAAAACTAAAGAAGACAAGGCGAAGCTTGGATCTGAAACACCCCCTGGTAAAGACACCATAAACTTTGACCAGCTCAGAAATTTTCCAGCGGATAAGTCTAGTCCTAAGAAGTGAGAACGTCGCAAGACATTTCGTCAATCCATAAGAACACCGTTGAAGCCATGAACAGCAGCAAAGGCAGCCAGACGACGAGTCTCATGTCGTTCGTATCGGATATTTATATATACCGCAGAAAGCTGGCCACCTATAAGCCTGACGCGTTGGGCCCTGGTGTAGATGACTCAACCATTTCCTCCAACGTCGAGGAACTTGTCTCAGCAACTGAAACGCAAACATCTTCAGAATATGCAGGAGAGGCGTTCGAAGCTCCATTGATCCACCGCTGCTTATCTATACTCATCACACCAGCCAAAGTTTTTTTGATGCTCCTAACACCGGCCATATTTGATTAAACTCGCAAAAGAAGTGACAGGAATGTAAACGTTTACGTTTTTTGCGGTTATAGTATTCTAGAACGTACCTAGAGACATAATATTTTTAGGTGTATAGGTATAGCTAGATAAATTGTATTTCTACACATTTTGGTACGTTTTACTACAAAAGAGTAAAATGTTGTAATTGTTCTATCTAACTCTTTATTTGGATCCGTAAACATAATTATTACAAAATAAAAAATGGTAACTAGTTTAGTTTTTTTTTTAAGTATTTTTGGTAGAATATGTGGTTAAGTTAGATTTTATTGGTTTCGTTTAAAGGCCTCTGAAAGATTACTTGCCAAACTCACATTTTATTGCAGGGCTTATATTTACCACTCAGTCTTTTATTCCTCCACGTGTAGTTTTTCAAATAGGATTGGACTGTGATTACAATAAGAATCATCCTTTCAGCGGTCGGTTTGAAGTTCCTGAAGCCTGATGAAGCCTCTGAAGAGGTCAAATTGATTCAGCAGCCTCGTGTCACTAGGATGAAAAAAATGCGTGTGAGCCCCAAAAAGAAACAAACAAAAATAGCATCCAGGCTACGCCGAAGCGTTTCTTGTCCAAACTTTGAGACTTCAAAAAGAACTGAGACTAGCCCGGAAAACTACCACCAGCACATTATGGCTAGGACACAATCTGCAGTCATCTACTATGATAAGAAAGATCGTGATAATGATCAGGCTTCTAAGAACAATAAATCAGATGGACAGGTGTCCGATATGGTAAAATATGTTTCTTGCATCTGCGGTGGCTGCTGCCGCTGCTGTTGCTGTTGCGATAGGATTCCGGCTCGTTGCAACACGCTGGCCAGGAGGAGGTGGTTCTACAGTCTAGTCCGGAACGGTTCCTGTAAACCGCTTTTCGCCTATCTGTACCCTGAAACATCCAACCCTTGGCACAAAATACCTGTTGATAATGTGAACGGGCCGGACGACCTTGGTAATTTCGGTACCCTCGCATGCTTTTGCTATTTCACTCCACCAGATTCTCAAGAATTTTCTCTGGGTGAAGGTATGAGCAGGATGAACCCAGGCACCCAAGGGTCTCGTGCGATTCCATCCAGTGATACAGGTGACAATTTGTTGAGCTCGCTGTGCTCTCCTAGTGACGCGAGACCTCTTCAGCACAGTGGAAAATGCAGCCCTTACCCGCCACCGTCTTGTCCTCGACCGAGCTACAAGCCGCTGATGGAAAACACGTTATGCTGTTGCAGCGCCTGTTGCCGCGAATATCGGCCTTATTACTGCTATCCGTACGGTCCTTACGGGCCTTGTGCTAATCCTATCTGTCCAGGGTCGTGCGCGTGCCGCGGTCTGAAGATCCCGTGCTACAACATGTGCCCTACGTGCCAGTGCCGGTGTCGTAGCACCCGGCAGTATGGCCCGTGCGGGCTGTGCCGTTGCGGGCCGTGCAGCCCGTTGTGCGGAACTTGCTGTGGTCCGAACGGCTTCCCGAGAGGCTGCGTCTCCTACTGCATACCGAAGCGCACCGGCTGCGGCCCTTACGGTTTCTGCGGGTGCGGCAACGGAGGTTGCTGCGGTTGCGGTTCTTGCACTTGCAGCGGCCGCTGTGTGCGAAACTGCTGCTGCGGAAGTTGCTGCAGGCGGTGTGGCTGCGGATGCGGGCCCTGCAGAGCGTGCTGTGACCCCTTCTTCAACGTATGCTGCAGCCCGCTGATGAAAAATAAACCTCTAGTAAATTTTAGCAAGCTGCACCTTTTGCCAGATGTGAATCATCAAATGAAAGGTGACAAGGCGTTATGTCTGACGCCGCTCGACGAGAGGTATTTTAACGCCACCGCCTCCCAATGGGACGAAAGATACTTCAACCCTAGAGCGATCCCGTTCCTGCCGTACTCTTTACCTCAGCGCTCAGAAGCACTTTCGCTTCTCGATGAAAAAATGGCAGCGCCGTGCGATAAATTTGAAACTGTTGAAAAAATGGAGGCTGACGGAAAATTCAAACTTGTAAAATATGTGGCCGATATTAATAAGCAGTGTCGAGCTGACTCTAAATCTGAAGACCTTTGAAGAAAACAATATGATACATATATGTTAAGTAGATATCAATATAATACCTGAGGCAGGTATATTATCCTAGTTCCTACCTAATTATCACATGTTAACCAACACAAGTTACCCAAGGTACAAATGTTTAGTAGTTAAAAAAATTAAAGAAAAGTCATTATCTTGATTCGCGCGCACTCTGAAAACATAAATTAGTAATATTTATAATCCATTTGCTAATTTTATAAATATACCATCTGGATCCAAACATGTTCTTTCACTTATTTGTTGGTACAAAAAAATAGGTGTAGTACTAGGACTGAGGCTGTTTTTTGAGGAGCATTCGGAATTCTTCAAATCTGTAAATAAGTACTTTCTAAGTATGCTTGCTACATCGTAGGCCACAGCTTAACATCAGACAAGCTGTCGTCAACACAGAATAGTCTGGATGGAGTCCCGATATCATAAAATAGAAGTGATGTGTTGTCATGTTACTGCCAAAATCAATGACCAGTAACCATAGTCTAAAACTACCTATAGAAAATGCCTTACTTTACTGTTTCCCCTAAACTTTGTCACTAGATTGCTATAATTTCCTAGCCTCAGATTGCTAACGTTAAAATAAATGAAAGTTTGTGAAATAAAAGTTGAAGTATTTGGTTATAAGCTGTGGCCTTCATCTGAGAATCCATAGAGCATATTTACTGTCTGAACGTCTGAATAACGTAGCTGAACAATGATTTTACCACCCATTCGGAAATAGATCACTCGAGAAGAATGGGCAAGAAATTAGAATGTCATTAATCTTTTCCCATTGACTAGCAAGAACATTATTACTGGTATTACAATATTTATGCAATTATTTGTACAACAAACATTTTCCGCAAATATTGCACTCGGGCCCAAGCGAAATTAATTTGTGATCGAGATCAACACATTGCAAATAATTAACGTGAATTAAGCATATTTAGCCACAATATCGAATCTAACCGAGCGCATTGTTTATATTGATGTCGATTAAAACCGGTAAATTGACGAATCAATCGATTTTAGGAAGAAGTATAGAGCATCCCTATGCAAGCGGCGGCATGCCGCGCCCGCCATTTTGAAATCGTCCATCTTTGTTTGATTGACTAGCGAGAAATATTATCGGCGCTATTTTGTGTTAATTTTACCAAGAAAAGCTGTTTAACAGTGATGAGGACTTGAATAGTTAGTGTACCAATATTTTGTGATCAAGATGGAGGAGAGTTACAACATGGAGTCGCAAGAAAACGGCCCAAACGACCTAGGCACCCATGATGGTACAGAAATTATGACCGATTCCATGAAGGATTACGGTGACCAGGGCTCTTACGATGACTCTTATGACGACGAAGAAGGCTACCGGAGCAACCGGGGACGCGGAAATTACAGGTAAAAACATAGCTTTACGCAGTACGTACATGCGTCGTTAGCTGGGTATGTATATGTCGCTTGTACACAAGTGCCTGGTAATTATTGATTGGCATCCTGGCGTACCTACTAGTTGCGCCCGACGCTTTTTTCTGCGATTCATCAAATTCCTTGCAAATTTCCCGGTAAAATCTACATACATAGTAAGTTCTAGTGCTATTTAAATTGTTTGTGTATATATTAACTTTGTTAACTAGTGATATAGGTCCTGACTCATTAGCCTTGGGAAGAAATTGACAAAGTGAGAGTAGCAAGATTTCAGAATAATCGTGACGCAACAACATAGGTACTAATTACGCTTCTTATCTGTTGATTGAAACCTCTAGTGACCCTAAAGATTTTGGCTGGTGACCCTAGAGGTTTTTATAAACAGATAAGAAGCTTAATTAGTACCTGTGTTGTTGCATCACAATAATTCTGAAATCTTACTACTCTCATTTTGTCAATTTTCCCGCAAAGCTAATGAGTCAGGCTATGCGGATTCACTGACACAAACAGACCAGATATACTTTTTCACATGTTATATAAGATTGTTCATATTGAGCAGGGAAACCTTGGCGGCATCAGTTTACAGTTGAGGTGCCTATGGCACATACTACATATGAACTTTGGAATTTCTTGTCAAATTTCCTGTTCCCCAATGACTATAATCTAGCTATTGTCTAAGTGAGAGTGAACTGGTCCCTTCTAGATAAGCACGCTCCACCATACACCTCAATATCTCTTACCATCAGATGAAATATGGTCAAGCGCTGACCTATGCATAGTCAAAAAAGTCAAATTTTAAGGCTCAGGCTCAAAGGGCTAGTTTTCTGGCACTACTAGGTGTCAGCACTGATAAAAGAACTCAAATAAATATTATATTTCTTGGGATTTCATATTATATTTCATATGTATCTTGGTGTTTTAGTTTTTAAATACAACATAATATGTTGTACATATTGTGTAATTAACATATTGATAGATTAATTTTTTTTTGAGAGAAGACATTGGCTTCCAATATACAGTTTTTACAACTAGTTTGGAAGCCTTTGGATTCCATAAAATTTTGTTGATTTTTATTTATTTACCATGTCACATAAAGATATTTTGTTTTTGTATTTTGCTTAAATTAATTTATTACCTTTAAGGCCGGGACTCCACCAAAGCGGAGACGAGACGAGCGGAGAGGAGATGTTTTTTAAACAACCAATAGAATTGAGTTATTGACACGTCTCCTCTCCGTTCAGCTTCAGTGGAGATCGCTGTGCGGAGATGTGTAATATTTGTATGTCGCGATGGAAGCGGAGATGTGAGCTGTGTGCGGACGACGCACAGTGGAGACGAGAGATCTCCGCTCATCTCCGCTTTATTTACACTATTACACATCTCCACACAGCGATCTCCACTGAAGCTGAACGGAGAGGAGACGTGTCAATAACTCAATTCTATTGGTTGTTTAAAAAACATCTCCTCTCCGCTCGTCTCGTCTCCGCTTTGGTGGAGTCCCGGCCTAACACCAAGACATCTTGTGGTTCTGAATTATTGTTATAAAAGATTATATAATAAAAAGACAGCAACAGTTTTAAAGCTAAATCAGAGACCTTTGGGTGGCCTGAAACCTTGACACCAGAGCTAATACAAAGATGAAGAGATGAAGACTATTTAAACCTTTATTGTTAGGATAGCAAAGCTTTGGAACTCTCAAATGGAATCTCTGTACCTGAAAAGTATCATCCAGGGGTCTTCAAAAGTAGAGTTAATATGTATCTTCTACTTAAGCTTGCCACACCCATGACTACATCTTAAATTTAAATCCGCCAGTCTGTAGTCAGACACAAAACTATTATTTATTTATTTGATTATTATGCAAGCAGCATTATGCTAATGTCACACTGAGTTGAAATTTTATTTTAAACAGTTCACATAATACCTACAGTTCAATGTCATTGTTTAAAGTCTACTGAACAGCAAGAGGTTTGTTTGTTTTCTGCAATCAGCTATCAAGCTGGTTTATAGAGCTGTTTATAAATAATATAATATAACATAATAAAAAAGATGTTGATACAGCACTGCCCACTTCCTCCGGCGACTTGTTCCTGTTATGAACCACTGTTGCTGAGTATATGATGCCCCGTATTAGTGTTGGCAGGATCACAACTGAAAAAAAGCCAGTATTCTTCTTTGTATTAAAACTTTTGTAAGGCATATTTGAATAATGTTTGTATAACCGGCTATCACTTATGTTTATTTTGTCGGTATTAGCCCAACATGTTTCAGCACAATCAGTGTGCCATTCTCAAGGGCAGCAACACAGCCAACGATCGTCCACGGTGACGGTTGGGCCTGCACTAGTATTCTTCATAGTAGTATTCTTCTTTGTATGTTGAGAGTTCTCAATCGACCCAAAGGCCTCTGAAAAGGCTTAACAACTCCTAATACTTAGACTAATATCCGGTACTTACAATTTAACATGTCATCCGACCCACAGTAGTACCCAGATGAAAATTACACTTTTTACCATTGACTATATATTGACTGTCTTGTGTATGGTGACCCATCCAAAGACAGACTGCATCCACCTAACCTCTAAGATCACTTCAGATCACCTTGGCTCTATGCCAATAATCAGCATTCTGCTAAGGACTGGCTAAACCTGCTATTGACATTGGTAAATCAAAGTTGTATAAACAAGTTGTAATAAAAAATATAATTAAAATTGATGATAGCTCAGTCGCATATGTGACTGCTTCATATACTGCAGGGAGTGAGTTGTGTATGTTTGTAATGAAACCATAGTACAGTGGTAGCCTTTACTTGAGAATCTTACCAAGCTTACCAGTGTTCCGGCAGTTTTGATTCTGAGTTGTATTTTGAGGTTAATCTTATATATAAAATTTCCATGTTACAATGTTAGTTACTGTACTCCTCCGAAACGGCTTGACCGATTTTTACCAAATTTTATATGCGTATTCAGTAGGTCTGAGAATTGGCTACTATCTATTTTTTATACCCCTAAATGATAAGGGTTGTTCACACATAATTTTTTTTTTTTGCAACACAATTTTTTGCTAATGTTTTTTTATAATATGGCATTAAAAATACATACAACCCTTAATTTATGTTTTTTTTATCATAAACCTCTATGTTTTAATGGCTATTTTAGTAATTCAATCATTTTTCATCTTGCTCGATAACTGATCAATTATAATATAACAGTGTTTTTAAACCATGTTTGCCAGGTCTGCTTGCAGTTATATAACTTACTTTACCATACTATATAACTTACTATACCATAACACATTGGTAGTATGCCTAGCCATACAACCAATTGCCGGACTGCTAATTAGAAGGTTCCAGGTTCGATTCCTGACCTGGTCAACATCTTTGTGCTTAACTAAATTTGTTGGTTGTGGGTCTGGGTGTTAAATATGTATTGATATATAATATGTATATATGTATTATATCAGTTATGTTAGCAACCATAATACGAACTAAAAATGGTTCAGTATGGGGCTAACCAGCCGTGTGTGAAATGTGTCCTAATATAAAAAAATAAAAAATGTGTATGAGTCAGCAATACTCCTGTCTAAGAACATGCTTGCTTGCAAATCAATCCCAAGGAGGAAAGGCTACTGGAATGCAGTGCTTGTCGACAGATTTATCAACTTGAAGGTTGTGCCAGGCTAGAACTTTGACTAGACAATGCTCTGCCTCTAGACATTCTTTGGATTCATTACAATGTTTAGCTTCACTGAAAGCTTGTGCTCATTGGTGAGCATAGAACCTGTGGGTTCGTTTTGGAAGCACATTTAAGCAAAACACCCTATTAGCAGATTGTCCTAAAAGCAAAACGACATATTAGCATAACATCCTACTAGCAACATGACCTAGTAGAACAACGGCCTAATATCAAAATGACACCTTAGCTGAATGGCCTAGTACAATTCAATACAAATGATATTTAAACAAATATGAATTTCTAAACTTTTAAATAGTTTTTACTCTATTGATATTTGATAGACCCTCTATACATTCAAGAATATTAAATTATGTATTAAATTAAAAAAATATACATAAAATAATGTTTAAGGGGGGCTCCCATACAACAATGGTACGGAACCCTTCATTCGCGAGTCAAACTCGCACTTGGTCAATTATTTAGATAAATTATACTTTAATTTAATTAACTTTTAGATTAGATTTTATTTTATATTAAAAGTTGGAATATGTATTCTGAAATTTATATGTTAATATGTCAATAGCATGAACTGTATTTGAATTATGTATATCAGAGGCTTCATACTCTTATGTATAACATTTAAACATCTAAATAAAATTTTTGACAGTACAGTTTTATTAAAATCTATAATTTTTTTACACACTTTATATTAGCTTCACCTGTATGTTTGTAACCGACTTCTTTGGGCGCGATTTTGACCCACTTTAAACGGCCAGATTTCGTTAATACTTTATAGATTTATTGAGGACCAATGACAATACACTAATTTGATAAAATTATAAAATTTTTTTGTATGTTTGTTTGTAACCGACTTTTTTGGGCGCGATTTTGACCCACTTAAAACGGCCAGATAAGCGTTTTTTTTAGTTTTTTTTAAACTACTATTATTGTGTACATGACTGTCCATGTCGTTTTGATATTAGGCCGTTTTGCTACTAGGTCATATAGCTAGTAGGATGTTATGCTAATATGTCGTTGTGCTTTTAGGGTGTTCTGCTTAAATGTCCTTACGATACGAACCGAACCTGTGACATGTAAGGCTGAGCTGTTATCTCTTGACTGATAACTGTTGGAGCATTGTAATATCAATTATATTACCAACTGGCGTTTTGTTTATTTTTTAGATAACATATTTATCATGGTACTTGTGTGCATTCATTTAGTTGAGTGTAAGTTGTTAGTTAGGTATCACATAAACAATCTGTAGTTTATTTTTTATTTAATTGCAATGATAATCGTATTTAACTAATGTAATAGGACAATGTACCATTTTAATTTAAATATTATATTATATTCATGCACATCTAATTCTAGTAATATAATATTAAAGTAATAGAATTAGATGTGAAAATTGACATTTGATTAATATCATATACTATTGTAATGATATTATATTACTAGAATGTAATTGAAAATTGACATTGATACATATCATATACTTTTGTAATGATATCATATTATTTGACTTGTAACTTTGGTGTTATCAATAAATGATTTGTATTTGTATTTAATTGAATTCAAGAAAACAAGTGTGTCTTGGTGGAAAAACATTTATTTTTCTATGACTCAGCCCCTGGTTCGATCCCGGCCCTACACCAATGACTTGTTTTTAAAGTAATGTGTGAATTTGCACTCGCTTTACGATGAAGGAAAACGTCGTGAGGAAACCGACACGTTTGAGGAGTGCAATATCCAAAGATGTGTGTCATCTGCCAACCTGCACTTGGCCAGTGAGGTGGATTATTAGCCTATATCTCTCTCTTGAGGAGGAAGCCCAGCGGTCTGACCATATGTGTTGGCTATTTATACTTATGAAATAAAGGCAGTGCGCTGTGCGTACCGACTCACCTTGCTCGGGGCATTCGCTCCGTCAACACCTCTAATTGTGATAGTGATCACGACTGAGTCATTTTAATTAGTATTCATTATTTTAGTTTCATTTTTTTTTTGTTTTTAATACTAGGACACATCAGACATGGCAGGTTAACCCCATAGGTACTGAACCATTTCCAGTTCGTATTATGGTTGCTGACACAACTGATATATTACATATTCATACATACATATTTTATATAGATACATATTTAACACTCAGACCGACAGTCAACAAATTTTGTTCAGCACAAAGATGTTGGCCATGCCGGGAATCGAACCCGGAACCTTCTGATTGGCAGTCCGGCATGGTAACCATTACGCTAACGAGGTCGATTTACGAACCTTGGTTGATTTTAATAAAATCAGTGTAAAGTTTTCATATAAAATAATGTCGAATGAGCAGTCGAGGGATAGTACTAAAACCAAGGTTTGGCGTTCCCTTTCGCCAAACCTGCGCACGCTTCTTCCGGCATGGTAACCTTTACGCCAACGAGGTCGTCCACATATGTCGATGCGGACAATCTTTGAATGGGTGAACGTGTAAAATTTGTATGTGACATTCAGTTTCAGTTTCCAAATTTCTTTATTTCTCGTTGAAAAAGTGTAACATTAAATTAGCTAGTGTACTTACAATAATATTAACCTAGCAATTTAAACAATGATTTTATAAAAATATGCACTTCACGAGGTTACTTAAAAACCTCTTTTAAAGTTTATAAATTGTAATGGATAGTATATAATAAGAATTGATCATGAGCCATTTACTCGACATCTAAATTATCTTATGCACGCTTTCAGTGCATTTACTGACTGAAGAGTAGTAACATAATCGGCCTGGAGGTGGTAAATAAAACATTTTAAAATTTGTATGTGACATTGTTTTTACTAATAAATGAGTTAAATTTGGAATGTGATTACAGAGGCAGAGGCCGTGGTCCGCACCACGGCTGGATGAATGGGCCGCCGCACATGAGATTCCGCGGGCGCGGCTACGGACCCACCGGCCCTCCCATGAGGGGGCGAGCATTCTTCAGAACTCGCGGCGGACCGAGATTCAGCAACGCACCCAACTTTGATAGCAACTGGGGGCCGATGGGTCCGCCCCCGCCGGGGATGATGGGCGGGCCGCCCCCGTTCGGTCCCCCGCCTGGAATGATGCCCCCTGGGGGGCCCATGGGGCCTCCGCCCAACATGATGGGGCAGGCGCCGCCGTACGGCGGGCCGCCTGCAATGCCACCGCCCAATATGGTAAGCTTTACTGTTTTTTTTTTTTTTTTATTTTTTTTTTTTTACCACACACTGCTGGTTAGCCCCATACTGAACCATTTCTAGCTCGAATTATGGTTGCTAACATAGCTGATATACTACATATACATACTTACATATTATATATTACTAGCTGACCCGGCAAACGTTGTTTTGCCTTAATAAAAAATAAAAAAACTAAATATACTGTAGCCGATTCTCAGACCTACTTACTGAATACGCATATAAAATTTGGAAAAAATCGGTCAAGCCGTTTCGGAGGAGTACGGTAACAAACACTGTGACACGGAAATTTTATATATAAGATTAATCAAACTATTTCATGACATTGAAGAATTTGTGGATGTAAAAGATTATAAATTAATATCTATTTTTATATTGTATTGTGTTAAATGTTATAGTTTTAAGTTTTGACATAATATGACATGAAAAATTTTGTGTTTTAAATGAATTATTGTATTGTAATCAATATTATTCTCTGATTTTGTTTACAAAATCAAATCTTTTTTATTTCAGACAATCCATACTAAACATAATCAATGAAATCATATAAAATAATAACACATATTCGTGATCATTAAAATTAAAACACAAGCCAAAAATTATTGTATGATCCAATCCAATCCCAAACACGAAAACAATACCTACTATTTTAGTTTTTAGCATCTGCAAATAAGTATTTCCTATTCTTTATTCTATAAAGTATATTGTATATGATTTTCATTGGTTTAAAATGTATTATTTTACGATGTGTGTGCATATTTGACATAATTTGCAATTCAATGAAACATTCAAGGCTGCCAACTGAATCTTCAAAATGAATGTTATGTTTTAAATCTCTGTTCTGATGTCTGTCTAAGAAACCATTTCTTATTTGACATTTTATAACTTATCACTACTAGATTCGTCCTGTAGTGTTAACCGTAGTAGTGCGAAACTTCAAAGTTTGGAGCACCGCCGCATGGTTGCGAGTCTGTCGGTATTCTACAGGTTGCATTTCGGTGAGTGTGCGTCGGAATTACATCAGTTAATTCCCCCGGCCCCTTTCCAATACCGAACGAGCAGGGAGACTGCTAGGAGACACCGATATACAGTGGAAATGCCGAAAATACGTACTATGCGATTCGCTTCCACGTTTATAGTACGGACGGCCAAACTGTGGAACTCCTTGCCGGAATCCCTGTTCCCACTGAACTACAACCTAAAAAAGTCTTCTATTTTATAATAACTTTTTGTTATGAGTAAGTTTTTTAAGTTTATTAGGAAAGTTTTAATACTATCGATACGCTTAAGGTCGTCTGGTAATTTGTTAAATATTTTAATAGCCATTGAATGTGGGCCCGAGCTCTGCATTTGTAATCTACACCTTGGTACTTGCAAATTGTATTTATGTCTTAGTACGTGTTTGCGCGGTATATCTGCTAGTTTTTGGAACAGATACGGATATTTTTTTACAAAATAGCAAATTTCATAAATATAAATACATGCTACTGTCAGTATTTTAAATTTTATAAAATATTGTTTATGAAATTGGAATTTTGTGATATCGGGGACTTTTATTTGGGCAAGTATACGTATGCATTTTTTTTGTGCTACAAACAAGTCATTTACATCTACACTGTTACCCCAGAGGATGATACCGTACCTGAGCCACGAGTATGCGTATGCGTAGTACGTAGTAAAGTCAAATATGTATTTTATTTATTGATAATTTAATTTGATAGGTAATATACATTTATATATTTTGTGAAAGTTTTAAGTGTCTAGCAGCTCCAGTTATTGATATATAGCTAAAAAATAAAAAAAAAAACACGTTTATTGTATGGGGACCTCCCTTAATATTTTTTATTTTTAATATTGTGTTTTATAGAAATACATATCTTGTGAAAGTTTCAGCTTTCTAGCTATTACGGTTTCTGAGATACAGCCTGGAGACAGACAGACAGCGGGGTCTTAGTAATAGGTTTTACCTTTTAGGTACGGAATCCTAAAAACATGAGTGACGAAATACCTGTCTGTATACTCTTACCATATTCGCATTCGAATTAATAAATTGATTTGCATTTGAATGTATTTCCTGCTGCAGCCGGCGCCAGAGCTGTGGGTGGAGGCCAAGACTGAAGATGGCAAGTCTTACTACTACCACTCGCGGACGCGGGAGACCACCTGGACGAGACCGACGGAGGGGCCCACGTGCAACATCATCACGCAGCAGGATATGGAGGCCATGGCTATTGCCGGTAAGAGGCCAACTTCTTCCACTCTCCTCTATCAGCCGTCGTCTCTACACTCTTTTCACTCTCATGTCCTCATTCACACACTCCACTCATGTCTTCTTCCACTCTCCTCTATCAGCCGTCGTCTCTATACTCACTCCTTTCTCTCTCATGTCCTCATTCACAAACTCCATCCATGTCTTCTTCCACTCTCCTCTATCAGCCGTCGTCTCTACACTCACTCCTTTCTCTCTCATGTCCTCATTCACACACTCCATCCATGTCTTCTTTCACTCTCCTCTATCAGCCGTCGTCTCTACACTCACTCCTTTCTCTCTCATGTCCTCATTCACACACTCCATCCATGTCTTCTTCCACTCTCCTCTATCAGCCGTCGTCTCTACACTCACTCCTTTCTCTCTCATGTCCTCATTCACACACTCCATCCATGTCTTCTTCCACTCTCCTCTATAAGCCGTCGTCTCTACACTCACTCCTTTCTCTCTCATGTCCTCATTCACACACTCCATCCATGTCTTCTTCGGTCGGCCTCTTGCCCTTCTTCCTTGCACTATCAAATCTAAAAGAATGGAGTCTGGAGGATCTGTCGAGTGCACCCGTGTCTGGGTGCACTTACAACACTACACATATATAGATCAATCACTATGTTGCACTGTACCTTACAACCTGGCATGTAAGGGTTGTTCACCCTTTATTTTTATTTTAAATATACGTTTTTTTATTAATTTATTTGATTTATAGGCGAGCAGCATTATGCTGATGTGCCTATATCACACTGATTTGAAATTTATTTTTTAACAGTTCACAGTTTAAAGTTCACTAGTGCACTGATCACAGGTTAGCAAGAGTTTTGTTTTGTTTTCTTTAACCAGCTAACAAGCCGGTTTTTTTTATTTTATTTTATTTTTATAATGTGGCATTAAAAAATACATACAGCCTTAAATTTTTACTTTTTTATCGCCAACTCTTATTTTTTTATGGCCATTTTAATAATTTAATTATGTTCCATCCCAACTGTAGTTAAGGCAAAACAACGTTTGCTGGCTCAGCTAGTAATTACATAAAAATAAGTGAAAATCAAATGAAAATGTAAAATTAAAAACAATTATATAAAGATCAGAAACAGGCCGAAATAATTAATTATTTATTATGGTTCCATACCAAAAAGGTAAAAACGGGACCCAATTACTAAGACTCCACTGTCTGTCTCCAGGCTATATTTCGGAAACCGTTATAGCTAGAAGCTAAAACTTTCTCAAGATATGTATTTCTCGTGCCGCTATAACAACAAATACTAAAATTAAAAAATATTAAGGGGGTCCTCATACAGTAAAGTAAGTAGTCTTAGTACAAGCAGTCGTTAAGCCAAGTCAGAGGCCTTCGGGCAGCTTGAAAACTCCCGACACCAGAGCTTGGCCACTTAGCTCATATGAAGAAGAATTAATCTAGTATAATATTGTAAACTAGTATACATTCCTAATCCAATATGGCCACAATCATAAATAATGTAATGTATTTAGAAGACAAAATTAAATATTTAGTGTACTTCCACTGTGATCCGAAATCCAAATTAAGACTAGTAAAGGAAAAATTAACTAAGATTATAATCAACTAAGATTAATTAAGATTAACGTTACCTATCACAATTCTGAATTCTTAACTCAACACGTGTTTCGCCTAACCACAAGGCATCATCAGGATGACTCTTCGAACGACAAGTCGAGAGAGATGTATTTATTTATTCTATGTACAGGCGAGTAGCATTATGCTGATCTGCCTGTATCACACTGAGTTGACATTTTATTTTACGCAGTTCATATAATGTCTACAGTTCAATGTCAATGTTTAAAGACCACTGATCACAGGTTAGCTTTTAAACACTATAGTAGAAGAGCCCGTGAAGATCGTCCTTCACCGATCTGATAACCAGATGAGACATATTTTTTATAAACAAATGTGCCTAAAATTGCTTGCCCATCGAAAAGTGCTCATGGCTATTTTTAATTAAATAAACTTTTATTGATTTTTTTTTCATCACATTCAAACTTTTGATAACCAAATGAAATTTATTTCACTAATAGTTTTTAATACACAGAATATGCCTCGGTATGCTTGCCTACTCATTTCAGTGTATAACTACCTGGCAAGCAGGTGTAAACAGGTAAGTCAAAATAGTTGACTCATTCGATTTTGATGCGCTTCATAGGAGTAACAACGATTCTGAACAGTTAGAATGTTATTTTTATTTTTGATAATTGTAGCTAAATTATCATTTGACTATACACGAGCATGCGCAAAAAAAAAGCCATGAGCACTTTTCGATAGGCAAGCAATTTTAGGCATATTTGTTTATAAAAAATACTTAATAAAAAATACGTTTCATCTGGTTATCAGATCGGTGAAGGACGATCTTCACGGGCTCTTAGACTACTAGCACCGTTTTCCAATCTAGACATTTCATTTATATCTAGGTCACACCACTTCTATGTAATAATTATTTCATTGTATTGTGTTGCAGGTCAGGTAACCATTGAGGGGACCACGGCGGGGCCGACCGCGACGGGGCAGACCGCAGCGGTGCAGACCGTGGCGGGGCAGACCGTGGCGGGGCAGGCCGTGGCGGGGCAGACCGTGGCGGGGCAAAACATGGCGGGGCAGAACATGGCGGGGCAGAACATGGCGGGGCAGAACATGGGCGGTGTAATGCCGCAGGTGATGCAGCACGCACCCGGCTCGGTGGCAGCCTACATGAACCAGGCGCCGCCTTGGCTCAATGACGGTCAGTACATTAATGCTACTATCTTCTTCTCCTTTACCATTTCCCACTAGGTGGGGTCGGCGCAGCCTGTTTTTCGCTTCCACGCCACTCTATCAGCCGTCATCTCCACATTCACTCCCTTCTCATTCATATCCTCCTTCACACAATTCATCCACGTCTTCTTTGGTCGACCTCTCTTTCCGCTACTTCTTACAATCATATCCATACTTATCCTAGTCACATGCATCTCCTCTCTACGCATTACATGTCCGTACCACGCTAACCGTCCACTCTTCACTTTCTCTGACACAGGCGCCACTTTCAAACTTCCTCTAATATACTCATTTCTTACCTTGTCCATTCTTGTTACTCCACACATCCATCGCAACTATTGCATATACAATTAATGCTACTATCCTACTAATATTATAATGCTGGGGCTACATAAGCGGGCGAAGATTGGCGCGCAAAACATCGTGCCTCTGGGCTTACACGATGATTTTGTCTACACATAACGGTTAAGGTTCGGAAAACGGCCAATGGCAAATATTCGTTGTTCCAGTTGTGCGGCCGAGACGATAGTCTCGCTTCAAAGTGTGGGCGACACTGAAGTGACGTAAAATATCATGACTCAATTATGAGTCATGATATTTTTGAATTATCAAATATAATTTATTTGACGACCTAATTGTAAATGTATTTATTTAAATAGATGACAAAATTAAATATTTAGTGTACTTCCGCTGTGATCCGAAATCCAAATTAAGACAAGTAAAGGAAAAATCAACTAAGATCAATTAACCAAGCTTAATTAACTAAGATTAATTAAGATTAACGTTACCTATCACAATTCGGAAATTCTTAACTCTACACGTGTTTCGCCTAACCACAAGGCATCATCAGGAGATATCAACAGGCATCATCATTAGGATAGAACGACAAGTCTCTCGACTTGTCGTTCGAAGAGTCAGCATCTCCTGAATAATCCTTAATTGATCTTAGTTGATTTTTCCTTTACTTGTCTTAATTTGGATTTCGGATCACAGCGGAAGTACACTAAATATTTAATTTTGTCATCTATTTACAATGGATTTCCGCAAAATAACGCCTGAGTCAATAAGTTAATGTATTTATTTGGTTACGTTCCAGCTGGCAAGGACGGCATGACCCTGGAAGAGAGCGTGGCTCAGCTGATGGAGAGCGACGACGCTCCTCCCGGGGAGGCTCCGCTCGCGCCCACCTCGGCGGCCGGACAGCTTGCTGGTAACATGATATTTTTTTGTTATTATATATAAAATGTCCATGTCACAATGTTAGTTACCGTACTCCTCCGAAACGGCTTGACCGATTTTTGCCAAATTTTATATGCGTATTCAGTAGGTCTGAGAATCGGCTACTATCTATTTTCCATATCCCTAAGTGATACGGCAGCTAGTTATGTATATATTAATTTAATTTGTAAGTTTAATACAATAATAAACAGCAGATTGGGGAATAATTGCGGCAGCAAATTTATCTGGTGATTCAGCTAGGAAATGCTGCAAGCCTAATGGGTACGTTTGGGCGAGAGGCTTTGACATAGTAGACTTTAAGACATAATTTTATTATATTTGAATGTTATCTTATATATAAAATTTCCGTGTCACAGTGTTTGTTACCGTACTCCTCCGAAACGGCTTGACCGATTTTTTCCAAATTTTATACGCGTATTCAGTAGGTCTGAGAATCTACTATCTATTTTTCATACTTTACGTGAGACAAAACAACGTGTGCCGTGTCAGCTAGTATTAATATAAAGTTATCTCAAAATAGTTTAAATACCCTGACAATGTTTACTGTTTTTTACCTAAAAATAAAATAAAAACAGTAAACATGTAAACATAAGATACACAGTACTACTGCACTACTGCACACATAACATAAGCATCCCACTATAGGTTGCCACTGCTGGGACTCGGGGCCTTCCCGCACTAGGAGAGAGATATAGGCTAATAATCCACCAAGCTGGCCAAGTGCGGGTTGGTGGATGACACGTCTTCGGATATTGTGGTCCTCAAACATGCCGGTTTCCTCACGATGTTTTCCTTAACCGTAGAGCGAGTGCAAATCCACACATAACTTGAAAAACAAGTCATTGGTGTAGGGCCGGGGCGAACCAGGGGCAGTCTGGTTGAAAAGCAGACGTTATTACCACCGAAACACATTCACCAATATAATAATATTTTTTAAGTTGCATATAATAAAAAATATTATAAAAACCTAAAAGCTAGCGTGCCACTGGCAGCATGCCAAGGCAAGTTTCCATATATATGAAATGTAAAATACTTATAATACTTTTTACACATGACGATTCTGCAAGCTCCATAATCATATATTCGCTCTATCTTTATATGTTTAGCTCCATATTTAAATTAGAAACGGGATTACTTTCACAAAAACTCTTTGATCTCTGTTTAAACATATTATTATTACTGCATATTAGAATTTGTTATGTTCTCTGGCAACTTGTTGTCCCTGTTTCTGTACTTTAGCTAGTCTATTTGCTGGCAGAACTTAACCTATCTTCCTACCTAAATAATATGGAATAGCATCTTTATTATTCTGGTACATTTTATTATCATGAATTTCTAGCAGGCTATTATATATGTACATTGAAATTACTGTCATTATCCTGTCCTTTTCAAAATATTTCCGAGCTGAGCTACGTTTCTTTAAACCATTAATTATTCTGACCTCTTTTGATATTTCAATACTTTGAATATATCGGTTGCATTGCCCCATACATCTCCTACGCTACAATTCTGGCCACAAAATCTTGTCGAGCAGCCTCAAACAATTGCGAGAAATAATATACAGTAATGGCGTGCCTAGTATATGAATGTATATATGCATAATAAACAGATACAAGCGATTTTTTATCCAATAAAGGTCTAAAGGTTTAAACAATGCATAAAATTGGCACTAGCTCATTTCTTACAAAGTTTTTTATATGTGCACTATTTTCAATAGGATTATGTATCTACAACCCTACAGGCTGGCTAAATCTAGCGAATTAATTTGGGCCCTGGTGTCTTCAACAGTTTACCAAACACGATCAAAAGTGTCTTATCGAGTAAACTTTTTACAGATTCGACGATTTTCTAAAAAGATGAATTTCGACGGCTGTACGAAACGTATAGAACTACTAGCAGATCGTCCCGGCTTCACACGAGCTATAAAATAATCTAAGTTGGAAAGAAAAACAAAATATAGCCTATGTAACTCGGGGATAAATGTAGCTTCTAAAAGGTGAAAGAATTTTTCAAATCGTTCCAGTAGTTTCCTATTGTTGTCAAACAATAGGAAACTACTGGAACGTTAGCCTATTGGCGTCAAACAAACAAACAAAAATATCAAACTTTTCCTCGTTACAATATTGGTATAGATTTATTTGATTTATAGGCGAGCAACATTATGCTGATGTGCCTAAATCACACAGAGTCGAAATGTTATTATAAACAGTCCACAAGTACCAAAGTACCTGTCGAAATGATATCGTATCGATTTCTCGTAGCGCGTATAGCTTGTATGTAGGGTTTCTCATTTCTCGACCTTTTTTATATCCCGGAGCACGAGATTTCTCGACCACTTTTTCCCGGGAATTCCCGGTTCGAGAACTCTCGTAGAGAAACTCTACTTGTATGCCAGCTACGATAAACTGCGCCGTTCAAACTGTACAGTTTGATCGTAACCATTTCTCGTAGCGTGTATGGCCACCATTACGTCCACAGTCCAATGTCAATGATCAAGATCTTCACATTGTGTTATTTCTTTTTCAGGAGCAAACCCATACCCTAACTACTCGGCGGCCGCCTACCAAACCAACATGAATAACATGCCACCTATGAGCCAAGGCCAAACAATGGCCATGGGTCAACCTGGACAGCAAATGCCAGGGATGGGCCAGCCTGGACAGCAAATGCCAGGGATGGGCCAGCCTGGACAGGCTATGCCAGGAATGGGCCAGCCTGGACAGGCTATGCAAGGAATGGCCCAGCCTGGACAGCCTATGCAAGGAATGGGCCAGACTGGACAGCCTATGCAAGGAATGGGACAGCCAGGTAAGTTTTCAGCTGTTTATTTAATGTTTTGTGGGTAAGGCGCATATATTATAGGTATAAAATCAAACAATATCTTAAATTTATAGTTTCATTGTAATAAATATTTTTTTTTCAAACATTTACTCATTGCACATGCGGCTGGTTAACCCCATAACTAAACCATTTTTAGATTGTATTATAGTTGCTAACACAACTGATGTACTACATATACATACATACATATTTAACACCCAGACCGACAGTCAACAAATTCAGTTCATAGGTCAAAGGTGTCTCTATATAACGACACTGAAGGGACTGTGTATTTTATGGTGTTATAGAGAGTGGTCGTCAAATGGAGAGAATGTGAATGAAACATCTGAATTAGCTCATGCCAGTAAAGCTCACTGCGAGAGCCTGCGATACAAGTTTATTCTTAGTGCAGACCTCGCAGGACAACCAATTTACAATTTTTGCTTTATGAGTAGCTAAACTAGCAATTAGTGTAAATGAGATTGTTTTTGTAATGTTTTAGTTAAGCAACTATTTGTATTTTGTATTTGTATGTATCATTGTATATGGAATACAAGCTAAACCAACTAAAGCCAATTGATTTTGATGCTCTAGAGAAGAGTTTGTCGTAAAATCGAGTGACGTTACATGGAGCTTACACTATATATAAATCCATGATATTATTATTATTAACGTATGCATTTAGCTAGTATTATATTGTTTAGATTTTATTATATTTCTTTGGCATTGCATAATATATTACACTGATCAACAAAAAAACATTTTTTCTGTGTAACAAGAAAAATTTTGCCTGATTCTGTTAGGAATAAGGTCAAGTAGAGTAGAATTAGTAGTCTAGTATTTCAGATACGAATAGTTTTATTGTAATATGATTTTGAATAAAATGTCTTGTGGATCCGTTCCCCGCGTTCATCACTAACAGCACCCAAGTTTGGAGGAAAAAGTATAAATGCGAATCTAAAAAATGCATTTTTAAGGACATATTGCAGCCTAAGGCTTTATAATTCTCTAAAAGTTCCTCGACAATAGTTTGATAGTCATTTGATCGGTGATTTCTAAAAAAAAATTCAGTTATTTTTATAAATGATTCCCAAGCTGGTTTTTGCAAAATCATCGATATGTTCTTTAAATATATCGTCTTTTATCACTTGCCTGATTTGAGGACCTTCAAACACACCCTCTTTAATCTTGGCGTCACTGATTTTAGGGAATTTTCTTTTAGGTATTGAAATCCAGCGCCATTTTTATCTATTGCTTTCACAAAATGTTTCATCAGGCCAAATTTTATATGGAGAGGTGGTAAAAATATATGTTTAAATTGTACTATGGAGCATGGAGCATGTTTTACATTTTTTATTCCTGGAGTAAGAGATTGTCTTTCGTGCCAATTTTTCTTAATGTAATGGTTCTTCCTATCCTCCTAACAAAATTTTGTATACCTAAGTTGCAATCCTAATAAAAAGGCAACAACTTTTAAATATTCGCAAATGTTCCATATTATATGTTCGTCATATATAATATTTTCTAGAATGATTTCTATTTTCAAGAAATTTCATTGTTTCATAGGATTCTTTCAAGTTAGCACCATAACCTACCGGTACGGAGGGACTACTAGTACTACTAGTCCTAATCAAATTAATATCCATATGATTTTGTGGAGAGAATAGGTAGATATTTCGAAATTACTGCTAACTTTTCTTGTTACAAAATTTTGTTGATCAGTGTTATTATTGTTTAACAACTTAGTTACTTGTATATATGTATATTAGACTAGATATATACTCGTAAATCTAGACGTAACAATTTATAAACGTAAACTTTGGGAGGGGAATCTGGTCACGTAGCACAGACTAACGACTAGCACGAGACCAGAAGCTTCGTTATTATTATTGTGTATCTGTACCTTTACGGCAATAAATATTTTTGTATTTTGTATTTTTTGATATAATAATGGATTGAATAAGTACCATGCGTGCCAACTAAGAATAAGACTGTCAAACCGCCATCTTGCCCAATAATACGCGTTAACATCATTACCAAAGTGTATGGTGTGCAATAAAAATTGTTAACAAATTATATTCAGTTTATATGTTTGATTTATGCTGTTTTGCTATTTCTTATACATTTATCTTAATTAATCCAAAATTATCAAGTAATAAATTCAAGAATAATTATTATTATATACAAATATTAAATTTATATCTATGAAGCAAAAAAAATATAATTAAATTTATTTTTTACGCTTTCTTTGCTGGCAGTAGTATTTTGACAGTTATCGTGTGAAGTTGACGCGCGATCCTATTCTTAGTTGGCACGCATAGTAATGTGATGTATAATGTGTCGCAGGCGGCGCGGGCGCGGGCGGGTACGGGGGCGGCTGGGGCGGGTGGGGCGGCTGGCCGCCGCCGCTCGTCGCCAACCCGCCGCCCAACCTCGCCAACGCTGCCATGCCCGACGGAGGTCAGTACTCGCACCACTTCTCATTATTAACATACTGATACATATATTGTCAAACTGTATATATTATGGTGTTACAATAAGGTCAATTTAGTCCTAACAGTATCGTCCTTTACGAACATACTTTAATTATCTTATCTTATATCTTTAAATGAGCAATTGTTGTATTTTTATATATAACTAGCTGACCCAGCAAACGTTGTTTTGGCTCACTTAGGGGTATGAAAAATAGATAGTGTAGCTTATATGACACGTTCGTAGATTTACCATAGCAGCGCCATCTATTGATTACTTACTCAACCCAGTCGAAAGGTATCGACATCTGTTAGAATCATTTGGAGTTAACAGATAATTGTGACTGTCAAATAATAACAGACAATAATTAGCAATAAATTAAAATTGCGACTATAATTTGAGATTTAAACTATCCTATCTCTCAAGTTGGATCGAACTGCACATGGTGTGCGAATTTTATTATAATCGGTTAAGTGGTTTAGGAGTCCATTGAGGACAAACATTGTGACACGAGATTTATATATATTAAGATAAGATGGTGATACTATATGGTAAATTTAGTCCCAACAGTTTCGTCCTTTACGAACATACAATATTATTACATTATTTTTTTTATCTTATATCTTTAAATAAGCAATTATTGTATTTTTGTATATAATTGGAATCTCGGAATCGGCTCCAATGATTTTCATGAAATTTAGTATATAGGGGGTTTCGGGGGCGATAAATCGATCTAGCTAGGAATGATTGTTAGAAAATGTCATATTAAAAAAAAAAACGGTCAACCAGGTACTATTTCCGTGCCTGGCGTGAATAAGTTGACATGTCCAAAATGACAATTTTTCAGGACGGCCATTTAAAAGTTTGACCTCTTCCTGTAATGTAACCTCTTTATGTTATTACCACTGGCTTTATCTCAAAAAGTTGTGTACATTAAGAGCTGTAAATTTTTTACATACAAATATCGTATGCGTAGAATGCATTTGACATTGACCCGCCAACACGCACTGGACCAGCGCGGTGGGATACGGTCCAAAACCCCCCAACATGAATAACAGAATGCATTAGGCCAATAAAAAAAAAAGTGCAAGTCGAGATGTCAACGTATTCACGCCAGGTACTATTTATTTATGTATGACTTGGTTCCAGGTGGAACAGCTCAGCAGATGGGCGTGGCGGGGCCGGATCAGGGCGGTATGCTGCATGACCAGGTGCAGCAGTTGGAGAGCTACAAACAGCACCAAAGGATGCTCAAAACTGCTCAAGCACCGCTGCCATATAAAAGAGAGCTTGTAAGTGGAAGAACATCTTAAATATTTAACAGATTAACAATTTTTTTTTTAAATATTTCATTTACAAGTCAGTAGTAGATATTAAATGTCATAATTAATAAAATGTACATAATAGTAATATATTAATAGTGGCAATAGAATTACATACCAATCTAATGTATCCATTTCTCTGGTACAGTGCAGCGAAAGCTTTTCATTTGGCTACTAAAAAATTCGTTATCTGATCAGGACAATAATCACAGATAAAACAATACACTTCAACCGTCCAGATATTACACTGCACGACAAGGTAAATAATACTGTATACCTAATAGATATAGCTATACCTAACAACTTGATAACCACTCATACAGAAAAAATTGCTAAATACACTGACCTTGCAATAGAATTAATGACCCAATGGAGAGTAGATGCAGTCAGAACTATACCTATCATATTATCTTCTACAGGTGTCATCCCGTATACACTGCACACATCCCTCAAAACACTTGACATGCACTCCCATACATTTGCGCAGCTTCAGAAGGCAGTGATTTTAAACACATGCCGAATCGTACGCAAATTCCTGTCACAAAACCAAACTTAAGTTACTTAGATACCATTTCCCGTTTGGCTTAATGGCTCGCGGATTTTGGTTAAACCTCGTCATAGGTACGAGAGAATCAACGACAAAAGTTTTAAATAATAATAATTAATTGCTCTTTATTTCAGATAATAAAGATCCATATGACAAATGATAATAAATAAAGAAACAAAGTTAAAATACAAAAAATAATACATAATTAGGTGGCAATAGCCATCAATTGCCCGTACTTGCAGATCAGAGCAGCCTTTCTGCCAGACCCTATTTTTAACCGACTTCATTACACTTGTCAACTCTAACTATACCTCTACTATGAATGAAGCGATCCGTTTGCGCTGTAGGTATAGCATTATAGGTATCCACTCGGGCGTCAAAAAACATGCCGGAGGCAGTGCAGCACCTCAACAGCCCCATCAGCTGCCTAAATAATAAATAAATAAATAAAAGTTCTTTATTTCAGGCACAAAATAACCCATATGAAAATTAAATCATAATAATAATAATAACAGGCACTGTATAGGGGTGCCAGTCAATATAAGAATAAAAAATAAAATAAAGTAATACAAATAGTCACAGCATTATGTGCCGGGTCATTTCTTGTTTTGATCCGTGTGATATTGTTGTATGCTACTCTAATGGAGCTGTGTGCTCTTGTGGTATAGGCAATGAAGAAGAAGATGTTTATCTAAATTCAAATTCAAATCGTTTATTGCATCATTTAAATGTTATACAAGATAAAATTATCATAGAACATAAAATGTACCCTAATCAGGGTGTTGGAATTCTGGTTTGAAGCGAGCCGATTTAATTTTTTTCTTCCAATATATGCTGTACATATGTGTCATTAAAACTTTTATCATTTAAGAATTCGTCATCTGTATAATAACACTTGTATAATAATATTTCTTTCAGGATTTTTTCAAATGTGTTATGATCATTTAAGTTTTTTCATGTGGCCGGTAGGTTATTATAAATTTTTATTGCCATAGCATTTGGCCCAGAACTTTTCATATTTAGTCTAGATTTTTGGATGATGAATTTGTTAGCATATTTAGGTCTAAGTTGATATTTACGGTTTTTATCTTGATCCGCTCTATTAAAAAACTCTGGATATTTATTTATAAATTTACACCGTTTATATTTTCTGAAATATGACTTGTGTAAGTGTTTAATAAGTCAATCGTTTTATCAGTACAAGGAATTCATAGAAGTTAAATAAAATTAATAATTTAATTGAATTTATATCTATATAATATAAAATTGTATTATAATCAATATTATGACGAATTTCTAATTTATTATTTTTATACATTATTTTAATGACGTGTATATCTATGTATACCAATAAAGAGAGTATTATGAGTATTATGTTGTATTGATATGTCAGGGAGACTTACGCGAGCTAGGATACGGATTATTTTCTTTTGTATAACAAAAACGGAACGGAAAACGTCTGAGCTATTTCCCCAAAGGACAATACCATATCGGATCCAGGAAAGGAGTTCTAAAAGGAGTTTAGACGTGACAACGTCTTAAATTAGGTTGCGGCTGGGAGTCACTTATGAAAAAGTGTAACGCCCGGTAACGTTACGATGAATCACCGAACGAGAGAGAGGCCCGCCGAATGCCTTGCGTCTCTCTCCCACTCAACTATGATCGGTCTGCCGCGCGCGCAGCACGCGGCAGACGTTGTCACGTAAAATCTTCGCCCGTAAAACCGACTTTACAGGCAACCATTTTTTTCCTCAATTTTTGACAGTCCATCCCGCCGGAGCTCCAGAAGCTAGCAGACGAGTGGACGACGCACCGCTCGCCCGACGGCCGGCCCTACTACTACCACGCGGGCAAGAAGGAGAGCGTGTGGGAGAAACCCAAGGCCATCAAGGATGTCGACGGTTAGTACACGCGCTCTTATTTTTTTTTACACATTTACACACGGCTGGTTAGCCCCATACTGAACCATTTCTAACTCGTATTATGGTTGCTAACACAACTGATATACTACATATACATACATACATCTTAATATATAATTATAAATCTCGTGTCACAATGTTTGTCCTCAATGGACTCCTAAACCACTTAACCGATTACAATAAAATTCGCACACCATGTACAGTTCGATCCACCTTGAGAGATAGGATAGTTTAAATCTCAAATTATAGTCGCAATTTTAATTTGTTGCTAATTATTGTCTGTTATTATTTGACAGTCACAATTATCTGTTAACTCCAAATGATTCTAACAGATGTCGATACCTTTCGACTGGGTTGAGTAAGTAATCAATAGATGGCGCTGCTATGGTAAACCTACGAACGTGTCATATAAGCTACACTATCTATTTTTCATACCCCTAAGTGAGGCAAAACAACGTTTGCCGGATTAGCTAGTTAGTAATTATACGTCAAAAATTAAAAAAATGTCAATATGAAATACAATGAATTTGAAATACATGTCATATGGAATAATTTCAATATTATTTCCTAATAAAATAATAATAATATTCAACAATTACATACATTACATTACATTTATTCTTCTATTACTTCATAATTTGATTCCACCATCTTTGACAACCTCGTTGGCGCAACGGTTACCATGCCGGACTGCTAATCAGAAGGTTCCGGTTTCGATTCCCGGCCCGGCCGACATCTTTGTGCTTAACTAAATTTGTTGGCTGTCGGTCTGGGGTTAAATATGTATCTATGTAAAATATGTATGTATGGTATATGTAGTATATCACTTGTGTTAGCAACCATAATACAAACTAGAAATAGTTTAGTATGGGGCTAACCAGCCGCGTGTGAAATGTGTACAAAAAACTATTATTTGTATTAATTATTTAACTTAAATTTTTAACAATAAAACACAAAAACATTAGGCGGTGTGAGCTACAGGGACAGGAACCTCCGGACAATGCGCGCCGTGTCGAGTATGACTGCCTTCTGTATCCGACCCTTGATCCATCCATCTAGCGAGAGCCTCGCGAGATGTCGGTCGAAGCTCGTCGCTTATTCTTATTACTATAAATAAAACAGTAGTTGCCCGCGGCTCCGCCCGCGTGTAGTCGCTTTTCGGGTCTGCTCCACCACCATGCAGAACCTATTAATTGGTTAATAACCTAATTATATTGGTTTGTAGTACATGTCATGTATCAGAGATGGCGCTGTATGTGAAAAATGAATTTCCCTGTTTTCCTCCTTTTCTGTTAATTTTCTCTGAATGTTGTTTGCAACAAACCTCACGGAGCCCGAGACCTTTCCAACGAATGCTGTACCGTGGAAATCGGTTCGTGCGTTCTGGAGTTATAGCGTCAGGAAGGAAAATCAGACTTTTTTTTCCGAAGGATTTTTATACCTATTATAGATTATATATATATTTTACAGAGCTGAAAGCCAAAATAAAAGCAGAGAAGGACCGAGCGGAGAAGTTGGCTATCATCAGAGACAAGGAGATTAAGAAAAACTTGGATAGTGAGTAAAATTTAAAGTTGTTTTTTTTTTTCACAAATCCCTACTACCTACTGGAGACTGAATCGCAACAAGTCCCAAGGCTCGAAGTAAACACAAGGAGAAGCATCCAATTCTTATTCGTATGAGCTAAGTGGCCAAGCTTTGGTGTCGGGAGTTTTCAAGCCGCCCAAAGGCTTCTGACTTGGTTTAACGACTGTTTGTACTAAGGCTTACAGCCGGAACCTACAGTTTAACGTGATACACTTACAACATTTTACTACATTTTAATCTGACCCACGTTAGTGCCCAGGTGAAAACGCCACTTGAAAAACGACAGTCTTGTGCATGGTCACCCATCCGAACACCGTCAGATTCAGATTCAGATGTTTTATTAACCATAATAACATTCATTATTTTTGGTACGTCATTTACAGAGGATATGTGATATGTCTTAATGCTAAATATAAAATATAATTTAAATGTCCGTGAAAGTCTGATAAACGTCAAATTTAGAATTGTTTTTTTATTATAACTTAAACTCAAAATATCCTTCTGTGAGCTTCATGTCCACGTATTCGTCTAATCCGTCCGCATCGACCTTTGCTTGATCGTGTCAGATCACCCTAGCTAGCCGAGCTACAGGCGTTACTAAGCATCCAATGGGGTGCTATACATTCTCTCCTTTTAATGACCGATCTCTATAACACCATAAAATGCACAGTCCCTTCGGTGTCGTTGAGTGTACACTGTACATACATATATGTACACTAGCATATTAAATGTAAGATATATTAGTAGGAATTAAATAATTTTTGGAAATTGAAGTAAGTGTGACAGTTTCTTTCGTGCAAACATAATAATATAATATGAATAGAAGACGAAATGAAATATTTGGTGTACTTCCGCTGTGATCCGAAACCCAAATTAAGACAAGTAAAGGAAAAATTAACTAAAATCAGTTAAGATAAATTAACTTATATTCATTAAGATACCTATCACAATCCGGAAATTCTTAACTCAACACGGGTTTCGCCTTTCCACAAGGCATCATCAGGAGATGTTGACTCTTCAAACGACGAATCGAAAGCCTTCGATTCGTAGACTAAATATTTAATTTTATCTTCTATTTACAATGGATTTCCGCAAAGTAACGCCTGAGTCAATAAGTTATGTAATATGCCTTCTGAGAACTGATTGTTTGAATGCTCCCCAGTAATAGATGTGGAGGCGCATGAGTTGGAGAAAGCTGCCGCGGAGGCCAAAGCTATCGCCGACCGGGAGAAAGCCGCCGCGGAAGAGGTTAGTGCTGCTTCTTACGGAATACAGAACTTTATCTAATAATCTTATCTTTTTTTTTTTTTTGACACTTTCACACACGGCCGGTTAGCCCCATACTGAACCATTTCTAGCTCGTATTATGGTTGCTAACACAGCTGATATACTACATATACATACATATTATATATAAATACATATATATTTAACACCCAGACCCACAGCCAACAAATTTAGTTAAGCACAAAGATGTTGACCGGGCCGGGAATCGAACCCGGAACCTTCTGATTAGCAGACCGGCATGGTAACCTTTACGCCAACGAGGTCGTCTTATATCTTTAAATCAGCATGAATATATAATTGGAATCTCGGAATCGGCTCCAACGATTTTCATGAAATTTAGTATATAGGGGGTTTCGGGGGCGATAAATCGATCTAGCTAGGAATCAATTTAGAAAATGTCATATTAAAAAAAAACGAGCAAAGCTTGGTCAACCAGGTACTTAGAAATAAAAAAGATACGTTAAAGGCAAGTCACACTACAACCATTACTTAAATACTTAAGAAGACTAGTTAGATTAAATTTAAAAAACTTACAATTTTCATTAAGGCTTTCCGAGCCCCATACTAAATGCTTCTCAGACTGGCAACCATTTCCTCTAAGATTTTTAAATAGTAATCACTTAACATAAACTTAAAATGGTCTAATTGGGGCGCGAAATAGGTAATATTATACATTTTTTTATCGCAAAACAGATATATCAGCGTGATTTTTTCCAGCAAAATACACATGTATGAGTGCAGTGCAACAACTTAGCTGTTCAGTTGACAGTGTCGCTAGTGGAGATTTGTTGCCACCTAAGAGTGCTGTCGAACTTGTAATTCCAATTTTGGCCACCTGAACAGCTAAGTTGGTGACATGTATACGTATACATTGTTAGTTTCCGTTTCCGTTAGTGTCATTCTCTCTGCCAAACATGAACCCAAGCTTACCATCCGTAGTAATAAATCAACAAAATTCCGATAGATGGCAGGATCAAAAAAAGTATTGTTAAAGAGTTTGATGAAATTTATTTATTATTTTAAAATAAATTATTGCTATTTTTATATTAAGTATCGTAATAGAATTAAAAATTTAAAATATGTATAATTTTGTTTGATTATTTGAATGAAATTTAGTTATGTCAATGTCAGTTTGTCATATTTGACATACTTAAAAAAACGTATTTATATTGCAGCAATAATTTTTAGGGTTAGGTACCCTAAGAATGAAATGAATATACTACTGCGATCTTTTCTGTACTTAAAAGATAAAAACGAATGCCTTTTACAAAATATTCGCTGTCTGTCTTTCTGTCACCAGGCTGTTTCTTATACACTTTGATAGCTGAAAATTTCACAAATTATTTGTTTCCGTTGCCGTTATAACCCAAGAGTATACAAGTACTAGATACGCTATAACAACAAATACTAAAAACAGAAAATATACAAATATGAAGGGTGGATGACACGTTTTTAAAGTGTACCTTAAAAGACGTGTTATATTTTGTATTTTTGCTCAATATCAAAAACGATAACAGGACACTAAAGAATTCTACAGAATATTAAGCTACGTATTACCTCTTTTTACTCTATCTTTACAATGACACTTGGTAGATTCTTTCATGATTTCTCTCTTTCTTTCTTTCAAAATAAAATGAATGTTTGATATGGGGTTCCCATACAAAAAACATGTTTTTTCGCCATATTTTAATAATGGTACGGAACCCTTCACGCGCGAGCCCGGTTCGTACTTGGCCAATTATATCAAATTTTTATACCTACGTCTTTTGTTTACCTATCAATATCTTTAACAATCTCATAATTACAAAAGGCTTGTTTGTTTGTTTATTTGGATGTTTTTATGTTTTTTTGACGCGAATAGGCTCCGAAACTATTGGACTAAAATTAAAAATTCTTACACCGTTGGGAAGTTACATTATCCCCAAATGACATAGGCATTATATTTTGTTGCAAAGGGTAAGAAATTCTTATTAAGACTCCAGTAATGTAACACAAGGTATAAAAAAGAGTAAAAACTTTGTTTCATCGCATGCGCTAAGAAAAGTTAGTTGTGGCGGGTGTCGTTTAGTATGTCTTGAGAGCAGCGGAACCCATATATACAAAAAAAAAACTTTAATCTATGTCAAAATTATAATGCGATAAAGTTTAAATGTTTGTTCGTAACGAATAAAATATTACACTTCTGAACGACTTTCAAACATATCTCCTAGAATTGATTTTTTTTTATGCCCGTGCTAAGCCGGGATGGGCCACTAGTGTATAATTATATCAACGATACATGTAAACTGCCAGGTGTATATTTATAATAACTAAGATTTCGACAGGCCTCTTACCTTAGAATAATAATAATAGTTTTTTTTTATTTCAAATGAAGCTAAAATAATATCCATAGTCTATTATATATAAATTCCCTGATAATATGTAATTATTTACTTTTCTAATCATTAGACTTGAAGCTGTTATTCCGGATGAACCGATTTTGATGTTCTTAGCTATGTTTGATGATATTCGGATGTCCGCCAAAATAGCGGATATGATATTATTCGCAACTTTCCCAAATGAAATGGCTTACATTTTGGAATCATGCGAAAAATACAACTGTTTCATGCAATATGTTAGATGATTCGTGAGAAAAGTTTTTTCTTGTTACTCGTAACATGTACCCAATAGATTTATTTTTTAATTTCATTTGAGGTTTTAAGGTATGCACTATGAATATTAACATACACGAAAACGAAACCTATTGAAAATATTGACTTTCCCATAATATTCCTTTAAAAAAAAAGAGTTTCGAACAAAATAAAATAGCAAAATTAATAATTCATGAGATTTGAACCATAGTCAATTCAAATCATAAAAATATTTCCTGTTCCAAAAATGCTTCCTCTGCGAACGAGCCATATAATCGACAATTGAGCGTTCGAAATTGGCATGCATATTCAAATATGCTGAAGTTCAAGTGACAAAAAAAATTGTCAATGCTAGTGTGAGTGTAGCCGCATCGTCACAGAATAGATGATAGTAGATATGGGTTTTATATGGCTTTTTGTACATATTTGCTATCAACGCTTAATAAATGTTGTTTTGTGATGAGCCTTAAAAATAATACATTAACAGTAGTTTCCGCGAACCGATTCTAAAGTTACAAAAGAAATCACTTGGGATGCTGGGATGAATAAAACTAACTTATACCTATTTAACGCCATCTAGCGGCATATGAGCACTTGCAGCATGCTAGCGAACAACCTTAAATAAATATTCTACCCCATTAAATACTATAGACACTAGCACTTGTTTTTCATTTCTATTAAATTTAAAATACTACTTTTTACACATGAATAACGATTCTGCAAGCTCCATATACATATAATCGTTTAAATTATAAAAGGGATTACTTTCACAAAAACTCTTTATTTTCTGTTTAAACATACTACTGTTAAGATTTGTTATTTTCTCTGGCATCTTGTTGTACATTAATATGTTTGTATAACATCCCTGTTTCTGTACTTTAGCTAGTCTATTTGCCGGTAGAACTTTACCTATCTACGTAAACAATATGGAATAGCATCTTTTTTATTTTGGTACATTATATTTTCATGAATTTCTAGCAGGCTATTAAATATGTACATTGAAATTACTTATGCTCCTTGAACCTTTTCCGACTAGGTGTAATTGATTCAGTGTTCCATAGAAACACAGCACAAAAAAATGGCATGAGTTTACCATACTATTGTATGAATTACATACATTAAAAAATATTTCAATTGAAGTCAACCTTACCACTGTATCTTAAGGTTATGTTTCGACTAGTGCCGTAATAAACAAGCTATCTTGCTCCGTGTTATCACGCAAGCAAGATAGCTTGTTTATTACGGCACTAGTCGAGTCGAGTCTAGTGAGCTATAAAATTTTATGACCGTACGTAGTCAGCGTTAGAAAATTAAATTGTATTACTATACTAATACAGCTTAAATTCCTAAAACCACACTCTTATTTATGGTCTTATTTTCCTTGCCGTTTATAGAGACATCACCTTAAATCTAAAAAAAATTTGATCGAAGGCGGCACAACAAGTTTTCCTCTTCCACACGATTCTGTCAGCTGTCATATCCACTCCCCTTTTCTTTCATATCCTCATTTACACAATTCTGTCACTAGTTCTTATCAGCCTACATCTTCCTAGGTCGACTTGTGAATCAAAATAAAAAAAAAAACATCCTGAGAGCCTATTTGCGTCAAGCAAACAAAAAATTAAACTTTTCCTCTTTATAATTATTTTTATTTTTATTCTTTGATGGGTTTGCGCTTGATCAGAATTCACCTGATGGTAAGCGATATTGTGATCTAAGGTGGAACGCGCTTACCCAGAAGAAACCGGTTCACTCGTGCTAATAATATAATATTGGCATAGATGGTGCAAATAATGACCAAAAATATCAAACACCCATGTTCGCAATAAATAAATTTCATTTGATTTTTCAGAAGGAAAAACAAGAGCGAGAACGCCTAGAGAAAGAGAAAGAGGAACGTGAGAAGGCGGAGAAAGAGAAGGAAGAGCAGGAGAAAGCTGAAAAGGAGAAGGAGAAGACTAAAGCAGCGGACAAGAGCAGGCCTATATCCAGCACGCCCATATCTGGCACGCCTTGGTGAGTGTACCATTTATAGAGAGACCAGCTGAGCCGGCAAACATTGTTTTGCCTTAGGTACAGTTAAAACACTATAATTAATCAGTAAATTACTAAAATTGCCATATACAAATTTAGGTTTGTATGTATATATATTGTCACTTTAAAAAAAAATTTCGTCAAAATATTAAAGCATGTCCATATCTGGCACGCCTTGGTGAGTGTTACATTTATAGAGAAACTAGCTCACCCGGCAAACATTGTTTTGCCTTAAGTACAGTTAAACACACCAAAGGAAGACCTCGACCTCGAGGAAGACCCAGGAAACGGTGGCGCGACGATCTATGTAAATATGATAAAGACTGGGCCACTAAAGCCGAAGACCGGGCTGACTGGAAGGAGAGAAGGGAGACCTGTGCCCAGCAGTGGGACACAATAGGGTTTTAATAATAATGACTTACTTGACTTAAGGTCCTATGTCCCCTAGATGGGGCAGAGGGCGTCCACAGTGCGTCGCCATCCCGGTCTGTCTTGAGTGTCTCGCTTGATCTCGCTCCAGGTCTTACCTTACCTTTTAAAATTCAAAATTCAAATCAATTTATTGCGAATATGGTATAGTTACAGACAGGTATTGGGTCAGAGAAAGAAAGTGCACCATATTCTGCCTACCCGCGTGCAATAATGGTTTATGATAAAACTTAAAGCTAATTAAATATACTTGTACATTATTAATTATTTAGATTAGTATGTCATTTATTTATAGTTATCTTCTTCACCTTATCCCATTTAGGTGTGGTCGGCACAGCAAATCTTCTTCTTCCACTCTCCTCTATCAGACGTCATCTCCACACTCAATCCTTTCTCTCTCATGTCCTCATTCACACACTCCAACCATGTCTTTTTCGGGCGGCCTCTTGCTCTTCTTCCGTACACTACCATTTCCATACATCTATTTATAGTATAGTATTAATTCCCAAAGAGACGTCCGATAAAAATTCGTCAATAGCATAATATGATTTGCTTACAAGAAAGTCATTGATTTAATAAAAATGGTTGCCTGTAAAGTCGGTTTTACGGGCGAAGATTTTACGTGACAACGTCTGCCGCGTGCTGCGCGCGCGGCAGACCGATCATAGTTGAGTGGGAGAGAGACGCAAGGCATTCGGCGGGCCTCTCTCTCGTTCGGTGACTCATCGTAACGTTACCGGGCGTTACACTTTTTCATAAGTGACTCCCAGCCGCAACCTAATTTAAGACGTTGTCACGTCAAAAATAATAATATGCAACGTGTGGCAGGTGCGTGGTGTGGACGGGCGACGGGCGCGTGTTCTTCTACAACCCGACGGCGCACTCGTCGGTGTGGGAGCGGCCGCCGCAGCTGCTCGGCCGCGCCGACGTCGACAAGGCGGTCAGCCAGCCGCCGCCCGCCCTGCTCGACCTGCAGGTACACTACCCGCTCGGACGGACGGGGGCTTACTACTACTCTAAAGTCCACACACACACACACATCCACACCTTGCATACACAAGACGTTACACAATTAACTTATCTTATATTATCCTAACCTAACCTAACTTACCTTATATTTATTTCTATTAAAATATTTGTTTAGTCACTAGCACACACACCACTGAAGGACGCATCACTCACAGCACGAGAGAAAACTCTCAGTGTGAGTGCTGCGCGACTAACTTACTGCACACACATTATAGTAGTTACACAGAGTAGTCATACAATTATATAATGTACTTCGTTTTTGTAAGCTTTGTAAATGTTTTAGTAAATAAATGATTGATTGATTGATACTGTGAGATAATAATAAACTGACCATATTCAATCGACATGAAGTATAGACGGGTTATATGAAAGTAACAACCTATTTAATTTAGTCGGATCATATTTTAACGACGCAAATCGCTGTTGTTTGTGTTTCTTGGTACCGGATCGCGCCTGTCGCAGGGATTGTTAACTATCGGGACGCCATTTTGAAATAAACGCGTCATTCGAGTTTGTTTCATTGCTTTGCATATTTCGCGGATATGGTTGTTATTGTTAATTTTGTTATTGTTTCGTTATCACTTTTTTATTGTTGTTACTTTAATTGTTGCGTTAGTTTTATTTGTTATTACGTATAATGGAACCAGTAACCAGTACATCTAAGGAAATAAATTCAGAAATGGAAACATCTGAATCTGACGAATAATTATCATTAAATAATATATGTTAATTAATATTTGTTAATTAATAATTTATTAAATCTTAAAGAAATTCTTTTTTTTGTTGGTCCAAATGTTGTGAACTCCTAAACGCTTGTTTACAACATTTATAGCTCTCTTAAATGACGGGGACTTTAGTCAACAAGTGCCTTTTTGGTCAACTTTTTTCTACGCGAAAATCTCAGTATAATTGTAAATAACTTATTGACTCAGGCGTTACTTTGCGGAAATCCATTGTAAATAGATGACAAAATTAAATATTCAGTGTACTTCCGCTGTGATCCGAAATCCAAATTAAGACAAGTAAAGGAAAAATCAACTAAGATCAATTAACCAAGCTTAATTAACTAAGATTAATTAAGATTAACGTTACCTATCACAATTCGGAAATTCTTAACTCTACACGTGTTTCGCCTAACCACAAGGCATCATCAGGAGATGCTGACTCTTCGAACGACAAGTCAGCATCTCACTATAGTGAAAATTATGATTGACGTGTCATTCGATTCGGAATGGCATCTAGATAGTTTTCGAAAAACAATGAAGTTCCGCTGAAAAAAAAAAAGCCGAAGATGGTGCTCGGAAAGCACCGAAACTGTTGGACTCATTCCAACTTTTAATAATAAGTAAGTGTGACCGTTTTCTACGCGAAAATCTTAGTATAATTGCTATTGAAACGAGTTGCGATGCAATATGTTTCTCGTACTAGACATAGATGTACACTCAGTAATAGTGAAGATTGTCGGCAGAAGAAGGAGACACCGGCGGCGACAGCGGTGGTGGCAGCGGTGAAGGCCAACGGCGAGCTGAAGCGCGCCGGGTCCGACTCGGACGACTCCGACGAGCCCATCAAGAAGGCCAAGACTGACGCCGGTTAGTGCCGCAACCTTACTCTATTTATTTATTTAATAAGGTACACAAAACACGTGCTACTGCACTGTGAGGCCACCAAACAAACCAGAAGGAGTTACGGCCTGATGATAGCAGCTCAAGATGAAAGTTCGCCTTCCATTGCTAATCCTCAGACAAACAGACCATCTGACGCAACAGGGGTGGAACATGCCAGCGAGCCAGGGCTGTGCTCCGTTACTTCAAGGAGCTCGGTTGGTTTGGGTAGGCTGGTAAGGGGGGAATGCACAATACGCCCCTAGCGGGATGTCAGTGCAGGTCTCATCACACACACTTCAAATTAGAATTAGAAGGTATACAAAACAGAATACATCCTTAAATGACTAAACATTTATACATACATTGTATCGTTCACCGTGAGGTTGTAGATGGTAGTGACGGCCCTTCTGGCCCTCGAGCCCGACATACCCCGCTCGCCTCCCCCAGGCTTGTAGCGGGAGATGCGTAAATGCATTTCCTCACGAAAAAAAAAACAAGGTTATATCCTTATCAAATGTGTACACATCATGATCTAAGTAAATATTTACATAAAATACAAAAAATATTAGTAAGTACCTATACTAAATTTAGCAACAAATTATTTTCAAGCACAATATATCTTATATCTTAAAGCCTCGTATTCACTAGGCGACAAATCGTCGCAGAACCTGTCTCGGCACATGTCGTCTACGTGTCGCCGCGACGTCGCGCTCTGTTCTGCGACGACGCACGCGACTATACAGCAACATCTACGTGTCGCAGAACAGGTTCCGTGTTTTGACTCGCGAGACAGAACTTCCTGCGACATCAGTCCTCATTCATAGATTTCAATGTAACATAGCTTTAAGTCATATTTTTTTACCAATTTATTTTTTTACCAATATATTTTTTTTATCCCTTTCGAATGACTCCCCGTTGCAACACAATGTATAATGTATACAATTATTATACATTATATCACAACAAAAGAATCATTTAAAATGAATTTACACACTGGCAGTTGCCCGCGGCTCGTGGCTGCTCCACCACTGTAGGATAGTCTTCTAGAGTGTCTGAGGTCTAAGTTGCGAATGAAAGTCAGGATCCAAGTTCCGTAATTTTATTGTATAACTAGCTAACCCGGCAAACGTGGTTTTGCCTCACTTAGGGGTATGAAAAATAGGATGTGTAGCTTATATGACACGTTCGTAGATTTACCATAGCAGCGCCATCTATTGATCACTTACTCAACTCAGTCGAAAGGTATCGATAGCTGTTAGAATCATTTGGAGTTAACAGATAATTGTGACTGTCAAATAATAACAGATAATAAATAATAAGCAATAAATTAAATTGCGACTATAATTTGAGATTTAAACTAAAAAAAATATATTTTTAGAAATATACTTTCACTATCAAATCCTACTCATTTATAATTTATTTCCCGTAAAATGTACAAGAAATAGCAAAACAGCGTACATTAAACATATAAACTGAATATAATTTGTTTACTTTTTTTTGTTGCACACCATACACTTTGGTAATGACATTAGCGCGTATTAGAAATCATAGAACTTTATTAACCTTATAACATTGCGTTATACTAGGCACGTCAAATTTACATATTACATATATTCATCAACAATCAAATAATTAATTAGTCGATCGTACTATGTCTTAATAATAAAATTAGTCATACAATGTCATAATAATATAATTAGTCGTACAATGTTATAATGATAAAATAGAAAATAACAACACATTTACACATCATTCATATCACTTTACAGTCTGTCATACTTTACATTATTGAGCAAGATGGTGGTTTGACAGTCCTATTCTTAGTTGGCACGCATAGTACATTTGTTTGTTTGTTTCAAAAATTCTTTATTTATAACTTATACACATTCGGGGGAACAATGTTAGTGTACTTATATCTAACCTAACATATTACATCATAATTGTTGATTATGTTTCGCAAGCTCGTTCGCTCATTAAAAACTTATTACATTCATGTTTAGTACCTAATTTTCAGACAATAAGTTTGTTTTTAATTTACATTATTTGAATTAAAGTTTATGTACGCTTTAGTGATAGCTTTTTTTTTTGACGACCTCGTTAGCGTAAAGGTTACCATGCCGGTCTGCTAATCAGAAGGTTCCGGGTTCGATTCCCGGCCCGGTCAACATCTTTGTGCTTAACCAAATTTGTTGGCTGTGGGTCTGGGTGTTAAATATGTATTTATATATAATATGTATATATGTATATGTAGTATATCAGTTGTGTTAGCAACCATAATACGAGCTAGAAATGGTTCAGTATGGGGCTAACCAGCCGTGTGTGAAAGTGTCCTAATATTTATTTATTTATTTAACTAATACATTTTTGATAACACTTTTGAATAAATAGTACATTAAGTTTGAATACTTGACGTGTCGACGTATACGTTTGCGAACGCAGGCAAGACGCCGGGGCAGATCGACCTGGGCAAGGAGGCGGCGATCGAGGCGGAGGTGCGCGCGGCGCGCGAGCGGGGCGTGGTGCCGCACTCGCAGCGCCTGCAGTCCTTCCTCGCCATGCTCCACGAGAAGAAGGTCTCCGCCTTCTCCACCTGGGAGAAGGAGCTGCACAAGATCGTGTTCGACCCCCGGTACCTCATGCTCAACTCCAAGGAGCGCAGGCAGGTCGGTACGAGGATCATCAATCATCAACATGCCCGACTGCCATATGACGAACTCGTTGGCGTAAAGGTTACCATGCCGGTCTGCTAATCAGAAGGTTCCGGGTTCGGTTCCCGGCACGGTCAACATCTTTGTGCTTAGCTAAATTTGTTGGCTGTGGGTCTGGGTGTTAAATATGTATTTATATGTATATATGTATATGTAGTATATCAGTTGTGTTAGCAACCATAATACGAGCTAGAAATGGTTCAGTGTGGAGCTAACCAGCCGTGTGTGAATGTGTCCTAATATTTATTTATTTATATTTATTTATTTTTTATTTTTTATTTTACACATAATAGGCTTGCGCTTGACCACAGCTCACCTGATGTTAAGGGATATTGCAGTCTAAGATGAAGCGCGCTTGCCTAGAAGAAACCGGTTCACTCTCGCCTTGAAGACAGTTAGGTTGTAGTTCAGACAGAACAGGGATTCCGGCAAGGAGTTCCACAGTTTGGCCGACCGTACTATAAACGCCAATTACTGATGCAAAAATGTAGGCTACATATTCAAAGTTCTGGGCCAAATGCTATGGCAATAAAAATATATAACAATCTACCGGCCACTTTAAAAAACTTAAAGAACCATAGCACATTCGAAAAAACCCTGAAGGAGATATTATTATATAAGTGTTATTATACAATTGACGAATTCCTAAATGATAAAAGTTTAAATGACACATATGTACACCATTTACTGGAAAATAAATAAATCGGCTCGCTTCAAACCAGCATTGCCACACCCTGATTAGGGTATATATTTTGTTTTATGATAATTTAATATTGTATGACATTTAAATGATGCAATAAATGATTTGAATTTCAATCAAAAGGTTCCAGGTTCGATTTCCCGGCACAGCCAACATCTTTGTGCTTAACTAAATTTGTTGGCTGTGGGTCTGGATGTTACATGTGTATATAAATTATGTAGTACATAGAAAGGTGTTAAATTAGTATTTCCTCTTTCCCCTGGCAGGTGTTTGACCAGTACATGCGAGAGAGAGCGGACGAGGAAAGGAAAGAGAAGAAGAATCGGATGCTGCAAAAGAAGCAAGCTTTCCGGGCGCTCATGGAAGAGGCCAAGCTACATATCAAGTGAGTGGTTTTTGTATAAATGAATGATGTTATATACATATTTTCCAATAAGTCACAAATATATTGCACTTCACTTATAATACTGAACTATATATTTAGTTAAATATATATATAAGATATACATGTATGTATATTATGTAGTATATCAGTTGTATTAGCTACCATAACACAAACTAGAAATGGTTCAGTATGGGGTTAACTAGCTGTGTGTGAAATTCAAATTCAAAATATTTTATTAAAAATAACAATATGATTCATAATCCTAGCCAAGTAATAAATATTCTTATGCATAAATTTAAATTTAAGATTGGGGCTAGGTTGAGCTCAGTGCAGCAGAAACCCCGTTAGGTAGTTGTACTAAGTAATATTTAATAAAAACTTAAAACTGTACTAGGTTGAAGATACAGTGTAAACTCTCTATAACGAAACTCAAGGGACTGAGCATTTTTCATCGTTATAGAGAGTTATCGTTATATGGAGTGAACAAAATTAAATAAACCAACAAAATTTACAATAATGTTTAATAAGTCTTAGATAAAATATGCATATTGTATGTACATATACTGTTATTTACACATGTAGTCCGTTAACTTTGTCTGACGTTTTTTGCTATGCCAGTACTTGTTTTGTATTATCTTATGTATCCTATTCATATCTAGATATGTGGTGGAATCATCTTGATTAAACAACAAAAATGTTTCTATCAACTTAGCAGCATCTAGTGCTTGTTGAATTGTTGGTGGTGATTCGGCTTCGTCCACTTGATCATCTTCTTCATCATCATTATTGGGGTTTTCCTTACTTTTTGAAACTAAATCAACAATTTGTTCATCTGGAAGTGAATCGGTTGTGGCTACATCCTCATCTATATTTTCGTACGATTGTAGATCTTTATTAGATTGGTTTACGACTGATAATACGACAGGTACCGTGTATGCTTGGTTGAAGACCATTACTTCCAAGAAAATAAAGCGTCATTTTGCACGTGTTCAAGGCAATTAAGAATAACAAAAGCAAGACCGACCGTTTACGACCTCAGATGTTTTGGAGCTTCAAAGTCTTTTGTTACCTGATAAGATAACATAAACAATAATACCGATAATAAATATGTATTTACTGTTAAAATATGAACACATTTCTTCGTAATAGAGAATGGCTGTATCGTTATAAAGAGTGTATCAATGTATGGGTTTTAACGCAAACCAACCAAGTTGTGTACACTTCTACTTTATAGGGAGTTTATCGTTATAAAGAATAACGTTATAAAGAGTTTACACTGTATATATAATACGGTCTAGTAGTAATTATACCTATGTTTTATATATAATATAGTGTAATACTAGTCTAATCATACAATTTTATATCTAACTCTGGGGCGAGTGTTGGAGTGTGTGAGTGAGCATGTTTAAGGGTATCGTATAGAGAAAGTACGTGATTGTGATAGTGTGTGGAATAGTGTGAATGATAGATTTTTTTTTAATATTTATTTATAACTGTGCATTGTTGTAACTCCAGATCGTCAATGGCGGAGTTTACCTCGAAGCACGGCCGCGACGAGCGCTACAAGGCGATCGAGAAACCGCGCGAGCGGGAACTCTACTTCGCGGAGTACATCGACGACCTGCGCAAGAAGGAGAAGGAGGAGAAGGAGAAGAAGCGAGAACAGGTGAGTGGGAGTGGGAGCAGCCGGGGGAGGGGGACAGGGAGATGACGAAAATCATACATACATATTCATATATAAGAATAAAGGTAGATTAGAAATGGTTTACTGGACACAAATACCGTAATGGTAAATTACGACAGACTGAAACATACGTTACGTTGATATGCGGGCTCCTTTCCGCAACTAGAAGTCCCCCAGGATTCCTCTGTGCGTAGGGCCCGACTACTGGTCGCTAATCCAGCCGATCTTGCTGAAGAAGGTCAGCAGCTCACACTGAAATATATATTTAGCCCAATAAGGCCATAAATAACACACGTTAAAGGCGAGTCACGCTACAATCATTACTTAAAAAGACTAATAGTTACTATGCCGGACTGCCAACCAGATTGTCCCCGGTTCGATTCCCGGACAACATCTTTTAGATGAACTGAATTTCTTGGCTGTCGGTCTGGGTGTTTAACATGACAATGATAAAAAGTATTTATGTATGTATATGTAGTATATGTAGTATCAGATGTATATGTAGTATCAGACGTGTTAGCAACCAGAATTCAAACTAGAAATGGTTTAGTATGGAGCTAAACAGCTCCGTGTGAAATGTGTCCTAGTAAAAAATGGACTTGATGTATCCGAGTAATTAACATATATGTAGAAATAAAAAAATTCTCTGATCCAAAAAGTTCAATCTCAGATCAAATTATTGATTAAAAAGAAGTGGTGGAAGTAAATGAGGTTCTGAATGTAACTTCAAATGGTTTGTGTGTATGTTACTTCACTATCAAACGTCTTAACCGTTTTGGGTGAAAGTTGTTGAGCAGATAAACCCACGGGGCGAAAGCTTTTAGTCAGCAGATAAACCCATGGGGCGAAAGCTTTTAGTCAGCAGATAAACCCATGGGGCGAAAGCTTTTAGTCAGCAGATAAACCCACGGGGTGAAAGCTTTTAGTCAGCAGATAAACCCATGGGGCGAAAGCTTTTAGTCAGCAGATAAACCCATGGGGCGAAAGCTTTTAGTCAGCAGATAAACCCACGGGGTGAAAGCTTTTAGTCAGCAGATAACCCCATGGGGCGAAAGCTTTTAGTCTGAAAAAGAGTTACATTTAGACTTCAAAATCTATAATTATTTTGTATGTTTGAACGAAATTTACTTCAGTTTTAGCTTTTATAAAAAACTGCTTGTAAGATGAAACAAATATATATTTGGGTTCGAATCCCAAACGATTATATTTATAAGAAATTTAAGTGAAAATATGATATGACAATAAATATGATAAACATATTATTTACCAATCAATGAATATTATAATAACGAAACATTTTGCCTCTTAGCTTTTTAACTGATGCTATTTCAGATATGTTTTAAATTTAAAGGCCACATTTTGACAAGACCGATATCTCGTCGGCATGGTCGGGTTCGAATCCCGAGGCACGTTTTATGGAACTGCAAAAGAAAGGCCAAGATATTAATATGTAAAAAATTGTGTCACTCAGTTTTACAGCAGTTTACGCGAATTTCATTTTAAATGTTAGATTTAAAAAGAAAATTATTCGCCAGTGTTGTTATTTGAATTAAAATATATATTTTTCTTCTTCTATAAATAAAGAAATTTAATGATATCTGATATCTATATAAATATATGCATTTAATGATATAATATCACTGACGAAAGTGTAATCTTGCCTTATTTGAAAAAAGAAATAGAAATGAAATTATTATTATTATTAAAAAAGTTAAATTTGTGAATATGTTTTGTGATAACGCCCTGTACAGTTTAATAAATTAAAATTAGTATTTAAAATTACTTTCATTCTATATCTAATATTTTTTTATTTTGAATTTCATTCAAATATGTAATTCAATTTAAAGAAGAAATGTAATCAATATAAAAGTGTATTTTTTTGTATCTATGTTAGAGTTAGAGTAGTCTTCAGTCGAAATACATAATTATATTTTAAAAAAAAAAGTATAAAAAGGGCGTTCTCACGAACACACGTTCGCAACCCCCCCTAAACTTAACCCCCATAATGCATTATCCGACATCTAGCCAATCCAGCGCGGTCCCACGGCGGCGGGCGGGGCGAGGCGCGGGGCGCGGCATCGTGGCTGAGCGACCGTGGTCATTTGACGATTGTACCTTTGTTTGGCACGGGTAGGGATCTTTTCCATGTTTTAATAAGATCTAACAAGTTATAAAAGATTTTCATTGCTTTTACAACGAGTTTTTGAAGTATAGAGGGGGGGAGGGTAAAGTTGCCTTTTTGGGGGGACTTTTAATAAGTGTTAGTTGTTGGAGGTAGCTAAATTGTATTTCGAGACTTTGTTGGGAGTTAGTTAATGTACTTGGTGACTTTATTTGGGGGGTAAAATTGGGGCTCTGTAATTGAAGTCGTTATTGGAAGAAGGGGTGAGGGGCAGTTGGGGTTTTGTAGAAGGGTTTTTAGGGGGCTTTTAATAAGCTTTTGCAGTTGGATGTTGTTAAATTTTATTTAGAGACTTTGTTGGGGGTTAATTATTGTAGTTGGTGAATGGGGGGGGGGGGAATTATAAAAATTGTCAGAGGGAAATAAAGGATTTTCGAAACTTTATTATTTCAATTTTCTCTTTTTTCCACGATAAGTAACAAAAATATTTATCGTTTTTTTTTTTTTTTTTTTTTTCAATTAAAGTTTCTAGAAATTGGTCACGCCAACATCCCATGTTATCTATCTCAATTGCCTCATTTCAGAATGGAATAGACCAATACATGGAAAAACATTTGCCGTTATATATTACTTAAAACATCGTCAAATGGTCACAGCGCAACTTCACAAAAACTTTATAAGGTTAGATATTATAATATAAACAGAACGAAGATTTTCTTAATAATAACAAGAATTAATCACAAAAAAAGATTTGGTCAAGTATCTAACATATAAATTACGACCAAGAAGTTTTGTTTACGTCATGTTGTTCAGAGAAATTGTTTTTGATATATTTGTGAAGTAAAATATTGTGTCTAAATCTAGTAGTCATATAGTACTGGTTTCTTTTGCTGTGGACATTCGAAGAAGTACCACTCCTGTGCCCTTGTACCTTGTCAGTTATTTTACCGCCAAGCTTTAGTGTACTATGCGTGCCAACTAAGAATAGGACTGTCAGGCCGCCATTTTGCTCAATAATACGCGCTAACGTCATTACTAAAGTGTTTGGTGTGCAAAAAAAATTGTATACAAGTTATATACAGTTTATACGTTTAATGTACGCTTTTTTCGTATTTATTTTACTTTTCACGACAAATTAATTATACATGAGTAGGATTTGCAAAAAAAATATACCTATAAAAAGTTTTGATGAATCGGTCGCTAAGTTCTTTAGGTATGGATATGTTACCATCTGGAGTATTTTGTATTCCTGCTTATATTCAACTTCGTAGAATGCTAGTTTTTTCATTTTCGAAATACTTTTGCACATTAAAAACGATTTTTCGTGCTCTTCAATTGAGTACAGTGATTAAATAAATATATACGAAGAGAAAAATATGAAATACCTTTATTGAGATTTTTTTGCTGGCAGTACTATTTTGACAGTTATCGTGTGAAGTTGGAAGCAAGCGCGATCCTATTCTTAGTTGGCGCGCATAGTACAAGTCACTTATCATCATCCACAGCCCCTTTTATGCCACTGCTGGGTACAGTTGATGCAAACCATCTCGTCCGACCTGATCATGAGCCGTATAGACTTCGCAGATGCAAGAATTGTGTATCAACGGGACTCTCCCAGAGAGGTATAGACCACGTGACCGCCCGCGACAAATCACAGCGCTAAGCGTATTTAGCTACTTGCTACTGTCTAATACTAGTTTGGCTACTTGTTGCTAAGACTAGTGGTGGTAATTGAAACAGCGATTACAGGAACATAGTTTATTGCACATCATAATATGTTGATTTAAAACAAATTTGATTCGCGCCATAGTAACGAATAGCGGCAGTATCTTGTTGCCCTCTCGTTCGCCCGCGCGCGCACCGCTCACACCTCGCTTTACTATAATGGTGGCCATACACCATACTTCCTATCGTCTAATCGGCATGACGCTGCAGCTTGTTCATGGAGACCACACACGACGTTTGAATTGTCTAATCGGCAGCAACGTTCAGTTGAAGCCATGGCGTCACCGGTCACAGATGAAAACATCGTTTTAGCCGTTTTGGGCGTTTTACTCGTAAAAATGAAACAAAAAAAAGAAAAATCGAGCAGAATGGTGCAAAAATTGGATAATGAAAAGAAAACAGTTTACTCATACAAATTTATTACAAGAATTGAGGACTATGCCTAAACGCCTTGACCAAACTGAAGTGACGATCGCATAACGCCTTACACGGTCCAATCGGCATGATTCAATCGCCATGATCAAGCTAAAACAATCGAAATTCGATTGTTCCGTCAAGTATAATTGTCATGCCGAATAATGCCGATCCACTCCCACACGCGGTCTGTTCTAACTGATCCAATCGGTAGCGTCAAGCCGAATGGACGATAGGAAGTATGGAGTATGGCCACCATAGGTAAACATTTAGTTACGGCGCGCGAAGTCGGCCGGAGTGTACGACGCAGGGATGGTATCTGTCGGAGCTCGGTCGGCGCGCTCAGCGGCACACGCGTATTCAGCCTGACGTTATATACTTATCGCACATTCATTTCCTTAACGTCACTAAACAAAAATTACACATTTTCAGTACATGCGTTTAAAGTTTAGAATTTTTTTAAAAAGACATAAATAAAAGTAGAGTACCTATGTCGGTAATATCTTTTGTTTTCATTATGGAATAAAACTAACAGTACTTATTTAATAAAATCAAAAATCAAAAAACCTTTATATGGTAACAAAAAAACTGATCAAAATTAATCATTTTTACACGCTTTATATTAGCTTCACCTGTATGTTTGTATGTTTGTTTGTAACCGACTTCTTTGGGCTAGATATTGACCCACTTAAAACGGCCAGATAAGCGTGTTTTTTAGTTTTTTAAACTACTATTATTGTTTAGTGACGTTAAGGAAATGAACGTGCGATATGTAGGCTACTACGCGTATCTCGTTTAGTGTGCGTTCTCTGTGTGCTGTACTCACGTTCGCTAGATCCACCCACCGAGTACAATCGCGCGCGATATTTTTGTTGTAAGTGTTTGTTAAGAATTTTGTTGAATTTTCGTTTCTTGTTGTTACTGTTTCTGTTATTATTTTCAATACTTATAGGAATTGTTAACACTGCCGAAAACCAGTAATAAAGTGTCAGTCTAAAAAAATAATATACGACGAATGAACACTGACTCTGGTACATAGGTATTTGATCGAAGCGGTAACGGTTCTACTCCACCTGCCGTACAAGTACTATTGGGTCCGGTTGGAAGGGCATTGTTTCCGGTGAAATTATTGGACAATGAGATTTAATAACTCGTATTTAATACACGTATTAGTTAATACACGTATTAGTTAATACACGAATTAATTAATACTCGTATTCGTAGTTCAGGGTGAAGTGCCGGATTTTGTAACCCTGTAATCTAAACTCGGGATGCAATTGTAATGGGTCCGCGTGATTCATTCGCTCACACATGCATACCCAAACACACATATACATATGTACATACATACACTCATATATTCCATGGTGATAAATCATTTGTCTAGTGCTCGCCTGGCTAGCAATCACACTCAAGTTGAAAAATCTTTCCGCCGCGCACCTAGCAGTGTGTTCCGGCAGTCTCGTTGAGAGTCAGTTATTCCAGTTTAGGCATGCTCCATCTCGTGTGGTTACCCGCCCTGTAGGTCAAATGCCTCCCTGTACCATCTAAAAACACACACACATACACTCACACATACACACACCGACGCTCACACATACACACACACTCACACACGTACAAACCCACACTCACACACATACACTTGTTTTTTATATGATGGATAGGCAAGCGCTTGATCGAAACTCACCTGATGTTAAGTTATGTTGCGATCTAAGGTGGAGCGCGCTTGCCTAGAAGAAACCGATTCACTCTCGCCTTGAAGACAGTAAGGTTATAGTTCAGAGGGAACAGGGATTCCGGCAATGAGTTCCACAGTTTAATGGTCCGCACAATAAATGTGGAAGCGAAACGCTTCGTACGGATTTTTGGAACTTCAACTGTATAGCTCCTAGCCGTCTCCTTGCTCGTCTGATAATGGAATGGGACCTCTCCAACTTGTGAAGTTGGAGAGGTCCGTTTACGTGTTGGGGCCCGCGATCTACAACCGCGTACCCGCGACTGTCCGGGATGCACCTTCCACCGCCAGCTTTAACACTACACTCAGGGTTTGGCTATTAGATAAATAACATTTTATAATATAAATGATTATCTAGAATTGAAAATTGACATGGATACATATCATATACTTTTGCAATGATATCATATTATTTGACTTGTATCTTTGGTGTTATCAATAAATGATTTGTATTTGTACAAACTCACACATACACACACACACTAACAAACGCACGCACATACTCCTTTTCATAAAATAAGTGCATAAATAATTTGCGATAGTCTACGAAAACGATTTTAAAATGATTTTCTTATTTAAAGAATAACTTAGTTAATAACATAATATACAAATTACTCTGAACAACACGGCTCCCATAGTCAATAAAACAGAAGTTAATACATTTAGTAGATCATACATAATAGATATCCATAAAGGCCTATATCCAGCGGTGGAGAAAACTCCTTACATGAAAACAGTATAAAAAGACTTGCTTTTAAAAAAAGATTGCCAGTGAATGGATAATGCATGCCTCAAAATGGCAATTGCCAGCTTAAAAAAATTACTGTAGAAACCGGTGATGGGTTGCCAAGTTTGAGGCGAGAAACCACTGTAAATAGAATTGGGAATCCAATTTTTACAAGAAAAAATTCCATATGTAGGTTGACTAATCAATATTCTTTTTCAGCCTTTTATATTGCAGATCGCAAAGAAATGTTTGAGCCTTTTACGTTAATATAAAAGCCTGTCTTTTGCCTGATGGTAAGCGGTACCACTGAGGTCGCTACTTGACATATTTTTTTACTAAAAATGTTTAATGCCGTCTGATCGAATCACGTGAACATAAAAACTTATTTGAAATTGTTGCAGTAAGACTTGAAGATTTATTTGTGAACTGCATTTGTTCTATAAAATGTAAGAAAAATCTCTTCAAGATTTTAATTGAGTTGCCCTTAAGGAGAGAATGAATTCTTTTATTTTTATTGGCCCTTTCTAGGCAAGAAAGTACAAAAGTACCGAAAATTTGTAAAAAAAAAAATATATTTAAATGAAAATGCTATTATGAATTCATGAACAGAAACATTTTTACGGTAGAATTTGTTCTTCAAAAAAATCTGCTAAATTAAAGCACACATTTTTTAATACTGAATAGACTCACGTTTGACCGCAGTTTGCCTGATGTTAAGCGGTGCTAGAAATAACACGCTTGCCTAAAATGAAGCTATTTACTCTAATACTGAAGCTAGATATACTCAAAATATGAAAAAAAATTACAAAGTTTTTTAGACCCCACAATGACGGTCAAAGCAAAACGCTTTGTGTGTGTCCTTGGGATTTCGACACTTAAAATATGAATGTTTTAAACAACTAATTAAGATGCATATAGGGTCAAAACCCTTTAATTTATAGTCGTGTGAGTTAGTAAGTGGCTATGCTCTGTTGTCCAAGACTTTTCGAATTGCTGATAAGCGTCTGATGTGGCTCTTAACACACGTCAATAAAGGAAAGATTTGAAAGTTCATGTTTTCCTTTTTTTCGCTTATATATAAGTGCGAGAAAAAGAGAAGTAACTTTCAAATGTTTTCTTACTACCCTCAAATAGAAAATCTGTCACGAAGCACCTGTCAGTGTGTTTCAGCAGCCAGTAATTCCAGACTAGATAGCTCCACCTTTGGCAAGAGGTTGTAGGTGACTCGTGTTTACGCACCTTGCTAGTCAAATGTCTAAATGTATAGTTAATAATGTCTAATTTTTGCCGTAAAATTGGTTCCGTTACATAGAGACACACAAGACTAGGTGATGAGGGTTAAGAAAAAGGTGTGGTCAGCTAATATGAAGACTTAAAGAAATTTATATAATATAATTTCGATATTTTACTGGCATAGAAAGTAGCTCATGCGTTAATTTCGGAAGATTACTATTCCACGTTTCATAAAAGTTAACAAACCTATGTGTTAGTTTCGGATCTGGATGATTGCTATTCCACGTTTCATTAAAGTTAACTAACCTATGTGTTAGTTTCGGACCTGGATGATTGCTATTCCACGTTTCATAAAAGTTAACTAACCTATGTGTTAGTTACGGACCTGGAAGATTACTATTCCACGTTTCATAAAAGTTAACTAACTTATGTGTTAGTTACGGACCTGCATGATTGCTATTCCACGTTTCATAAAAGTTAACAAACCTATGTGTTAGTTTCGGACCTGGACGATTACTATTCCACGTTTCATAAAAGTTAACTAACCTGTGTCAGTTTCGGGCCTGGATGATTGCTATTCCACGTTTCATAAAAGTTAACTAACCTATGTGTTAGTTACGGACCTGGATGATTGCTATTCCACGTTTCATCAAAGTTAACTAACCTATGTGTTAGTTTCGGACCTGGATGATTGCTATTCCACGTTTCATAAAAGTTAACTAACCTATGTGTTAGTTTCGGGTCTTGACGATTACCATGTTTCATCGAAATCAAGTAGCCAGTATGTTAAATATGGACCTGGACGAATACTGTTGCACGTTTTATCAAAATCGAGTAGCTAGTGTGTTAATTTTGGATCTGAATAATTGCAATTTCACGTTTCATCAAAATCAGGTTTCACCTGTGCGTGATAAACTAAAAATTTAATGAGGAACAAACTTAATTAATGTGTTCCAACACCATTTGAATTACATAGTTATAAATATAAAACCCAAGAGATTGATTTTGTTATTTCCTTAACACCCGACATAAACGACAGGGTGTTAACTTACAATATGGGTATCTAATGAATACATACATTATGATGCATTTCATATTCAAGTTGGGTCCCATCGCAAAATGTACGGATAGGGGTTTATTTAAATATTTATGTATACTTTTTAATGCCTCGCTTGTACAAAGGCTTATTACTATTTTTTACTAAAGTTTTAAAAGGCTTTTGCTAGTTTACTAAAGGGGCAGTATAGATCATCAATGACGGCTCAGGTCGTAATACTAACAAACAATAAAGCCAAAAATCTCATGATCATAATACTAAAAAAACATTTATAACTATTGACTCAGGCGTTGCTTTGCGGAATCCATTGTGGAAGATATTTTAGATTTTCTCCCATCTTCAAATTAGCTGTCAACGCTGTCAAAACTAATCAAGACATTCTCTTTCAGAAATTAATGAAATTTTATCTCCGCAGCTTCTAATAGATTTCTTCTTTTCAGCTCTAATACGAATTATCTTACAGGCGCAGTTGGCACTCAAATGTGCATGTCTCTGTTTAGGATAGTCTGTGTTTTGAGTCCGGGCGGGGTGAATGTTTGTCCACGCTTGTAACCTTCTAAATAAGGTTACAAAGGGGTTACAATCGGGTTACAGACGTGTAACAGCTGCCGTAGACATTTAAAACAAAGAAATGATAGCCATTTTTGTTGCATTTTAATGACAATATAGCAAGTTTCAAGTTTAAATTAAAATGTATATGTAACAAGCGTATATAAATGTTCACCCCCCCTCAAGACCGACACCGCTCGTTCCCCCCCGATCACGCCAGCCCCCATAACCGACAACTCTCATTCTAGGCTAAGGCAGAGTTCTTCGCTCTGCTCAAGGAGAAAGCCGTCGATCGACACACGAGATTTAGCGAGCTCAAGAAGAAGCTTGACGCCGACCCCCGGTATAAGGCCGTAGAGGGGGGGGTGGCTAAAGAGGACTATTTCAGAGAGTACTGCAAACAGTTGAAGGACGACCGGAAGAAGGACAAGGACGGAAAAGGTATGTTGTCTTTCTCTGTTTAAATAAATATAAACGATACTATTTTCTATACCCGATACAAGGCCGTAGATATAGGACTGGCTAAGGATAACTATTTTACTATTGCAAACAGTTTAAAGACATATAGGAAGGACGAAGAAAAAATCGGTTCCGTACACAAAGGATACATATTACTAATCACGGACGGTTTGTCACCGGGATTTCTCTTATGAACTGTGCAAGTTAGATAAACAGATAAACAATTTTATTGGTAACAAATTTCATTTACAAGTCAAAAGAATATATTAAATGTCATAATTAAATAAAATGTACACAGTGTAAGCAATAATTACATTAATAATGGCAATAGAATTATATACCTATCTAATGCATCTATTTTCCTGGTACAGTATAGAGAAAGCTTTTCATTTGGCTACTAAAAAATTCGTCAATTGAGTAAAACGTACTCTGAACTACCCAGCTTTAGAAACGGTAGTATGTCAAAATGAAACTACGCTGCCCGTCAATAGATGGCGGTACGCGTATAATTTAAACACGCTAACGCCTACATGAAATTTCAACGAAGCCGTTTTCAAGATCAAGTTAATTTTTTAAGTTCATTTTTTTAGTTTGATTTTAACCCCTTGTATGTTGAAACCCCGGCTCCCGGTATAAACACATTTTCGCCGCAACTGTTGACATACCGGGAGCCGGTGTGGGGAAAACTAAAATTTGGAACTTGGCCTTTTTTTAAGAGATAATACAAAATGGGCTAATGTCATTCAACATACGAACGGTTAAGTCATTTGCCATTAATAGACTAAGTACGGAAACATTCGTCCGTGAGTCAGACTCGCAATTTGCCAGTTATTCATTAAAGATGTCTTTATTCTGTCCGTTCCAGAACGTACCGGTAAGAAGGAAAAGAAGGAAAAGGACAGAGATAAAGACAAGAAAGAGAAGAAGAAGGAGAAGGGAGAGGTAAGTCTTTTTATCTCTACTTATGATCTGTGTTTAGAAAATAAGGCAATTTCTCTGTCGATTTGTCAAACTAACCTTAGTACGTGTTGAATATTTTAGCATGTTACTATGCGTGCCAACTAAGAATAGGACTGTCAAACCGCCATCTTGCTCAATAATACGCGCTAACGTCATTATCAAAGTGTATGGTGTGCAAAAAAAAATGTAAACAAATTATATTCAGTTTTTATGTTTAATGTACGCTGTTTTGCTATTTCTTATACATCTACGGCAAATTTTATGAATGAGTAGGATTTGAAAGCATATTTATTAAAATATACATTTTTTTTTCATTGTTGACACTACTTTTTATACCAAATAAAAAGAGTTTATTATACTGCTTACATCACTTAAGTCAAAACAATCCAAAACCAATGTCTCGTCACGTGTTTCTTTTTAGTTGTTGTTAGTTTGCCTTGGGTACTTCTTACCTGTAGAATGAATTAATCCAAAATGATCCAGTAACAAAATTCAAGAATAGTTTTTTATATGAATATGCGTACACTTTATTGATGATGAAACGATGAATCGACGTACATTTATTTACAATAATTATATTTATATCTATGAACCAAAAAAAATATTAAATTTCTTTTTTACGCTTTCTTTGCTGGCAGTACTTTTTTGACAGTTATCGTGTGAAGTTGAAGCAAGCGCTATCATATTCTTAGTTGGCACGCATAGTACTAGATTAGCGATGCGCGACTGTGAATGATTTCAGTCGAATTATTCGACATTATAAATCATTCGACTCATTCGAATGATCTCCGAAAATTAGTAACTTACATGATACCCACTCAAAATTAACCGGACTGAATGAATACTACATTAGTTACTACTTGAGCCGACTCCACTCCAACGATTCATTCATATTTCATTCATTTGAACTAACAAGTGACATTGACAAGATTCGCTAACAATCGAGTCAAAACGCCATTAGTAACTAATTAGTAGTCATCATTCGATTATTAACATTAGTATATTACTAACAGGGTGTCCACGGACCTGGAAGGTCAGGGAAAGTCAGGGAAAAGTCAGGGAAGCTATTAAGGGTCAGGGAAAGTCAGGGAAATGACTTCTCTACCTGGAAAAGTCAGGGAAAACCAGGACTTTTTGATAATTGATCTTTAAAATTAATGTAAGTCTAAAAAAGTATAGAATAAATAAAAATAATATTATCTTATCAGTCATCAGTACTTCTTATATACTTACATCTCTCTCTTACTCATATACTTACATGTTATCTGAAGCTCAGGGAACTTGGAGACAAAAGTTCGAAGACTTCAATGAAGATGCGGTTAGTTTGGACATGTTTTACCATCTACTCATAGGTGAAGTTAAACAGTATGAAGACATATGGAAAGTCATGAAAATTTGTTTCATCATTTCTCACGGTAATGCAAGGGTTGAGGGCGGGTTTTCTGTCAACAAATCACTGTTGGTAGAAAATTTGACTGAAGAGTCACTGATTGCACAAAGAACTGTTTATGATTATAGAATATGAATATAGATATATAGAAATATCACGCGTGTCTAGAAAAAAAGAAAGAAAATGAGTCTAGAGAACAGCAGAAACATGTTGAAAAACGCAAAATCGAAAAGAAAATACGAGAAGTAGAGGAGAAAAAAAAAACTGGCACTACAAAGAGAAAAATAAAATGTAGAGTTGCAAACTTTGAAAAACGCTCTGGAAGAGAAAAGAAGAAAAATTGATTAAATTATTGCACTTACATATAAAAAAAAAAGTCTTTATTTCAGGCTAGTTGTACCCATATGATTACATAAAGTTAATATTAAATTGTTGACACTGTAATGGGGTGCCAGTCAAATTTTAAATGTATAAAATAAAATAAAATACAACGGCACGAATATTGTGCCAGGTCACTTTTTGTTCTGGTTTCTGTGAGCAGAGATCCAGCGGTTATACATGGGACTCTGGACGTCGTCAGACACAGCCACGAGAATTTTATTGCCAGAACGGCGCAGCCCTTGCCGAAAAGTAGCAATGCGAGATCTGAGTACTGCAAAAAAGTCGGGAACCCCTGCGTCCGCAAACATAGTGGACGCGCTGCAGCACCGCGGGAGCCGCATAAGAGCTCGGAACGCATCATTGTACTGAACTCTTATTCGACTCATTGTTTTCTGCGTGAACGTTATCCACAGCTGGCAGGTGTACATGCCAAGGCAGTATGCCTTGAAGAGTGTGGTCTTTACATTCTCAAAATGCAGTCGCATTTTGAGAATCTCCGAGCGATCATGTTGCCTCTGATTGCAAGGGCCCTCCGCTCGCGCTCTATGTCTTCATTATCGTGCAACCGTTCTGTCAATATGTGTCCTAGGTACTTGAACTGCTTAACAACATTAATTTTCGAGCCATTCAGGTATACCTCAGGTACCCTCTCCGGTCCTGCACCCGACGTGAACACCATCATTTCGGACTTTAAAACATTATACTTCAATCCATGAGCATTACCATAATGCTCACAGACTGAAAGCAACTTCCGTAACCCTTTGATAGAAGGAGAGAGGAGCACCATGTCGTCCGCATAGCTAAGATTATTAATACAAACATTTCCCATATGACAGCCGACTTTGGTGCTCCTCAGCTCCTCAATCAGACCGTTCACGTACAGGTTAAACAGGTCCGGAGAGGTGACCCCCCCTTGGCGGACCCCACACTCTAACCTATACCTGCTAGAGGTTGCGTCGCCCCATTTTACAGTATTTGTTTGGTTTCCGTACCAAAATCTCAGCAGATTAACCACTTCATTAGGAACCCCAGACTCACGTAGCTTTTTCCAGAGAATTCCGTAATTGACAAGGTCGAATGCGCGGTTGAGGTTTAAAAAGCATGCATAAACTGATGTACTACGCCTCGTATAGTGATGAAGACATAATTTTTTTACTCTTACAATCATTCGCAAGAGAAACATTTTTACTTCAAAAAATTACAGCTATAAAGGTCAGGGAAAATTTTAGAAGTGGTCAGGGAAAGTCAGGGAAAAGTCAGGGAAATGTTTTGACGATTTAGAGTGGACACCCTGACTAATATTCAAGTCGAACGTGTTTATTAGTAGTTGTAGATAATTCGACTGGTCAGATTATTCGCAGTCGCGCATCGCTATACTAGACGTTACCCCGGTCTCGTCGGCTTTAAAAATCAATACTTTAAAGTGGGCTATAAGTAAGTAATTCGCGTCCCAACGTCGTCGAACATTGCTCGTGAAATTTGTCTTCAAAATGAGACTTATTGGCTGTCTAAATGGCTAGCAGCCAGTTCCGGCTTCGCACGGGCTATAAAATAATCCGAGTTGTAAAGAGAAACAAAATATTACCTATGTTACTCGGGGATAATATAGCTTCCCAACGGTGAATCAATTTTTCAAATCGGTCCAGTAGTTACGGAGCGTATTAGCGTCAAATAAAGAAACAAATAAAAAAACAAACTTTTCCTCTTTATATTAATATTATTAGTATAGATAACAGGTTATGTTATCATGTTCAAAAATTGTTTATAAAATAACTATATATGACGCCATCTATGTAAACCATTTGTAACGCGTTTGTTATGATCGCTTTTCAAAATGGCGCCCGTACATTGTTTTCGGAAACGATTTATGGGAATTGTCTTTTATGAAACCTAAATCATTAACACTTTTTTTGCAATAGTTATTTATAGCTTTACTTCGACGTCGAGTTTAAAAATATTCTGTTGAAAATTTGATCCGATCTATCGCTTAGTCGTGATGAGGTAAATAACAGACACACAAACACACAGATGAAATAAAAGAAGTCTTTATTTCGGGCTAGTTAGACCCATATACATTGACAACCTCGTTGTCGTAATGGTAACCAAGCCGGACTGCCAATCAAAAGGTTCCGGATTCGATTCCGAAATTTGTTGGCTGTGGGTCTGGGTGTTAAATATGTATCTACATAAAATATGTATGTAATATATCAGTTGCCTTAGCAGCCATATTACAAACTAGAAATGGTTCAGTATGGGGTTAACCAGTCATGTGTGAAATGTGTAAAAAAAATAATGAATATAGCAAACAGATGAATACACATAACCAACAAACGTTTTTTTTTTTAAGTTTTAGCCTGTGATTTCTGTTGATGTTTTATATATACTTGGTAACTAACACTATATTATAAGGGCGCCCTTGGTATATTTACATGAACAACTTTTTATCCTACGACATAAAAAACGAAAAAAAAAAATCTGTCGCTTCTCCATCAATATTGTTGCGTATCTTATGGGAAAGCAGTTTTTTTAACAATAGTTTCAAAAGTCTCGTAACCAAAGTTGTTCGTCTCTGTTAATGGTTCCCAAATTCTGCTCTCGAAAGCTGATTTGGTAGTTTCGAACCCTCTAAGATAAATTGTACCCCGTGGACCCCTGCGGTCCTGGACCCACTTTGAGCCCCTGCCTTACCTGTACTAAAGTCGCCCTTACATTTTTTTTTATATGTTAATATAAGTTATATTTGTGTTTACTAACATAGAAAATTGCTCAAGCGATTGCTAAAGTGAATCTGCTTTGGACACGATTTAAATAAAAATCTATTTTATTTTTATTTTAAAATACACGTGTGTCGGTTTTGAAATTTGAAAATCAAGACGTTGCGTCAATAAAAATCGATGTATCGGTTCATTCAGTGAGTTATATTGTTGTGCCAGTGCTGTGGGACCTGAAAGGCAAGTATTTGTTACATAGGAGCTGGCTACTCGTCAAAAATGACACTGCATCTCAGTGTTACCATAATTTAAAAATAAAAGTAGCAATTAAGCGTTCCGGTGTTGCCAGGAAATGCCGAATGTCATTATCTGCGGGTGTCCTCGCTACCTAACGTTATTGAAACACTTTATTTTTCCCGCAATCAGGTTTGAAAATTACGGTAAAAAATATATAGTGTTTACAGTTTTTCTTTTGTGGGAAGATGGAGGCAAACGTTTTGGCGAAGAGGAAATGTGAGACAGACAGTGAGGGATAGATAGGATATAAAAAGCTTAGTAGTTTACTGTACATCATATCGATACCCTTATTTGCAAACCTACTAACTCCTCTGCAGATTTTTTACGGGAGAGGCTCAAAACCTCATTGTAGTTTATTTAGATAAATAAAAAGTAACGTTTTTTTATTATAATAATAAAAATAAAGCATAGTTTTTCACGGGATTTAGGTTTTTCTTTATTGCGTAAAATAAAAAGTACAATGAAGTTTCGATCCTCTCCCGTAAAAAACCCGCAGAGGAGTTAGTAGGTTTTCAAATTAGGGTATCGATATATACTTTTATAGAAGTTTGGTAGAAGTTATATTTTTTTTTTATTTGAAAAATATATATATTGTGACTCTACCCAGCAAAATTAACACTGAAATCTAAAAAAAAAAATAGTTTCCCAACACAAATGATTCGATCGGTTGATCAAGTTTGTATAGAGAAGGATTTTATTTAGATTTCTATATTCTAGTACAAGTTTTTCTTATAAAATTCCCTTGAGTATTAAAAAAAATGTGGTGTATTTTCGTAGCCTGTTAAACATGTGATAGGTATAACCCAATTCAATAAAGAAAACGTTTGAAAGTTCGCTTCCTGTCGTTAGAGGAAATATACTTTTAAATGGTTCCTTTATTAATACTAGTTATATATCACATGTGATCAGAAATGCTTATATTTCTGAAGAGAAAGCTTTTAGACACACCACAGTAGTCTTTTTATCTTTTTTTTATTAGTCTTAAGCAAATTACATGCTTATGGGTTTTGGTCTCTGTTTAAACAAATTATAAGCTAATTCTCTAATGTGTATGCTATACATATTTCTCTTGAAGTGCCCATAGGATGCTCTCATATTTTCCCCCTAGACTGGGATAAATTACCCTAAAGACGTAGAATGACAGCTTAGTAAAACTTTTTTCCTTTTGAGTTGCAAATTAGCTGTATTAGTTTAGCCTCTGTAGAGACGAGCGAATTCGCATTGGACGCGGTGGCTTGCCCGCAGTAATGACACAACGGCCTTAGGGTTCGCTCTGCAATTGTTATCTGTGTACTTTGACAGTGACGTTTCTCGCACTGACAAAATGTCACTGAGCAATTTTAAAATTGGAATGTGCCGTGTTATTCTGTCGTTCCAATTTCGATTTTTGTCGTTCAGCGCGTGATTCGTTTTTATTTTTATATTTTTACTAAGGTGTCGTTTTTTTTATTGCATTGCAGAGTTTTTTAGTAACACGTGATTAGCCGATATATGAGTTCTATAATTGATAACTTAGTTTAATTTTATAAATAAGGCCAATTTATGTTACGTGTCCGATGCAGGTTCGCTTTTACTATATTTATCGATATTTAAAAATAATGTTTCTGTCATAACTCACATTTCCTCTTGAACGGTGTGGCTTTATTTGTTGAGTTCTTAGTCTATGAGATATTGGACGAGAAAGTAAATGATTACTTTATTACCTCTATAAAAATACATAAAATTTGTGAAAAATACAATAAAAAATTATACATGCTTATTTTTTTAAATTGAATCCGCTTTGTTGGTACAGAATTAGTGTTTGCACCAAGTGGATATAGAAATCTGCTCAGATGCAACTCGGACGATAGCTTGCGATCCGTGATCCGTGTTGAATCGGATTGTGCCGACGCAATGCTAGCGTCTGAGAAGGTCTGTCGACTCTGTCCGAACCTATTCTGTCATGTCATTTGTTTTACGGTAATGTGCAATACACGTATTGACATAGAAATAACTTTGAGTCCAAAATTATGTCGTCGGTATCTCGTAAACAGATCTCAACAAACAAAAGCCGCCGCACGCCGGCTCACGCCTCCATTTGTCCCACAGACGGAAGACCTGCGCAAGCAGCCGACGCCTCCCCCAGAACAGTGGGCGGAGATCCTCGGCATACCGGCCGAGGAGCGAGCGAGAGCGAAAAAAGCTCTACAAAACGCATCCGCCTCCGCTAAAACGAAATCCTCCGATAAGTCATCAGACGATGAACCGTTATCACCGAAAATGCTGCGCTCATCGAAAAAAAACGTGCCTACCCCGGAGAAGAGCGAAAAGGAAAAAAGCGAAAAGATAGAAATCAAACAGCCGCCGAAAAAGCGAAAAATTGAAGAGTACATCATATCCGAGCCGGAGGTTGTTAAGGTGACCAAGAAGAAGACCAAAGTGACCGAGAAGAAGAAAAAGAGGACAGAAAAAGACTAGTGCTTGCTGTACGTCTTCGGAAAGAAGTGATACCGGACTATGCCGGAGTGACGGACCAAGTGACGATCGTTCCGGGGTTTTGTTACTGTTGGTGTTGCGTTTTGCGGGTAGTTTGATATTTGGAACTGGTATCAGTTTTGCCAATATTACGAAGCTGGCTGTAGAGTGCTAGCATTTTGAGATGTATACAGCTTAGGGGCCTCATGTTGTTCACAGTGTCTAGTGTATACCAGTAGTTTCCAAAGTGTTCCATGTGGACCTCGGGGAGTCCACGGTGGACTCGACAGTGCAATGCAATGTGTATTTAATACTTATAGCTGCAAGTGTTCCAAAGAAACTAGCTACGGTTGAAAGTCTTTAAGAACCTCTGGAACATACATTGAATTAACAACAACACTTGAGTTGGTGTCGCTTGCTTACCGATCCATGGTAGATACTTATGGTTTTCTCGGTCCACAGACTGCAAGTGCCTGGAGGGACATTCTCTAACGTCACTGTCATTTTGACAGTGACACTAGACAAAGCATAGATATCAGTGTCAAAGTCAAAAGGAAAGTGGCATTTACTGACCAATACTTATGTCATAGAGTATCTATACCGGGGTATCTGACCAATAGTATTTTTCTGAAGAATTTGTGAAATCACGTCTCACGGGTTTCATTTATAAATTTCTTTTTTTTTCTGCTATTTCGGTATGGACCGGTATTAAACGCCAAATGTCGTATAAAATTGCATAGAGAAGAGGCGGGTAGTTTTGAATCAATCTATTTATGAACGTTTTCTTTTTATTTCCAGCCTCCTTAAACACAAGTGTCTTGCGATCTGTTTTCTAACATCTAACATTAAACATCTAATAAATAGTGACCAAATAAATGAAAAAACTATTAGGCCACGCCCACATTTTAAAAAATTTGATGTTAAGTGTTAGAAATCACTGAAATCGCGCAGGAGACCCGGGAAGACTGGTGTTTAATAGATGCTCGGTTTACCTGTATTCAATAGGTGGTTGGTTACGAAGAACGCGTTTTTAAGTCGAATAATTCAAAACTACCCACTTCTACCCTCAGTTTTCATACAGACAAGCATAACAACCTACATACACAGCTTCGTTTGGCATACAAGAACTGTTCTGCTTTCGGACAAGATGAAAGCAATAACTTGAAGCGCGTCACAGACGACGAAGAGGCTATAATATTTTTTCTTAAGGTAAAGTATCAGTTATGATGAAATTAAGATAATACTATGGTTAAGATAATATACATTTTCATATTACTGTACCTTAAGATATGAGTGGCGAAGTCATCTTAAGATACCGTGCTATGGAACTTTGCGTCAAAATGACATCTTCAACTTAACCGTTTTCAAGTGAAGGGGACCACTAGATATAAAGTATTATCGTATCTTGTGTGACATATTAAGATGCTATAATATTTTATTAGGCAATGTTAAGATAATTAAGCCGCGTTTTCACTAGGGGACATTTGTTCTGCTACTCTGTCTGTCGTATTGTTATTTTTTTTTTTGTGAAAATAAGAAAGAACGAAAATTATGTATAATGACAAATTAGTCTACACACGACAAAACATAATAAATAAAATAGTCCGCATAGTAAATAAACTTTGATTAGTCACAACACAGCCTCAACTCAGCATTATGCTGGTCTTCCGTTGAGGCTGGCTATGACTTCACGCACGGTACATAAAGAAAGAGTACACTTATATAAGTTGAAAGAAATACTAATAAGAGATAACAGAGAACAACGAAAATTTCTATACGAATATACAACAACATCAATAGATCACTAAGTATTGAGAACGTGCGTCGTTTTGTGTTCTGAAAATGGCAGTAGTGTGGTCCAACATCTCCTCGTGTGACATAGTGATCGTCACTGGCATAATGAGAACAAGTCATACGTCGCGGGACATTGTCCCAAGACTTTTTCAGAGACAACTACGTGAATATTTCCGCGTAGAAAAACGGTCACACTTACATTATTATTAATGTAAAAAAAAGTTGTTGAACTCATTCCAACTTTTAATAATAATGTAAGTGTGACCGTTGTCTACGCGGAAATATTCACGTAGTTGTCTCTAGAACAACGGTCACACTTACATTATTATTAATGTAAAAAATAGTTGTTGAACTCATTCCAACTTTTAATAGTAATGTAAGTGTGACCGTTTTTCTACGCGGAAATATTAAGATGCCTTACGTGAACAGTTTACAACTACGTGAATGTCGAGCGATAAGTCTCTGCGACAGGTCCCCTAGTGAAGACGCGACTCCATGGCTTCTTCGTCGTCTATGATTCGCTAATGAAAAATATCTGCTCATATTTCAAACTACCCGCAGTTTTTCAACAGAGTTGCTTTGCGTAGACGTCACAACACAATTAATAGTTTTAATGAACATGTGTATGTTTTGTGTATATGTTTAAATGTTTTGAGTGCGCCGGTGGGAGACTAAACTTACAAAAACATGGAACCTTTGACACGACAGGGGCATTGACCTTTGATAACAAATTCACATCAAAGCTCGTCCCTGATGATGACGCTCGTAATGCGTCGAAACCCATTGGGCGTATATCCAACGTTTTTTAAGTAAGTGTGACCGTTTGTTTCGTGCAAAAATTCACATCATTTATTGCAGATGGGTTAGTAGGTTATTATAGGTTATAGTTGTAAGTCCCTTACGCTCATTGCCTTTAGGCATGCAATTTTGGCGCTAACATTATAGAATCAAACAAAAATAACATCAACACAAAATTATTTAATTGTCACTTACATTCAATCTTACTTACAGAATCATTTACATTCTCATCATACACAAAATAGCCCAACAAACAAAAAAAATAAATTTGGCGGTTCATAGACAACTAGAGAGTTGAGGTCAGTTTACACTGCCAGGTTTGACTGCATGGTTATATTATTACAGGGATACTCACCTCTGAGACATTGAATTTGATACGATCTGATTTTGATATATTTTTTTTTACAATTACATTCACCTTCTTTTTGTTGGTGGCTAGCACTCTCATTAACACATTAGGCGGCAGTGTGTCAAAGGACTGGCCGCATTGCCGCGCTAAAAATATTTGTATATATGTCCCTACGGCGCATTCGATATTTATGTTATTGAATAAGTATATGTACCACACATCTGTAAAACATTGGGAGACTTGTAAATATTGGACAAAATTGTAAAAATACTGTTAAAACATTTGTTTTTAGTATATATTATGTAAGTGAAGGATTTGATTTGGAAATAAAAGAAACAATGCCAGTTTCTTTAAGTTTTTTTTGGGCCCTATGTTTAGTTAGGTTGAAGGTGTTGACTGAAATGTTGTATTTGTAATGGAGAAGTCTAGTTTATGTAGATAAAACTGACTATTTCCTAATCCTAGCCGATGATGAGAGCAAAATATTGAAATTACAGCTTTTCCGCTTTAAGTCGTTAACGGAAAAAAAATATCGAAAAAGCTAAATAGTTAAAAGATCGTCTAAAGAACCAGTCTAAGAATAATTATACTTATTTTGGTGCCAGACTTATCAATATGAAAAAAATTGGTTCAAAATTTTTAATTTTAGAGATGTTTTGAACCATTTTTTTTTTCTAATTCATAAGTCTGACTCGTACCAAAATAAATAAATACAAATATTGTTAGAGAGCTTTTTAGATATTTTTTACAGTTGACGATTTCTAGCGAAAAAGCTGAAAATTCAACAATTTGCCCTTACCATTGCCTTAAATTAAAATTACGTTAACGAACCAATGAACGTTATGATTGTTATAATTACAGTTAGTTCGCATCTTCAACTGATATAAACCTAATCAGGGTCAGACTAAGAGGTCTATTGTTATATTTCTTAGTTATTTTTTATTAATTTTAAAAATCTTTTTTTTACTATTAGTTCTTAAAATGTAATATTCTTTTTATTAATTTTAAAAAGATAATTTTCTTAGTTACTTTAGACATTAAAAACATTTGCTATCTTTTTTATAGGGGTATACTATACTTTATGTAAGTTTAAAGGCCTATTCAGAATAGCTTAAGCAAATAGTGGTAGTATACATTTTTGATGTCGTTCCACACAATTGATACTCAAGTATACATAAAATTTGGGCTATCACAAGTTTTTTTTTAATGCACAGGACAATAAAGTTTGCGCGTAGAAAACGGTCACACTTACTGTTGGACTCATTTCAACTTTGAACAATAATGTAAGTGTGACCGTTTTTCTACGCGAAAATATCAAGATGCCTTACGTGAACTGTTTACAATGTTTGACTATACAGTTTTAGATAAGTTTTACATGACAGACAAAAAAACTAGTGACTTAACTGGCTAGGTAGCTAGTAAGTCACTAGTTTTCTTTTTGTGCTTTCAGCGATAACCTTATCGCTGAATCTCTTCCAGGCAACCAAATGATCTTATTGGTAATTCGTTAGTTTTAGTTTGTTCTTATCTGGGTGCTACCGTGGCAGTCCGTCTGTGTGTGATGAGTCTTAATATAAGCAGTCGTTAAGCCTAGTCAGAGGTCTTCGGGAGGCTTAAAAACTCTCGACACCAGAGTTTGGCCACATAGCTCATACGAAAAAATAAGGTAAAGATATATAAATATTGGATATTAACTATTACAAGTTTAACGAAACGAAAACTATATTGGATTTTTGCACATCTGAAAATCTTGTACCTGTGGGACTACTCACAGGTTTACGCTTGACCACATTTAATCTGTAGTCAAACGCAAACCTATCAGAGTAAAAAAAAATACCTTATGGGCGGGTCTGACTATGATATGGTATACTTTTCACAGAGAAAGTTTAAATAGATAGACTATGTTTACCGTTTCTTTCTTCCTATTTGTAAAATATATAAACAAACCTAAATTGTCAATCGGTTCGCGGGTCTCAATATGTCTTTATAATATTATGCTTTTTTAGATACAGTTATCGCAAAATAGTTTAAATACGTTGACGATGGTTACTGTTTTTCTTTGTTTTTTTAGAGAAAAATAAAAGTAGTTTAAAAAAACACGCTTATCTGGCCGTTTTAAGTGGGTCTAAATCGCGTCCAAAGAAGTCGGTTACAAACAAACATACAAACAAAAATACAAAAAAAAATAATAATTTTATCATATTAGTGTATTGTCATCGGTCCTCAATAAATCTACAAAGTTTGAACGAAATCTGGCCGTAAAGTGGGTCAAAATCGCGCCCAAAGAAGTCGGTTACAAACAAACATACAGGTGAAGCTAATATAAAGTGTGTAAAAAACAGTAAACATTGTCAATGTATTTAAACTTTTTTGTGATAACTAAACTTGCTAGCTATGCCCCGCGGTGTTACTCGCTTAAATCTCGGACAAAAAGAAGTTTATCCGGTATAAAATGTAGTCTATGTGTTAATCCAAGGTGTAACCTAACTTCACACCAAATATCATCAAAATTAGTTCATCCGTTTGAGCGTGAAAAAGTAACAAACATACATACTGGCACACAAACTTTCCCATTTATTATATTAGTAGAAAAGCAAAACTTTAACTGAAGCCCGCGAACCGATTGATAAATAATTAAGTTTTTTTTATTTTACAAATAGGAAAAAAAGAAACTGTAAACATAGTCAATCTAAGTAAAAAAAACTTAATGGTCAATTAGCACGCGTGTCTGAATAGGTCTTTATTGTATTTTGCTATATTACCTTATATAGTTTTTACAAAATAGTTTACAAACATTAACTATGTTAACCATTTTTTTTTTTTCCTATTTGTAAGTGTTTTCATCTCGACAAGGTGGAAAGACCACCATTCAATGGTTGTTGAAATGTGACAGTGCTATTTACATACTGACGGTGCATAAAGGAGTAAAAACCCATGAATTTACTGTCCTAGCAGCTCTACAAAAAAAAACTGTTATGGTACGTTTACACGCTTGCCAAGCCTTGGCAAGGATCGACAATCGCAAGCATGTAAATGAGACGTTTGGCTTGGCTTGCGTGGGCTTGTGCCTGCTTGCTTCCGATCCAGTCGAGTGTCGGTTTTTTTACGCAGATCGAAGGGCGTTTGCTTGGATGTATATTGCAGACTGACGTATTCACAAGCGTATAAACGCCTTTCAAACGCCAAAACGAGATTTGTGGAGGCTTGGGACTGTTTGCAGTTTGCCAAGGCTTGGCAAGCGTGTAAACGTACCATTAAATTTATGTTGTTGTGTGGTAATTATAATTAATGTTCTCGGTGTGTTCTGGCAAGAATTTCCAAACTAGGTATGCTCGACCTTCGGCCGCAGTGTCGCTAACTTGTTTGGTTACGCGATAAATACTGAAAAAAAGGCCATTTGCAATAGTCTAAGATCCGAGCCTATATCGAATTTCAGCGACATTATAATTTAATAAAATTAATTTCATAATAAATTTAGTATATTAGAAAATATATTAAAAATGGGTTGCCTAAAGAAATCCTGGACAGAATATTAAAAAATTAATGTTAAATTATTTGTTATTACATTTTGAAAAGAACTACTGGGTCGCCAGGTGTAAACAGGTATGTCGAAATCAGCTGCATACAACCGATTCGATAATAGAAAAAAATATATATCAACATAAGCGCTCTGTTTCATTGCGATCAGTAGTTCGTCCAGGTAAAAGATAGGCAACCCTACGGACTTTAACTCAGGATATATATTTTTTTATTGTCTTGATGTTGCAAAATTAAAAAACAAAACATTTTTTTTTAATATTCTGTCCAGGATTTTTTTAGGCAACCCATTTTTAATATATTTTCTATTATACTAAATTTATTATGAAATTAATTTTATTCAATTATCACGTCGGTGAGGGTCGATATAGGCTCGGATCTTCTACTGCAATGGATGCCACTGATATAGTAAAGATGACTATCATTTTTAGTCTCAACTGATACAAAAATATATAGAAGACAAAATTAAATATTTAGTGTACTTCCGCTGTGATCCTAAACCCAAATTAAGACAAGTAAAGGAAAACTTAACTAAAATCAATTAACTAAGATAAATTAACTAATATTAATTAAGATTAACGTTACCATTTTTTTTTTCGCGTTACCTATCACAATCCGGAAATTCTTAACTCAACACGTGTTTCGCCTTTCCACAAGGCAATCATCAGGAGATGTTGACTCTTCGAACGACGAATCGAAAGCCAAAAATATATATGGTAAGTCAGAGGTCTGACCTTACTGGTCTGTGGTACTTATTTAGACCACAAACCACTAAGGTCAGACCTTACAGAATAGTATTTCTGTACGAGTTGAGACTAAGTGGAGGTCATTATTACTATGAACGGCATTCATTGCGAATGGCTTTTTTTTTTCAGACTCGGCCAGCGGGTCAATAGCCTTGTTGTAAAGTGTAGAAAAAAAAGAAATTTTTCGCCACTGATAGTGTGATAAGTACATCTTCATTGTGATATTTGGAAGTGTTTTGTAAAAGAAAATGTGTATTAGGCAAAATTAAACGTAGAGCACTATTACTGGTGAATAGCAAAAAACCATTGAATCAGTTTAATAGTAGCATAACGCAAGCAGACCACTATACGTTCCCACTGCTGGGACTCGGCGCTTTCTCTTACGAGGAGAGAGATGCAGGCGATCCACCACGCTGGCCAAGTGCAGGTTGACATGTCGATTTCCTCACAATGTTTTTTCAAACGAGTGCAAATCCAATAACTATGCAAATTGCAACTATGATGAAAAGAGATGGGGCTTCTTTAAATTTAGTTTAGTCGTGTGTGCCGCTGAATCGCCACCATTACCGCCTAGACACACTTGAAATGGTTTTGCGTTAATTACCAGTAATATTATAGGGAAAGTTTTTTTTTACAGTGTACGAACTCAATATTGACTTAGTTCCTTCTCAACCATATTATCTCAAATGCATTGTTGGTTTATTATTATGTTAGATTATTTTTATTACTATCTAAGTATAAAGTACATGGATTTTTGTAATATTGTTAGTTTTAAGTGTTTTAAAGCTATTTGTTAATAGATATATTATGAATAAAAAAAAAAGGAAAAGTTTGTTTTATAATTAAGAGAAATGTAAATAAATGAATATTTGTGAGTATTTTCTTTTTGTGTTTTGTATTTGTATTTTTATGAAAACGACATAGATTGAGAAATAGATAAACGCTTTATTAAAACACTCACATTAAAATAAAATCTAGAGAAAACACAAAATACTTACAAGCTAGTGCCTTAAATGGCGACCTTATCGCTAAGAGCGATCCCTACCACCCAAGCAATAAAAAAAATGGTCAAGAAAACAACTTAAGACGAGGTGTAATATGTAAGTGTATAGGCAAATTCGGATAAATACGTACATGCATCATGCATGCATGCATATCATGCATGTACATGATTAAAAATACTACGTTCTTATTAGGTTAAATGACCTCGTTGGCGTAATGCCGGACTGCTAATCAGAGGTTCCCGGGTTCGATTCCCGGCACGGCTAACATCTTTGTGATGAACCAAATTTGTTGGCTGTCGGTCTGGGTTTTAAATATGTATCTATGTAAAGTATATATGTTTGTATATGTAGTACTTATATCAGTTGTGTTAGCAACCATAATACAAACTAGAAATGGTTCAGTATGGGGTTAACCAGCCGTGTGTGAAATGTAAAAACAAACACCTTATTTAAAACTTACAAGGTATGTGGTAGTCCCATCTACTATACTATAATTTTGTGTTTATGATATCAAATACTTCAGGATTGGTATTTAAGTAGTTAGTAGTACTTAATGGTCGGAATTAAATTATGATATTTTTGCTGGAGGTGCATTATATTAATAAAATAAGATAAAAGTAGTTTAAAAAAACTAAAAAACACGCTTATCTGGCCGTTTTAAGCGGGTCGAAATCACGCCCAAAGAAGTCGGTTACAAACAAAAATACAAAAAAAATAAATAATTTTATCAAATTAGTGTATTGTCATCGGTCCTCAATAAATCTACAAAGTTTCAACGAAATCTGGCCGTTTAAAGTGGGTCAAAATCGCGGCCAAAGAAGTCGGTTACAAACAAACATACAAACATACAGGTGAAGCTAATATAAAGCATGTAATAAAAACTATCAATAAGGCAGTCAGTTTAGTTAGTGTTCGACGTAACATATTATGGTTGTGTCGTAACGTATTCTATTAATTTAAATTTAACTAATGCCAAGAAGAAAACGGTCAAAATCTAGAGGTCAGGTGTGTATGTTATTATTTTCAGTTTGATATCTTAGCAATATAAGAGCTATAAAAAAAAATACATACAGTCGAATATATAACCTCCTCCTTTTTTGAAGTCGGTTAATAAAATTAGTTCGAAAATACAGATATACAGAACTTTATTAGCACTAAATAACATACGTTAAAGGGAAGTCATACTACAATAATTACTTAATACTTAAAATATTAGTTAGATAAAATTAAATAAAGTTATAAATTTCATTAAATAAATATTCTACCCCATTAGATACTACACACATTAGCACTTGTTTTTCATGTCTATTAAATTTAAAGTACTACTGTTTACACATGAATAACGATTCTGCAAGCTCCATATTCATATATTCGCTTAAATTATAAAGGAATTACTTTCACAAAAACTCTTTATTGTACATTAATATTTTTGTATAAAATCGCTGTTTCTGTACTTTAGCTAGTCTATTTGCTGGTAGAACTTTACCTATATTCCTACTTAAACAATAAGGAATAGCATCTTTATTATTCTGGTACATCTTATTATCATGAATTTCTAGCAGGCAATTATATAATATGTACATTGAAATTACTGTCATTATCCTATCCTTTTCAAAATATTTCCGAGCTGAGCTACGTTTCTTTAAACCATTTATTATTCTGATTGACCTCTTTTGCCATTTAAAAACTTTGAATATATCAGTTGCATTTCCCCATACAGTAATGGCATACCTAATATTTGAATGTATATAAGCATAATAAACAGATAGAAATGATTTTTTATCCAATAAAGGTCTAAGTTTAAACAATGCAAAATAGGATACTATAGAATTAACTATAAGTCACTAGACTTATAGTATAGATATAGTATATATCAAAAAGAAGAAAATCGACCTGCAAGCGGGTGGAGCCGCGGGCAACAGCCAGTAACCTATAAAACGCGTCATTATATCAACGCCCGACGGCTTGTAGTAGGGGCTATATTGGATTTAAAATGTATCATAATGTACGTATTCTACTAGTCAACACCTTTCATTTGATACCCATTTTGACAATGATGTGAAGTATATTCACATATCTAAATAATCATATATCAAATTCAAAAACAAAACTAAAACGGATAAACCGATTTAGTTTTGTTTACCACGTAGTTCTGGTGCCACAGACACATCAAACTTTAACACCCTATTGTTTTTGCGTCCGACCTTTTTTTTCTAACCTAAACTCTCCCACTGCTGGGCAAAAGTCTCCCCCAATGATCTCCACGCTTTCCTGTCCTGGGCCAGTTCCTTCCAGTTGGTGTGGAAGTCCACCAACTCCTTGCGCCATCGAGTTGGCGGCCTGCCTCGTCGTCTTCTGCCATCGAAAAAGTCCCACTCCATGGAAACCTTTGCCCGACGGTCAGGGTAGGGTATGTATGTGTACAATAAACTTTTTTCTTTCTTTCTCTTATACAGATCGCGCAGTCGAAGAGGGAGGAGGCACCTGCGGAGGAGATGGAGGAGGGGAGGGATCCGAGCGACGCCGCCGCGAGGGAGAGGGAGGCGCGCGCGCAGGCTTCCATCAAGGAGAGGGAGAGGGAGGTGCAGCGCGCGCTCGCCACCAGCCTGCGGGACCGGGACAAGGAGCGGGAGCATCACAAGCGGGACGAGGCCGTGCAGGTGAGAGAGAGAGAGAGAGAGATGTTGCTGACAGGGAGAGGGAGAGAGAGGTGCAGCGCGCGCTCGCCACCAGTCTGCGGGACCGGGACAAGGAGCGGGAGCATCACAAGCGGGACGAGGCCGTGCAGGTGAGAGAGAGAGAGAGAGAGAGATACAGCTGACAAGGAGAGGGAGAGGGAGGTGCAGCGTGCGCTCGCCACCAGTCTGCGGGACCGGGACAAGGAGCGGGAGCATCACAAGCGGGACGAGGCCGTGCAGGTGAGAGAGAGAGAGAGAGAGAGATACAGCTGACAAGGAGAGGGAGAGGGAGGTGCAGCGCGCGCTCGCCACCAGTCTGCGGGACCGGGACAAGGAGCGGGAGCATCACAAGCGGGACGAGGCCGTGCAGGTGAGAGAGAGAGAGAGAGAGATACAGCTGACAAGGAGAGGGAGAGGGAGGTGCAGCGCGCGCTCGCCACCAGTCTGCGGGACCGGGACAAGGAGCGGGAGCATCACAAGCGGGACGAGGCCGTGCAGGTGAGAGAGAGAGAGAGAGAGAGATACAGCTGACAAGGAGAGGGAGAGGGAGGTGCAGCGCGCGCTCGCCACCAGTCTGCGGGACCGGGACAAGGAGCGGGAGCATCACAAGCGGGACGAGGCCGTGCAGGTGAGAGAGAGAGAGAGATACTGCTGACAAGGAGAGGGAGAGGGAGATAGTATTGATACCCTTTTTGGTGTCAACTAGTACCAATAATAACAATTACACGGAATTGAGAAGTAGTTTCTCAGTTAAACTACTTCTCATCTATTTATTTTGCTATCTCTTAACGCGGTAAGGGAGCATGAAAGCATATTAAAAAAAAAAAACATGCGTTAAATTAACGCATAAGCTTCTTTTAACCTCGAGAGTAACGCGGAAGATACCGCGTGATTAATTAATTCATTTACATTGTTTCTTATTTGAAATAATTAATGTGTGAACTGTAACTGTATTGTAATTAATCAATTGCCAAGTTAGTCAAAGTAATTGACTTTAATATTTTTTTGTTTCTTTTGTTAGAACGAGTGTGGCGCGATGGTAATAACGTCTGCTTTTCAATCAGATGGTCCCTGGTTCGATCCCGGCCCCACACCAATGACTTGTTTTCAAGTTATGTGTGGATTTGCACTCGCTTTACGGTGAAGGAAAACATCGTGAGGAAACCGGCACGTTTGAGGACCACAATAGAAGAAGAAGAAGAAGAAGAAGTGTGTTATTCGCCAACCCGCGCTCGGTCAGCGTGGTGGATATTTTTAATATTTTTTGTTTTTTAATATTAGGACACATTCACACACGGCTGGTTAGCCCCATACTGGACCATTTCTAGCTCGTATTATGGATGCTAGCACAACTGATATACTACATATACATACATCTTATATATAAAATTTCCGCGTCACAGTGTTTGTTACCGTACTCCTCCGAAACGGCTTGACCGATTTTTTCCAAATTTTATATGCGTATTCAGTAGGTCTGAGAATCGGCTACTGTATATTTAGAAATAATTATTATGGCGAAACAACGTTTGCCGGGTCAACTAGTATTATATATAAATACATATTTAACACCCAGACCCACAGCCAACAAATTTAGTTAAGCACAAATATGTTGACCGGGCCGGGAATCGAACCCGGAACCTTAGCAGACCGGCATGGTAACCTTTACGCCAACGAGGTCAACAATTGGGTGCGCTCTAAAATCGGTTACATTTTTCATATTTGACGTGATTTTAGTTGTTTTGTCTGTGGTTCAGAACGTGCCGTCTCTCTCTGGCCACCTAAGATGAAAAGAGACGGGGCTTCTTTAAATGTAGTTTAGTCGTGTGTGCCGCTGAATCGCCACCAATGTGGTTCTAATAAATAATAATATAAAACATGAGATAAAACAGCTTTCATTCATTAATTTGTACAATAAGTTTACTAGGAGTGTATGAATAACGTTGTCATTGTGGTGTGTACAGCACTTCAACGCTCTGCTGGCGGACCTGGTGCGGAACCCGGAGCTGTCGTGGCGCGAGGCGAAGAAGCAGCTCAAGAAGGACCACCGGTACACCCTCGCGGAACTGCTCTCCAAGGATGACAAGGTACTGTATTTTTTTTCATTGAACGTCGTGGAGGTCACCGGCTTGCGACACTATACCTACTTTCCATATGGGCTGACGCCGATTCGCGATTTCGACAAATTTTACACATTATATTTTATTGGCTCATACGGTTTAAAATAGACAAAAACCTCACTCTAAAAGAATATTTCTTATTACTATCCAAAGAATTAACGAAATAATTGCTGCCGTACACGGGTGACCCCCACGGCCTGAACGGAACATCACCAAATTTGAATCGGCGTTTAATGTGTTAATGAGCTTGCGCTTGATCGCAATTCACCTGGTAGTAAGCGATATTGTGATCTAACTTGGAGCGCGCTTGTCCAGTAGAAATCGGTTCACTCTTGCCTTGAAAACCGCTATTTATTCTTCTTACTCTAATTCTTCGTATGAGCTAAGTGGCCAACCTCTGGTGTGGAGAGTTTTCAAGCCGCCCGAAGACCTCAGATTTGGCTTAACGACTGCTTGTACTAAGACTAATAGCCGAGGCCTACCAAACAGAAAACAACCAAAACTATATAACCAAATTAAATTCATTTACCAAGATCATTTTCCTAATTATGTGTACACAACATGAGTAAATAAAAGTATTCGATTTGGCACACACGGTTGGCTTACCCCATACAGAGCCATTTCTAGTTCGTGTTATGGTAGCTAACACAACTGATATACTACATATATGACGGGACGGTAGAGCGTTCTTCCTCGTCATCCATTTTAGTTGCACATGTGGGTAGCGTAGGTATTCAGGCGTGGAGAAATGAAAACGTGGCACTCAATTTATAATGAAGGTATATTACAATCGAATCACAAAATATAATCGCAGGTAGGTAGATTGACAATTATTTCCGCTTATTAGATCGACACTCCAGCCAACACGTAGCGCTTGCGCACGATGCGAACCGATTGCTGTCTCGAATCGAACTGCCGCTCCGCGTTCCGTGCTAGCGCTGGCTGTTGCGTCAGAGCGGGCCTCCGACGTTAGTCACAAGTCAGTGACAGCTGACACTGACATCGCAACTCGCCCGCTCTTCAGATCGAACGCGCCGTCATATACATACATACATATTTTATATATTTAACACCCAGACCCACAGCCAACAAATTTAGTTAAGCACAAATATGTTGACCTGGTCGGGAATCGAATCCGGAACCTTCTGATTAGCAGTCCGGCATGGTAACCTTTACGCCAACGAGGTCGTCATTGACTGAAGTACTCGTACTACGCGATCGTCATAACTTATTATTCCGGTTTAACTTGTTTTTGTTGCGGGTAATATCGCGGGGTGCGGGACAGCGAAGCTTTGGAACTCACTACCTGAGTCTCTGATCCATCCATGAGAGGTATCATCCGGGGGCCTTCAAAAGTAGAGCTAATAGGTATCTTCTAGGTAAGCGTGCCACACCGTAGACTGCAGCGCAGCTTAACATCAGGCTAGCTGTAGTCAAACGCTAACCTATCAAGGATAAAAAAAAATAGATAGATATGCAATAAATAGATATGTTAGTTGTGTACCCCCAAAAGTAGAGTTAATAGGTATCTTCTAGGTAAGCGTGCCACACCGTAGACTGCAGTGCAGCTTAACATCAGGCTAGCTGTAGTCAAACGCTAAAAAAAAATAGATAGATATGCAATAAATAGATGTGTTGGTTGTGTGGAGCAGGAGCGGCTGTTCAGCCTGCACACGTCGGCGCTGGCGTCGAAGCGGCGCGACAAGCTGCGCGCGCTCCTCACGGCGCTCGGCGTGGCGAGCACGGCGCACTGGAAGCACGTGCGGGACCAGCTGCGGGCCGACCCCGCCACGCCCACCTACTCCAGCGAGAAACAGGTCCAATACTATTACATGCGCGCGGCACACACTTAATAGTAGAAGATCCGAGCCTATATCGACCTTCACCGACGTGATAATTTAATAAAATTATGTAATTTCATAATAAATTTAGTATATGGTGTTCCGACTTCGTTGGAAAACAAATATGCACCGTGGTTGGTTATAAATGTTTGTATTCTACATTCAATAATAGATTTTCGAATACAGATGCATAAATCCTACTACTATTATAAAGGCGAAAGTTTGTAAGTATGGATGTATGGATGTATGGATGTATGGATGTATGTTTGTTACTCTTTCACGTAAAAACTACTGAATGGATTTGAATGAAACTTTACCACAATATAGCTTATACATCAGAATAACACATAGGCTATAGCTTATACATCAGAATAACACATAGGCTACAATTTTTGAGTTTTTTAATGTGAGGTCGTAAAAAAAACACATTTTTTGCGCTTACATTGCAAACGCTGACTGAATCCTACAAGATAGATCAAAACAATTTACTACAGTATTGTACAACTTAAAAAGGCCTACAAAAAAGTCCGTGATGGTATATGTTTATCTCTTAGGAATAACCCACAATAACCATTTTTTATCCTTTACTTTGTACGAGTAACAATGGCTTATTTACGAAGCGATTTTAAGCAATACACTATTAATCCTTCCTTATCAAAATAAATTATTTCATCAATAAGTACAGTTTGTGTTGATAATATTTGGTCTTTGAATGATTAAAATTGGACGTTTGGTTTTGAAGTTATGGTGAAATTAAAATATTACGATTTCTGCTGCACGGCCCGTTGAGAAGAGGGCGTGTGCGGGGGAGGGGTGTTTAGATCTATGAGTAAGGTCGAAGTACAAGTTATTATTCTGTGGTAAGGTATAAACGCGCGGCTCAGTCGCGAGGTTGGCTCCCATCGCAGCGGCCGTGCGTGAAGTCTAATAATTTGCTGTTTTTTTTTTTTGATTTTGTTCTTTTAACTACACATACGCAAAAGTTCTTCTCAGAGCTAAACTGTTGTCTAATATATAATACTAGCTGACCCGGCAAACTAGGTTTTGCCTCACTTAAGGGTATGAAAAATAGATAGTGTAGCTTATACCTATGACACGTTCGTAGATTTACCATAGCAGTGCCATCTATTGATTACTTACTCAACCCAGTCGAAAGGTATCAACATCTGTTAGAATCATTTGGAGTTAACAGATAATTGTGACTGTCAAATAATAACAGACAATAATTAGCAGTAAATTAAAATTGCGACTATAATTTGAGATTTATACAATCCTATCTCTCAAGTAGGATCGAACTGCACATGGTGTGCGAATTTTATTATAATCGGTTAAGTGGTTTAGGAGTCCATTGAGGACAAACATTGTGACACGAGATTTATATAAATTAAGATAAGATTATTAATGTTATATGTATGTTTTTTATTATTCTTTATTGTACACTACGTCCTTCTTTAGTCGTTTATAAATTCCTTTCCATCCAAAGGTTGCCTGGATGAGATCGCTTTAAGCGATAAGGCCGCCAATTGTGGCACAATTGGCGGTTTTTTTTAAGTTAATTGTTTTTTACTGTGCCTTTTTTATTTATGTGTCCAATAAAGAATTATAAAATTTCCATGACACAATGTTAGTTACCGTACTCCTCCGAAACGGCTTGACCGATTTTTACCAAATTTCATATGCGTATTTAGTAGGTCTGAGAATCAGCTACTATATATTTTTAAGGCAAAACAACGTTTGCCGGGTCAGCTAGTTAATAATAATAAATCATTTATTCAATAAAATTATTTAAAATTACGTTTAATATTTAGTATATTAGAAAATATATTAAAAATGAGGTGCCTAAAAAAATCCTGGACAGAATATTTTTTTTTTTTTTTATCAAATTTTGCAATATCAAAACAATAAAAAAACATATATCCTGAGTTGAAGTATAGAACATATAGAACGTGCTGCCGTAGGGTTGCCTTGATCTTTTACCTGGACGAACTAACTGATCGCAATGAAACAGCGCTAATATTGATATTTTTTTTTCTAATATCGAATCGGTTGAAAGTAGCTGATTTCGACATACCTGTTTACACCTGGCAACTCAGGTCTTTTTAAAATTTTCTAAATTTTATATTACGTCGGTGAAAGTCGATGTAGGCTCGGATCTTAGACCATAAGGTCCTTCGAGCCGGATCAATGTAGGTTAGATTGATCTGGCAATATTTGTAGTGATTCAGGCAGCTCGCAACCACGCCACTCTATTCCAACTAGAAATAGGCAAGCTCTATGCTTGTAGCAATATACGTAGATCAATCATTTCGAGGACAAAGTTGTGGTCCTTCGAGCCGGATTAATATATCTATATAGGTCAGATTTTTTATTCGACCTGAGACAAGATATTGTATAAGCTTGGCGATACAGCGAGGTAATGCTGCCAGCATTTTAGGCACCTTACCCGCGGACACTGAATTAGATTTAATCTACTATTTGTAAGGTTTTTGTATGTGTGTGTTTTTATTTATATAATTAGATATTGTATTGACAGTATCTGATATCTCTTTTTACGAATATTAGTTTCCTTAGGGTTACGGAACGGAACACATATAACTAATTCTTTCAAATGTAACATGTCGTGCTAATACCGACAAAATAAACGTAAGTGATAGCCGGTTATACAAACATTATTCAAATAGAAATACAGAACTTTATTAGCCCTAAATAACATATGTTAAAGGCAAGTCATACTACAATAATTACTTAATACTTAAAAACATTAGTTAGATAAAATTAAATAAACTTACAAATTTCATTAAATAAATATTCTGCCCCATTAAATACCACATTAGCACTTGTTTTCCATGTTTATTAAATTTAAAATACTACTGTTTACACATGAATAACGATTCTGCAAGCTCCATATTCATATATTCGCTTAAATTATAAAAGGAATTACTTTCACAAAAACTCTTTATTTTCTGTTTAAACATACTACTATTAAGATTTGTTAATATAATTAACTCTGTTCAATAAAAAAAAAATTGAAAGTTTGCTTTGTCTTGCTCACTCTTACATGTACTTAGTCACTCATTCCTTATTGACTCGAGTTAAAGTGTTTTATGAGATTGAAAATAAGAAGTCAAAATGTTGTTGTCATAATATCCAGATGGAGCGCGAGTTCCGTGACTTCCTGCGCGACAAGCAGAGCGCCGCCAAGACCGCGTTCCGGCAGCTGCTAGTGGAGAGCCGCAGCATCACGCACAAGTCGCTCGCCGCCGTGCGGGAGAGCGACGCCGCGCTGCACCAGATACACCAGGCCGTCAAGCACTCGGCCAGGTCAGTGGGCGGGGGAGCTTCGAGAGTACAGAGGGAGGAGGGCTGTGGGGGAACAGAGGGAGGAGGGCTGCGGGAAGACAGGGGGAGGGGGCTGTGAGAGGACAGAGGGAAGAGGGCTGTGGGAGGACAGACGGAGGGGGGGTGTGGGAGAACAGACGGAGGGGGCTGTGGGAGAACAGACGGAGAGGCCTGTGGGAGAACAGAGGGAGGGGCTGTGGGAGAACAGAGGGAGGAGGGCTGTGAGAGGACAGAGGGAGGGGGGCTGTGGGAGAACAGACGGAGGGGGCTGTGGGAGAACAGACGGAGGGGGCTGTGGGAGAACAGACGGAGGGGGCTGTGGGAGAACAGACGGAGGGGGCAGTGAGAGGACAGAGGGAGGGGGCAGTGAGAGGACAGAGGGAGGGGGCAGTGAGAGGACAGAGGGAGGGGGCAGTGAGAGGACAGAGGGAGGGGGCAGTGAGAGGACAGAGGGAGTGGCCTAACGGAGACCAGAGTGGACTTGAGGTGGGCAGAAAGTTGCCTAGCGGGGTCAAAAAACTTTAGGGTGATCAAAAGACTTAAGGGAAATCTTATAGGTAGTGGTAGGAACTGAGCAAGTCCAAAATAACTTTGACATACAATATAACAAGCCAGAGGTACCAGGTTTGCAGAAAATGTAAGAAGAAAGTCCCTTTGGAACGAAGACGCTATAGAAACTAAAATCTTTGTTCAAAATATTAATATTGTTTTGTCTTCTTCTTTTATGTTTCTTGTGTATTAGTTGTTCGTGTCACAAAATAAATGATTCTTTCTTTCTTTCTTTCTTTCTTTCAAATATGCCAAATAGCTCCCATAGCGGCGTAACGTACTATGTATGTTGTTGTTTCCAGATACACGGCGCTGGAGCACGTCCCCGAGGAGCGAGACGCCATCATCATGGCGTACCTGGAGGAGCTGGAGAAGAAGGGCCCCCCGCCGCCGCCCACCGCCACCGAGCCCTCGCGCCGCTCCAAGCAGTGACAGGTACTAGCGGGGTAGTAGTGCGCACGCGCACGCATGGTCTTGTCATGCCTATTGCGTGTAAAGAGGGGGGAGAGGTTCTAGCAAAAGGAGGGAGGGATTGAGCACCTTTAACTGGGCTAGCCAGGCCTGTGTCACTCCGCGTGTAGGTGTTAAAAACATACCTACGGACGGCGGCCACTGCGCAAAGGGCCAATCTATGTGGCTCTTTCAATACCACATAATAATTAACTAGTACTACGTATAACCATGTACAACGTATTATGAACCGTAGCATAGTGAATTAAGGCCCATATTCCTTTGAAAAGAAATTGGTAGGTACAAAAATCATCACGCGATCGACTGGACCGCGAGCTAAATTAAATCATATTGTTTACCAGATTGAGTTCATATTTCTTTGAAAACCATTGCGAAGTGAAGCTTCTGTACGAAGTACTAGTTATTATTCTGTGGGCTAGCTAAGGCTGATCTGACGCAAATATTCGAGGTTAAGGCCACACGAGCGTCAAACTAAATACTTATTCCCTCTATTATTATTAAAAGCTTGTTCGATCCCAAAACAAAGGCTTCCCTACCCTCTTTCCATTTGTCCCTATCTAGCGCTATTGTGGACCAATCCTCCTGGTGTATTTCAAGCTTGTCCCTCAATTCCCTCTTAGAGTTAAATAGTTATCACTTCACATAAACTTAAAATAGTTTAGTTCGACGACCTCGTTGGCCTAAAAGTTACCATGCCGTTCTGCTAATCAGAAGGTTTCGGGTTCGATTCCCGGCCCGGTCAACATCTTTGTGCTTAACTAAATTTGTTGGCTGTGGGTCTGAATGTTAAATATGTATTTATATATAATATGTATGTATGTTTATGTAGTATATCAGTTGTTTAGCAACCATAATACGAACCAGAAATGGTTCAGTGTGGAGCTAACCAGCCGTGTGTGAAATGTGTAAAAAAAAAAGTTCGCAAAAAAGACAATATTATTAAATTTTTATCAATAATAGATATCTCAGTGTAGTTATTTTTATATAAATTTGACTAGAATGAGTGATCGTAGACATTGTTAGTGTGCGTGTTATTGCGTTGTGTTGGTGATGGTTCTCTCTGTCAAACGTGAACCCGAGCTTCCCAATCGTAATAATAAATCATATTCAACTTTGGTGAAATGACTACTCTTCCGTTCATTCTAGTTCGCTGCCAAATTTGAAAATTGACATTTAAATATCTATTTTTATTAAAGTTAAATATATAAATAATTATATTTTACAGGACTTAAGAGTATTTACAAAGCTTATAAAAGACGAAAATTTAGTAAACTAAAAAAATAATAAAAACAGAATAAAAATTAAGACACCCGCCCAAACGTGCCCATCAGGCTTGCCGCAAAATTAAATAAATTATGCAAATTGACATTTGATTCATATCATATACTTTTGTATTGATATTATATGAGATACTAGAATTAGTAGTGAAAATTGACATTATAATAATAATAATACCTTTATTTAATTCAGGTTACCAGGACCCATATTAATTATAAAATACATTTAAAATTATGATTAATATCATATACTATTGTAATGATATTATAGTACTAGAATATAATTGAAAATTGACATGGATACATATCATATACTTTTGTAATGATATCATATTATTTGACTTGTAACTTTGGTGTTATCAATAAATGATTTGTATTTGCATAAGGCCACTAAATAATTTGATTTTGCTTTCAATAATATGTGTTGTTTGTCGGCAGTTACCGAGGGCCTCCAGCGCGACCAAAGTCTCCGTGAGTGAATGAATTCCTATAGCTGTAATTATTACTAATTAAATAATTAATAATGAAATTAAATACAAACGTTCGTATTGTTCTTGCTTGTTTTATTATTATTATTAATCATATTGCACCTTATAATTATATTGCATCTGCTATGGCAATCAAAATATTTAATAAACTACCAGGCAGATTAAAAATATAGAAAATGATAACACATTCGAAAAATATCTAAAAAATCTATTATGTAAATGTTATTATGATGTACAAGATAATATAATGATAAAAAATTGAATGACGTAAACTTAGAATAATTAGTTAAAACCAATGTATATAATATAAATCGGTTCCAAACCTAAATTGCTACACCCTAAGGGCGTATGTTAAGTGTTATTTAAACATAGGATTTGTTTCATAACATTTAATTATGCAATAAATGTTTGACTTTATCGTAAAACATATTTATTATTTATATGCACGAAACAAACGGTCACACTTACGTTAAAAAAAAAAAAAGTCGGTTTTACGGGCGAAGATTTTACGTGACAACGTCTGCCGCGAGCTGCGCGCGCGGCAGACCGATCATAGTTGAGTGGGAGAGAGACGCAAGGCATTCGGCGGGCCTCTCTCTCGTTCGGTGACTCATCGTAACGTTACCGGGCGTTACACTTTTTCATAAGTGACTCCCAGCCGCAACCTAATTTAAGACGTTGTCACGTCAAAAAAAACGTTGGATATACGTCCAACGGGTTGTGACGCATTACGAGCGTCATCATCGGGGACGAGCTTCACACGGACTGTCACCGACGAGATCCGCGCGCACACTGGCATGGTGCAAGATACACGGCAGCGCCTGCGCCCCGCGCGTCTCACTCCGCGCGCGCCACTGCGCTCTGTTCCCGCGCAGATAACGCCGGCTGGATGGAGATTGTTTCTTCCTCATCACTGGATGGTATTGGAGAGAGTATACTCGGCTCCACACACGCTACACTGATTGTGTCACAGGTTCTGTCTATAAGCTAAGAGTCTTTATTAAAGTTACATCTGTGGACTGCCTAACGGGTAGGTGCCTATTTACTGGGGACTTCAACAAAAACCCTAGAATTCTAGTCAGTACTTCTTTTATTTTCACTTCTGGTCTTTACAGTTTAATCGTTCGAGCAAGACTGCCGTTTCACACCAGCCTTCTCTCAACGTTGCCTCGCAAAACGCGTCACTCGACCCTTTTCCTCGATTCGTCAGAAATCCACCAATCGGAGAAAAATGGTTTGCCATTAAAATAAAACAGTATTGCCGCGCTCAAAAATAATAATCAAATAAGCTAAATCGAATAATAAAAAGCGAAACCTTACACATCTAACCCAAAACTATAATTTAACTAAGTAAGAGACTGCGAAGCGATAGAGCGACGACGGTCTGCCTCCATCTAGCCAAAGGATATCCCCCGACAGATGTAGTGTCCGGAGATGTTCATCAAGTATTGTGGCTAGATCGGGTTATAAATACTGCGCGCGCGATTCAGAACGAGCGCTCTGATTGGTAGCGGGCTGGGATGTGCAACAGTGGCGCCACACTACCAATTTTAACATTTTCAACAGATTTCCATTTTATACGCCTTTAGTTGGTAGGTATTCGCATGCGGCAGCGAAACGACGAAAAAACTACGTTGTTTGGCAACGTTTCGCATGTGTTTTGTCTCGCTCGACTATATAGCTAGATGAAATAGTTTGCGTCCTTGTCGGTATTGTTTCGCAAGTAACTGCGAAATGGCCGCACAATGGAAGCCGTCCGCACCTACAGCCCGCGAAAGCTACAATGACATTTCCTTGCGAAAGAACTGCACTAACGTTCCGCAGATGTTTCGCTACCGCAATTATTTCGCAAAGACTCGTTGCCGCATGCGAATGCGTAGGTATACTAATAGTAGAAGAGCCCGTGAAGATCGTCCTTCACCGATCTGATTACCAGATGAGACGTATTTTATATTAAATATTTTTTATAAACAAATGTGCCTAAAATTGCTTGCCCATCGAAAAGTGCTCATGGCTATTTTTAATTAAATAAACTTTTATTGATTTTTTTTTCATCACCTTCATACTTTTTATAACCAAATGAAATTTATTTCACTGATAGTTTTTAATACACAGAATATGCCTAGGAATGCTTGCCTACTCATTTCAGTGTATAACTGCCTGGTAAGCAGGTGTAAACAGGTAAGTCAAAATAGGTGACTCATTCGATTTTGATGCGCTTCATAGGAGTAACAACGATTCTGAACAGTTAGAATGTTATTTTTGTTTTTGATAATTGTAGCTAAATTATCATTTGACTATAAAAGAGCATGCGCAAAAAAAAAATAGCCATGAGCACTTTTCGATGGGCAAGCAATTTTAGGCATATTTGTTTATAAAAAATACGTCTCATCTGGTTATCAGATCGGTGAAGGACGATCTTCACGGGCTCTTAGACTATAAAGGCGATATTTAGTTAAATAAAACCTCCAAAATAAAAACTAAGTATTTATTCAAGTAGCAGCTACAATATATAGCGGCAAACAGCCGCGCTAGGTGAGAAGCTAGGCGACTCTAGAAGTCCAGATCATCATCAGTGTATCGTATGCGACGCGCCGGTAGCTCCCACACTCGCACGCGGCCGCTCGCCTCGCCGCACGCGACCAGACACGACCTGCACCAGAACACGTGCTTCATTAACTACTTCGATCAAATATATAGGTTTTTTATCGGTTACATTTCAGGGAGTGTGCTCTGGAACTTCATAATTTGATTCCACCATCTCCGTTCTACAACAGAACGAGCAGAGAGACAGTGAAGAGACACCGATACAGAGTTGAAGTTCCAAACTTTCGTACAAAACGCTTTGCGTCGACCTTTATTGTGAGGACTGCGAAGCTTTGGAACTCACTACCTGAGTCTCTGTTTCCTGAGAGGTATCATCCGGGGGCCTTCAAAGGTAGAGTTAATAGGTATCTTCTAGGTAAGCGTGCCACACCGTAGACTGCAGTGCAGCTTAACATCAGGCTAGCTGTAGTCAAACGCTAACCTATCAAGGATAAAAAAAAAAATACAATGTGTTTGTCTACCCGTGTCGGAGCCTGATATGGCAAAATATATGATTAATTTTATCGACAAATCAAGCTCTAAAATTTTTTTTTCCAATCATGGTAGAATGGCAGCCATTTTGTTATTTTTGACACCAACCAATAACACACACACACACGCACACTCTTACTAGTGGTCTTATTTTCCTTGCCGTTTTTAGAGACATCCCACCTTATATCTAGTACATTTTTGATCGAAGATTAACTACGTAGTTATTTCTATTTGGGGTGTAGCCTGGGATCACAATACTACAGAGGATTACTGATTCCCATACAATAAAGCGTGGCGCGGAAGTTTACCATAATTGCCGATGAAAGCTAGATGGCGCTGCAAATCGAGCGTGCAGCCTAGCGCACGCCAAATTCCGCAACGCGCTGCAGTCGTATAGCGATATAACGATAATAGATTGCGTGACCCGAGTGGGAGTCGCTTCAAAAAAATACGAATAGATGACCGCAGCATGTCTGATGTTAATTTTCACTGTGGTCTGAGATGTAACACGCTAGCCCTGAAGAAAACTATTTTTAGGCCATACCTACAGGTACATTAAAGGTAAAAGCATACTAAGACCGCGCTGAACAAATTATAGAATTCTATATAATCTAAGTACAATGTAATCTTAGAAAAATCCGCTTCCATGACCCACCAGATGACCCACTAGCATCCACAAAGTACCAGGCTCCTATCAACAAGTAGGAGGTGACTCACCCGCTCTGGTTAACGTCTATAGCGGTGACACTCCCCGCGTCGAGCCCTTCCACCGGCACGCGCTTGCCGCTACACGCGTTGTACAGGATCACCCCGGCTGAACCACCGGTTGACCCACCGGTGGGAGCACTGGTGCCTAGCACACACACGCTCGGGTAGTTAGGAAGCCACGCCACGCAAGACACAGGGGCGTCTATGTGACACACCTGAAATAATATAAGTCGCAGATTCAATTAGATTAGAATCAGCGTGGTCGTCGTCGTTGTCTGCCATTATGGGTTTTAATATTGTCAGTGCGCACAAATGGCGCAGGCGCTGTTTCGTGGCAGATTGAAGCACAATCAAGTCAAACCGCGAGTGAACGCACTACTGACAAATAGGAAACGACTTCATTCGTTCATTCACAATCGTTCCTTCAATCAGCACAGATAACAAACTCTTGCGTTCACAGTGCTGTCATTCGATAGGATGGAACTACTAATCTAATAAATTAAAATAAAACATTTCTCTAACATGTATACTGAGTTGAAGTCGGCTTGTGACGGGAAATGTATTATGTATATTGTTATTTGTGTATGTATGTTTTCCTGTCACAAGAATAAATGAATTTCTTTCTAATAAAAATACATGAAAAGAAAATATAGAGTGACAATAGATAATTTATTTTGTAAGAAACTTACGAAGAGACATAGCACTGCATCCTCTTTTACAATTGCAAAAAATCGAGTTCAGCAGTTTTTCTGGCGCAGGTGGAAGTAAAATGTGCAACTTTTTGAATCGTTATATCTCAAAAAACGGTGGCTCGTAGAAAAAAAAGTATCAAATAACTTTTTGTAGATAACATTATGATCTACAATTTTTGTGTGAAATATTTTTTGAAAAAATTTTGAATTTTGGTTTGCTGAAAATCGCGAAAAACAAATTTTTTTGACCTTTGACCTTGAATAAAAATTTGTCCACACACGGGAATGATGGGGAACTTACAGCTATTGTTTATAATCGTGTTTTGAACAATTGTACCAAAATTCGGCTTGTTGCGAATTTGTGTAATTTCACCCTAATTTTTTGGTCTAATTTGACCGGACTATTTGCGGAAATCCATAGCAAATAAAGACAAAATTAAATTTCGGCGTAATTTTCCATGTTTCCAGTTTTTTTCCGAATTCACTTGCTTGATCGATGGCATTTGACAGGTTATTGACCCAATTCGGTTCAAACTTGGCATATATACTCATAAAGATCCCAAATTAGTAACTATCAGCGGCAGGCTCAAGGCTCTGCAGCTTCCTGCAGAGCCTTGAGCATCGCCGCCTGGTGGCCAGCCTTTCGGTTTTTTTATAGGTTACATTTCGGAGAGTGTGCATCGGGATTGCATGATTTGATCCCCCTTGCCCTATTCCACCATCGGACGAGCAGGGAACACCAAGGCGGCACCGTTATACTGTGGAGGTGCCTAAGTCGCGTACTAAGCGGTTTGCTTCCACCTTCATTGTGCGTACAAAGTGTGGAATTCTTTGCCAAATTCTCTGTTCCCCGATAACTATAATCTAGCTGTTTTCAAGGCAAGAGTGAACCGGTTTCTTCTGGGCAAGCGCGCTTCACCTTTGATTGCAATATCGCTTACCATCAGGTGAATTGCGGTCAAGCGCAAGCCCATTACTAGTAAAAAAAAAAGTTCCCCCACCCTCCGCTATCCCCTCCATTCCGCGAACTTTTTGACCCTCTCTCGTAATAAGTTCCGGTTAGGGTTGGGGTACATCCAGAACAAGTCGGAAAACCTTAAACTTTTAAGCCCTAAGGATAACAGTACTTTCTTTGAAGGTTCATTCACTGTGCGCGCCGTGAAGTTGTGGAATGCTTTACCGGAGGATGTTAAAAAAGCTCCATCTTTGGAGATTTTTAATAACAAAGTAAAAAAATTATACTTATCTTTTTCTTCTTGATGATTAGACTTTATTTTAATATTTAATCCTTTGATCGTATTGTGTGTGTGTGTATTATATATATATTGGTATTTATTATTTTGTATTTATTTTGTGAAAATATGTTACGCATTTTATTTATATATATACATATTATATATATTTTCCAATTCAAATATTTCGTTACATTATAACACCTCGTCTCTCTTTCTAAGTGTACGTTCTAGAAAGTACGTTCTAGTTGCCTGGAAGAGATCGCTTTTAGCGATAAGGTCGCCTATTAAGGCACTAGTTTTTAAATACCTATTTTTTATTTCTGTAATTATTTTTAGTATATGTTTTCATAAAGTGTTAATCTATCTATCTACTAGCTGACCCGGCAAACGTTGTTTTACCTTAATAAAAAAAAAAAAACTAAATATACAGTAGCCGATTCTCAGACCTACTGAATACGTATATAAAATTTGGAAAAGATCGGTCAAGCCGTTTCGGAGGAGTACGGTAACAAACACTGTGACACGGAAATTTTATATATGTATAAGATATACATATTATATATATATTTTTCCAATATTTCGTTACATTATAACGCCTCGTCTCTCTTTCTATGTGTACGTTCTAAGAATTGGTTGCCTGGAAGAGATCGCTTTTAGCGATAAGGTCGCCAATTAAGGCACTAGTTTTTAAATACCTATTTTTTATTTCTGTAATTATTTTTAGTATGTGTTTTAATAAAGTGTTAATCTATCTATCTACTAGCTGACCCGGCAAACGTTGTTTTACCTTAATTAAATAAAAAAACTAAATATACAGTAGCCGATTCTCAGACCTACTGAATACGTATATAAAATTTGGAAACGGAAATCTTATATAAAATTTCCGTGTCACAGTGTTTGTTACCGTACTCCTCCGAAACGGCTTGACCGATTTTTTCCAAATTTTATATGCGTATTCAGAAGGTCTGAGAATCGGCTACTGTATATTTAGATTTTATTTTTTTATTAAGGTAAAAAAATCGTTTGCCGGGTCAGCTAGTTTTATATATAAGATCTATCTAACAAGTAGCGTTACCTTGAGCGGCGCCGGCTGCTGTATATGGTAGAGGCGCAGCTCGGAGTCGACGCCCACGGAGACGAGGAGGCCAGGCCGGTGGCTGCTGAAGGCCACGCCCACCACGCACGCCAGGTGCCCCGCCAACTCCTCGTACACCGGGTCCAGCGCACCGCCCTCCGCACCCTCACGCGCATCCTAACGTTATTCAATTCAATTAGATGGGTGTAGATTAAAAGAAAATAGGGGAATACCGCTCCGGATCGTACTATGCGTGCCAACTAAGAATAGGACTGTCAAACCGCCATTTTGCTCAATAATACGCGCAAACGTCATTACCAAAGTGTATGGTGTGCAAAAAAAATTGTAAAAAAAATATATTCAGTTTAGATGTTTAATGTACTCTGTTTTGCTATTTCTTATACATTTTAAAAACATATTTATAAAAATATACATATGTACATTTATTATTTCAGTTCTTATGAATCGCTTATTTCAATTTCACTTAATTAATTCATCCAAAATCCAGTATTAAAATTCAAGAATAGTTTTTTTTTTATATGAATATAATAATTATACAATAATTAAATTTATATCTAAGAACCAAAAAAGATAATCTTATTTGCGCTTTCTTTGCTGGCAGTACTATTTTGACAGTTATCGTGTGAAGTTGAAGCAAGCGCGATCCTATTCTTAGTTGGTACGCATAGTACCTACCGCAAAGCCTGTCCATAGCCATACAACGCGGCAATGCCACGAGCGTTATGGGTACCTTTCCGTCAGGTTCTATCCGGAGTGGCCTATTAAATTAATTTTATGGTTGGTTTTTTTTTTATTAGTTTTTAATCTTAATATCTTCTATCTATAACTTACTATTTTGATTTTAAGACAAAAGTAAATAGTTCATTCAGTTCAATTCAAATTCTTTATTTCAGACTTTAAGGTCCATAAAATATTATCAAATAAGAATTAAAATTATCATTAAATACAAAAATTACAAGATTACATATCGATTTCCTAATTTGAAAACCTACTAACTCCTCGGCGGGCTTTTTACGGGAGAATCTCGAAACTTCGTTGTATTTTTTATTTTACGCCATAAAGAAAAACCAATATCCCGTGAAAAACTATGATTTATTTTTATCACTCAATCAATATAACTTTATTTTAATCATAATAAAAATAAAGTTATATTACATTTTATTTATCTAAATAAAATACAATGACTTTTTGAGCCTCTCTCGTAAAAAGTCTGCAGAGGAGTTAGTAGGTTTGCAAATTAGGGCATCGATATATGAATAAATGAATGTTCAAAGTTTACCTTTTATATCTTACTACTACTTCTATTATCTTAAAATATTATAACGAATGTATTTCCCATTCTCGACTCAGTGGACTTATTAAAACTAAATAGAAAATTAAAAAACTATTCTGTGCTGGTAAAATTATTATCGGGGGTAGAGAGAACGCGCCGAGTCTCAGCAGAGGGAATGTATTGAGGCTGCTTATGCTTTTATTTATTTATATATTTATTTATTAGGCACTCAGACAGATTACAAACATACATTTTAACATTACTAAACTACAAAGAACAAAAACAAGTCTACAATCCAAAAAAGGAGTACACAGCATGTTAGTGTAAACTTAATAATAAGGAGGGTTCAGATATACATACCTACAAAAGGGGTAATCTTTAGTACTAAGCAATTAAACAATTTAACCTATAATTTATATTATTTCTAAATTGACTGAGGCTGTTACTAAATACATCCAGTTCAGTAATGTGAGTCTTACATTGGTTGTTATCTGAAGCGTCACAACATTTGAGTACCAGCTCGTTATATGAGCGACACATGCGCTGTATAGGACTATTACTGGAAACGTTGTTTTTATACAGTTTATTAGTGTGAAACAGTTTAGATTTTTGCATTTTGCTTCTAAGCCGAGAGCTGAAATTAAATCTTATAGAGCTAAGCAGACTCGGGCAGTCCACGTTCGAGTGAATAACATTATGAAGATATTATTATAGCAGCTCACCAATCTGTCTCCTAGTGGAGAGCAGGCTTAACTTGAAATAACTAATGCGATCTTCGTATTCGGGAAATTTCGGCGTATCAAGCCGTGGCGACGGCAGACCGAAGTCATGCACCGACGTTGTACATGTTCTTTATGACTCCTTCGCTTTCGCGTCGCGGGGGCTTAAAAACTCACCTGAGCACTTTTAACGCGACACAGAAGCAAGGCACCAGTCTTCGTTCCCACCACAAACACATCGCTATCCACTTTCTCCTCACTGGGCCGAAGCGGACCGCTCTTTATGAAGTCGTAGCACGTTATATCCGGCGCCACCATATTCCTAGAGCCGTTGAGAGAATAGCAGACCACGTTCTCGAACGTCTTGTTGTGGATGTTGACTTGCCACACGTTGACAGAGCCATCGCAACCGCACGACACGAGGATCTGATCCGCCGCGCCGCGACGTTTACCTTACGAGAAGAAGATTTTTAGATAATAACTAAGGAGTAACATACACAGGTCATTGGCAAGTGATAGCTCATAAATTAATAAATTATACTAGCTGACCCGCCAAACGTTGTTTTGCCTCACTTAGGGGTACAGCGTCATCTATTGATTACTTACTCAACCCAGTCGAAAGGTATCGACATGTGTTAGAATCATTTGGAGTTAACAGATAATTGTGACTGTCAAACAATAACATACAATAATAAGCAATAAATTAAAATTGCGACTATAATTTGAGATTTAAACTATCCTATCTCTCAAGTTGGATCGAACTGCACATGGTGTGCGAATTTTATTATAATCGGTTAAGTGGTTTAGGAGTCCATTGAGGACAAACATTGTGACACGAGATTTATATACTTATATTAAGAAAGATAAGATAATAATTATAAATTATTCATTTCACTATATGAGGTACTAAATTGAACTATCTTAACAAATACATTAAACGCGCAAGCAATTGTTCAACCCAAACGTCCTTGACTAAGGGAGAACTGGCGGAACAAACTAAGAAAAAAAATAGCTCATAAACATTACTGTGCCTTTCTCTAATAAGTAGATTCTTTAACACTGATGATACGAGTAGCTACTTCAAAATATACTATCAAGGATTTGCCTGGGGGAGGCCTTCGCTAACAAGCGATTATTGCTCCTAAATATTGTGTTCGGTAATCTTGTCTTATATATAAAATTTCCGTGTCACAGTGTTTGTTACCGTACTCCTCCGAAACGGCTTGACCGATTTTTTCCAAATTTTATATGCGTATTCAGTAGGTCTGAGAATCGGCTACTGTATATTTAGTTTTTTTTTTTTATTAAGGTAAAACAACGTTTGCCGGGTCAGCTAGTAATAATGTATATTTGTATTTGTCAAAAAATATTAGACATTTAATTGTAATAATGGAAAAGAAAACCAGTTTTATATAATCTTCAAAGCGACTTACCCTTGTTCACTATCTGCATGGTCAAGTAAGTGTTGGCCAGATGAGCGTCTGCCCACTGCAGGGCGGTGACGCGCTTGGAGCCGTGACACCCGCTCGGGGTGGTCAGGGTAGTGACGTCAGGGCCGGCCGAGCGTAGGTCACAAACGACCACCTCGCCGCAAGCGGTGCCGTAAGCTAGGAGAGCCGCCACTGGAACAGGGTATTCTTTTGTTTTTGATGGAAGCTTTTAATTACACGCTTTATATAAGTTTCACCTGTATGTTTGTTTGTAACCGACTTCTTTGGGCGCGATTTTGACCCACTTTAAACGGCCAGATTGAGTCGAGCAATAGTTTTAAATTTTAAAAAAAAACAAGCTAGTATAAATAATCCAAACTAAAAAGTAGAAAACAAATAAAATAGTTAAAAAAAACTAAAAAGCACGCTTCTTATAGAAAACCGAACTTAAAAATAGAAAATAAATTTAAATTAAGAAAATAGTGTTAAAAAATTCAATGAATTAATAATAGTGTGAATAAAAAATAAAAATTAATAATAGTGTGAATAAAAAATAAATTATTTTATTTAAAAAAAGGCGTCGGGTGCTCTTTAAGATATTATCGAAATGATAATCACTCTACTCATATCTGTCAATAAAATATCTATAACTATTGAGACCAAGCACCACGCTTTTTTTAAATAAAATAATTTATTTTTTAATCGCACTATTATTAATTTATATTCATTGAAATTATTAATGTTACGCTATTTTCTTAATTTAAATTTATTTTCTATTTTTAAGTTCAGTTTTCTATAAAAAGCGTGCCTTTTAGTTTTTTTAAACTATTATTTATTTTCAGAATAATTAATGGTGTTGTGGCGTCTCTGTCGCACTTCATCGCCCGCCACCAATCAGAGCGCTTATCCTGAATCGCGCAAACTGTATTAACAACGCGCGTACGACGGGTTCAAGCTACAATGCATGACCTGTGGACGGCCGTCTCCGGACACAACATCTGTCCGGGGGATATCCCTTTGCTAAATGGAGGCAGACCGTCGTCGCTCCATAGTGTAAAGAAACGTAGCTTAGCTCGGAAATATTTTGTAAGGGATAGGATAATTACTTTTATTTCAATTTACACATACTCGTATAGCCAGGGAGGGTGGAGCGAGGCCGGAGGCCAAGCTCCACACTCGCACTCCAAAATCATCATCATCATCATCAACCAAACAAAATTGCATACATGTTTATTACCTTTTTATTTGACTGCTTTGGGGTTTATTATCAGTATTTCGACTGCCATATAACGTTTTGATCCTACACTACTGCTTTACAAGTTGATAGTCACAGATTTTAAAATATCATCATCATCAGCCTACTGGAAATTCATGAAAAAAAAATTGCAAAGTAAAAAAGATGCTATATTGTTTACGTAGGAAGATAGGTAAAGTTAAGTTCTACCAGCAAATAAACTAGCTAAAGTGCAGAAACAGGGATGTTATACAAAAATATTAATGTACAACAAGTTGCCAGAGAACATAACAAATTTTAATAGTACTTAGTATGTTTAAACAGAATATATTAAGGCTTTCCGAGCCCCATACTAAATGCTTCTCAGACTGGCAACCATTTCCTCTAAGATTTTTAAATAGTAATCACTTAACATAAACTTAAAATGGTCTAATTGGGGCGCGAAATAGGTAATATTATACATTTTTTATCGCAAAACAGATATATCAGCGTGATTTTTTCCAGCAAAATACACATGTATGAGTGCAGTGCAACAACTTAGCTGTTCAGTTGACAGTGTCGCTAGTGGAGATTTGTTGCCACCTAAGAGTGCTGTCGAACTTGTAATTCCAATTTTGGCCACCTGAACAGCTAAGTTGGTGACATGTATACGTATACATTGTTAGTTTCCGTTTCCGTTAGTGTCATTCTCTCTGCCAAACATGAACCCAAGCTTACCATCCGTAGTAATAAATCAACAAAATTCCGATAGATGGCAGGATCGAAAAAAGTATTGTTAAAGAGTTTGATGAAATTTATTTATTATTTTTAAATAAATTATTGCTATTTTTATATTAAGTATCGTAATAGAATTAAAAATTTAAAATATGTATAATTTTGTTTGATTATTTGAATGAAATTTAGTTATGTCAATGTCAGTTTGTCATATTTGACATACTTAAAAAAACGTATTTATATTGCAGCAATAATTTTTAGGGTTAGGTACCCTAGGAATGAAATTAATATACTACTGCGATCTTTTCTGTACTTAAAAGATAAAAACGAATGCCTTTTACAAAATATTCGTTGTCTGTCTTTCTGTCACCAGGCTGTTTCTTATACACTTTGATAGCTGAAAATTTCACAAATTATTTGTTTCCGTTGCCGTTATAACCCAAGAGTATACAAGTACTAGATACGCTATAACAACAAATACTAAAAACAGAAAATATACAAATATAAAGGGTGGATGACACGTTTTTAAAGTGTACCTTAAAAGACGTGTTATATTTTGTATTTTTGCTCAATATCAAAAACGATAACAGGACACTAAAGAATTCTACAGAATATTAAGCTACGTATTACCTCTTTTTACTCTATCTTTACAATGACACTTGGTAGATTCTTTCATGATTTCTCTCTTTCTTTCTTTCAAAATAAAATGAATGTTTGATATGGGGTTCCCATTCAAAAAACATGTTTTTTCGCCATATTTTAATAATGGTACGGAACCCTTCACGCGCGAGCCCGGTTCGTACTTGGCCAATTATATCAAATTTTTATACCTACGTCTTTTGTTTACCTATCAATATCTTTAACAATCTCATAATTACAAAAGGCTTGTTTGTTTGTTTGTTTGGATGTTTTTATGTTTTTTTGACGCGAATAGGCTCCAAAACTATTGGACTAAAATTAAAAATTCTTACACCGTTGGGAAGTTACATTATCCCCAAATGACATAGGCATTATATTTTGTTGCAAAGGGTAAGAAATTCTTATTAAGACTCCAGTAATGTAACACAAGGTAAAATTTGTTTCATCGCATGCGCTAAGAAAAGTTAGTTGTGGCGAGGTCGTTTAGTATGTCTTGAGAGCAGCGGAACCCATATATACAAAAAAAAACTTTAATCTATGTCAAAATTATAATGCGATAAAGTTTAAATGTTTGTTCGTAACGAATAAAATATTACACTTCTGAACGACTTTCAAACATATCTCCTAGAATTGATTTTTTTTTATGCCCGTGCTAAGCCGGGACGGGCCACTAGTGTATAATTATATCAACGATACATGTAAACTGCCAGGTGTATATTTATAATAACTAAGATTTCGACAGGCCTCTTACCTTAGAATAATAATAATAGTTTTTTTTTATTTCAAATGAAGCTAAAATAATATCCATAGTCTATTATATATAAATTCCCTGATAATATGTAATTATTTACTTTTCTAATCTTAGACTTGAAGCTGTTATTCCGGATGAACCGATTTTGATGTTCTTAGCTATGTTTGATGATATTCGGATGTCTGCCAAAATAGTGGATATGATATTATTCGCAACGTTCCCAAATGAAATGGCTTACATTTTGGAATCATGCGAAAAATACAACTGTTTCATGCAATATGTTAGATGATTCGTGAGAAAAGTTTTTTCTTGTTACTCGTATCATGTACCCAATAGATTTATTTTTTAATTTCATTTGAGGTTTTAAGGTATGCACTATGAATATTAACATACACGAAAACGAAACCTATTGAAAATATTGGCTTTCCCATAATATTCCTTTAAAAAAAAAGAGTTTCGAACAAAATAAAATAGCAAAATTAATAATTCATGAGATTTGAACCATAGTCAATTCAAATCATAAAAATATTTCCTGTTCCAAAAATGCTTCCTCTACGAACGAGCCATATAATCGACAATTGAGCGTTCGAAATTGGCATGCATATTCAAATATGCTGAAGTTCAAGCGACAAAAAAAATTGTCAATGCTAGTGTGAGTGTAGCCGCATCGTCACAGAATAGATGATAGTAGATATGGGTTTTATATGGCTTTTTGTACATATTTGCTATCAACGCTTAATAAATGTTGTTTTATGATGAGCCTTAAAAATAATACATTAACAGTAGTTTCCGCGAACCGATTCTAAAGTTACAAAAGAAATCACTTGGGATGCTGGGATGAATAAAACTAACTTATACCTATTTAACGCCATCTAGCGGCATATGAGCACTTGCAGCATGCTAGCGAACAACCTTAAAGAGTTTTTGTGAAAGTAATTCCTTTTTTAATTTAAGCGAATATAATTATGAATATGGAGCTTGCGGAATCGTTATTCATGTGTAAACAGTAGTATTTTAAATTTAATAGAAATGACAAACAAGTGCTGATGTGTGTAGTATTTAATGGGGTAGAATATTTATTTAATGTAATCTAACTAATGTTTTTAAGAATAAAGTAATTATTGTAGTATGACTTGCCTTTATACCACTAGCCCGATGGGTCAACGACATCCGATCCATTGAGGGCACGCTCTGTGACCGGGGAGCACAAGATCGCAGATACTGGCATAAGAGGGAGGAGGCCTATACCCAGCAGTGGGTAGATATAGGCTGATGATGATGATAATGATGATGACTTTTTTTTTTTACTCATAATGGGCTTGCGCTTGATCGCAGTTCACCTGATGGTAAGCGAAATTGCGATCTAAGGTGGAGCACGCTTGCCCAGAAGAAACCGGTTCACTCTTGCCTTGAAAACTGCTAGATTATAGTTATCAGGAAACAGGAAATTTGGCAAAGAATTCCACACCTTGGCAGTACGCACAATGAAGGTGGAGGCAAACCGCTTAGTACGCGACTTAGGCACCTCCACAGTATAACGGTGCCGCTTTGGTGTTTCCCTACTCGTCCGATGGTGGAATGGGGCGGGGGGGATCAAATCATGCAATCCCGTTGCACACTCTCCGAAATGTAACCTATAAAAAACCGAAAGACTGGCCACCATGCGGCGATGCTCAAGGCTCTGCAGCTTCGCCGTGCAAAGAGCATTATTGCCAATTAGCCTCTTCGCTCGCCGCTCTATTGCCTCCAACGCCTCAAGCTGGTATTTAGCCGATCCATCCCAAAGGTGCGAGCAGTACTCCATGCACGACCGAACTTGTGCTTGATACAATGAAAGCAACTGTTCCGGCTTGAAGTACCGCCTTTAACGTATGTAATTTAGGGCTAATAAAGTTCTGTATTTCTGGCTTGGCGTGGCATAGCGTGGCATGGCGTGTCATGGTACCTGTGGGGTGTCATGGTACCTGTGGCGTGTCATGGTACCTGTGGCGTGTCATGGTACCTGTGGCGTGTCATGGTACCTGTGGGGTGGTGGCGGAGGGCGGTGACGCACGCCCTCTCGCTGAGGTCGAGCGCGTGTTGCAGCCGGTGCTGCCGCGCGCGGAACACGCGCAGCCCGCCCCCGTGCGCGCACCACGCCTCGTGCTGCGCCGCGCCCACCGACACGGCGAGGGCGGCGCCCGCCCAGCTCCACGACACCGCCAGCACCGAGCGCGCCTGGTCGCCCGCGCCCGCTCCTATTGTTACCAGGGGACATTTAGAATTATTAATGGTTCTACAAATACAAATCAAATAATAATAATATAAGAAAGCGTGTATAAATCATAATCATAATCATCATTTATTGGTAAAAATGTTTTACAAGTCAATTCATACATACATTTTTTTAAAATAATATAACAAAAATAATATAAATATACTTCTGTACATTTTTCAGTTAAATATGAGTATGTCATCAATCTAAAAAATTAAAACAATGTCAAAAAACTAGTTCTAATATCTTATATTGTAATTTTTACAAAGTCATTTATATCATAGAGAGTTTCCTCAATAAGCCAGTGTTTAAGTCGAGTTTTAAAGCTACCTAAACTCGTTGCCTCGGTCACATAAGCAGGTAACTTATTGTAAATGGTTGGGCCCATAATATGTGTAATCTTAGTGGATTTGTGCAGCGTCCGGCTCACGTCCCTGAGTCGGTCCCTGTACCGAGGTCGGTCCCTGTAATAGGTGATATATTTTACATTAAATATACAGTGTAACGCAAGCTCCATGTAACGTCACTCGATTTCACGACAAACTCTCTAAAGCGTCGAAATCAATTGGCTTTAGTTGGTTTAGCTTGTATTCCATACAGTCCCTTCAGTGTCGTTATATAGAGTTTACACTGTATTTAAATGAGAATAGTATGTGACCTGCAGTGTCGGCCACGACGAGGTCGTGCAGCAGCTTGGCCTGCACCGCTTCCTGCTCCTCATCCGAGGAGTGGTGCGGCTGCTCGTCATCCAGCTGCTGCAGCATGCCCGGCACCACGCGCCGGAGGAACTCGTTCAGACCTGGAAGCGGAACACGGAGGGAGCTGCTCTAATTTGTACACGTTTACAGAAGAGTATATCATAGTTCATAGTTATAGTTCATTTATTCATAATAAAAATATTACAGGTCTGAAATTATATAATACAATTAGTACATACAAGTACTAAATCTGGCATCTTATTTTAATAATTCTTCTTCTTCTTCTCCTTTACCATTTCCCACTAGGTGGGGTCGGCACAGCCATATTTTAATAATTATTATTATTAAATAATAAATAATATAATGAAAAATTATTAAAATAAAGATGTCAATTCGCAAGATATTCAATTAAATGTCAATAAATTATTTAAAACTAGGTATAAATTCGTCTTAAGAATAAAACGCTCGATTAATGAGCCACTGTTTCAATTTCATTTTGTAAGCGTGCAGGGTGACGGCTGCATCATATCTAGGTGTTGCCACGGTTCGTTCGTTAAAATTAACTGTATAATAAACTGTGTAATAGTTTAACTGTTAGTTAAAATTAACTGTATAACCGTGGCGCCACCTAGTACGTCTACCAGTGATTAATATCATCGAAACCTCGCTCTAAAACGCCATCTGTTTATCGCTACTCTAGTAGCGAAAGTTAATACTTCCGGTGGAATATTTAGTTTAGTAATGTTTCTATCGGTTTATCAAAGATATGGCGATTGGATTGGCTGCACCGACGAACCAATAGCTGAATTAGCTTATTGACTCAGGCGTTACTTTGCGGAAATCCATTGTAAATAGAAGACAAAATTAAATATTTAGTGTACTTCCGCTGTGATCCGGAGATGCTGACTCTTCGAACGTCTCTCGACTTGTCGTTCGAAGAGTCAGCATCTCCTGATGATGCCTTGTGGTTAGGCGAAACACGTGTAGAGTTAAGAACTTCCGAATTGTGATAGGTAACGTTAATCTTAATTAATCTTAGTTAATTGATCTTAGTTAATTAATCTTAGTTAATTAAGCTTGGTTAATTGATCTTAGTTGATTTTTCCTTTACTTGTCTTAATTTGGATTATGGATCACAGCGGAAGTACACTAAATTTTTAATTTTGTCTTCTATTTATAATAGCTGAATTTCTATATCATGAATCTTAAGTGTTGGTCGGTGCGGGCAATCCATCGCTCATTATGAATTTAGAGACCAGATAAGAACTACGCTAGAAAAGATTGGCCCTATATTAATTATTGGGTACATTGTTAATATTAGTTCTATAATAAGTATAATCTTAATCACCGCCTAATATATTGCGAAGAGTGAGTATTTTAATAATAAATTGTGAGTTGTATGTATAATTGGTGTCTTATTTTAGATAGATAATATATCTAGATGAGCTTCGCGGTGTTACCTGCGTTTATCCGGGACAAAAGAAGTTACTCCGGGATAAAAAGTAGTCTGTGAGTTAATCCAAGGTCTAAACTATTTTCATAATAAATCTCATCGAAATCGGTCCAGCCGTTGGAGCGTGAAGGAGCAACATAGATTTTGAAGTTATTTGCGTATCCCACTGGAACTACAATTGTTTTCGGGATAAAAAGTAACCTATACCTAACCTGTGTTAATCCAGGGTCAAATCTATCTTTGTACCAAATTTCATTGAAATCGGTTCAGCTGTTTGTGCGTGAAGAAGTAACAAACACAGACACAAACTTTCGCATATTTGGTACGTTTTTACACTCTAATAACGCATAAGCTACTATTAACTTCCACATATATTGTGCGGACCATTAAACTGTGGACCTCATTGCCGGAATCCCTGTTCCCTCTGAACTATAACCTCACTGTCTTCAAGTCGAGAGTGATCGGTTTCTTCTAGGCAAGCGCGCTCCGCCCTAGATCGCAACATCACTGAAATAGACCTCTTTGCTGACGAGTGGAAGAAGATAGAAAGAATTACCCTAAAGTATGCAGAAAAAATAACAGTCTGTAAGTGGCTGAAAGGTGATGAATTAGTGAAAGAGGATGAATGGGATTTATATTATATTTTTTTTATTATTGTCTTGTTTTTTATTTAATATTTTTTTTACTGTTTTGTTAATTGTAATAAGTGCATTTACTAGTTTTTAAGTTAATAATATAATAAACATAGGCGGTTTGGCTGGAATGCTGTAGGTTTATGTTTATATCTTATCTTATATATAAAATTTCCGTGTCACAGTGTTTGTTACCGTACTCCTCCAAAACGGCTTGACCGATTTTTTCCAAATTTTATATGCGTATTCAGTAGGTCTGAGAATCGGCTACTGCATATTTAGTTTTTTTTTTTTATTATTAAGGCAAAACAACGTTTGCCGGGTCAGCTAGTTTAAATATATGAATAAATAAATAAATATCACTTAACATCAGGTGAGTTTCGATCAAGCGCTTGCCTATCCAACAAAAAAAAGGGCTCGGAACGTGAAAAGGCGGCCCCTAGCGCTTACCTGGCGGGGGATATTCCCTGAGGATATCGTCTTGAGCCCGTAGCTCCTCGGGCGAGGCGCTGGCTCCACAGTCGAGCGACACAGCGGTCTGCGTGCCGACTCCCGCCTCGGCAAAGTCGCTCGTCTGTGTCGCGCATGAGGTCTCCGACCGCTTGGTGCGCGCTACCGAGTCGAACCCCACAGCCTCGCTGTCGTAACCGCTTAGACTCGACATTGTGCCGCGAATATCTGGAATATTTCACGGCAAGTTCCTTACGAACAGAGCTGTTGTAACCTTTTTATTACACGCTTTATATTAGTAACATTGTCACAGCGGCGGGGAGCATAAGCACGGCGGAGCGACCGGAACGCAACACAACCGGCCGCCGCGATGGCGACAAGAAGCGGACTGCGGCTGCGGCGCTCGAGCCGCTTTACAGCGCTGCAAGCGCGCCGCGCGAACCGCGCGCGTCCTCAATTGTACCTACAGACAGCGGACGCTCGCCGACTCGATCATTTGCGGATGTCGTCGGAACAGGGGGTAAATGCATACAGAAGGAAAGAAATAGTGAGTGGACAGAAGTACGGCGGAATAAATATAAGAGTAATCGGTTTATAAGTAGAAAAGGAGTCGCTGAGACGCCGGCGCATTGCAAGTTTAGAGCGGCTGATGTAAGAGTTCCGTTGTTCATTAACAACGTCGATAAGGGAGCGTCACCGACAGACATCGCCGATTATATTGAGGAAAAAACGAACGTGATTGTGGCTTTAGAAAAGGTGTCCAGTAAACTACAGAAAAATTATGACGCCTATAAGATATTTGTGCCCAGGCAGAAATTAAATATTTTTATGAACAGTAAAATTTGGCCTGAGGGAATAACGTTTCGCCGTTTTATTGAATTTGACAGATATAATATTAGAAAATAAGTTAATTTTATTGTTTTATATTAATTTAAATGTGAATAATATTTCTTTTGTGCATTACCATTCTTATTGCTAATTTAATTATTTAGTTCTAATCTATAGTACGGTCATATCTGATTTTGTTAACACTATGGACATATGTATAAGTCTGAAATAAATTTATTTGATTTGATTTGATTTGATTAGCTTCACCTGTATGTTTGTTTGTTTGTTTGTAACCGACTTCTTTGGGCGCGATTTTGACCCACTTTAAACGGCCAGATTTCGTTGAAACTTTGTAGATTTATTGAGGACCGATGACAATACACTAATTTGAAAAAAATATTAAATTTTTTTGTATTTTTGTTTGTTTGTATGTTTGTTTGTAACCGACTTCTTTGGGTGCGATTTTGACCCACCAAAACGGCCAGATAAGCGTGTTTTTTAGTTTTTTTTAAACTACTATTATTTTATTTTGTCGTGAGGAAATTCATTTACACATCTCCCGCCGCGAGCCTGGACGAGGCACTATTTTTTTTTTTTTTACGGCGGGGTACTTTTTTTTTATACACACACTGCTGGTTAACCCCATACTGAACCAATTCTAGTTCATGTTATGGTTGCTAACACAACTGATATACTACATATGCTTACAAACATATTTAACACTAGACCGACAGCCAACAAATTTAGTTGAGCACAAAGATGTTGGCCGTGCCGGGAATCGTACCCGGAACCTTCTGATTGGCAGTCCGGCATGGTAACCATTACGCCAACGAGGTCGTCATAATATGTCTCGGTCCTGTACCAATCTAGTCCAGGTTGGACCCGCAACAGCTGTTATGTCGTCGACCCATCTTGCCGCTGGACGACCGACGCTCCTCTTCCCTAGCCTCCACCACCACTCGGTTACAACCTTGTTATATATTATTTATATTACAATATATTGTCATCTATATATTAGTTATACTTACTTTTAGCTATTATTCAATATGTTCACTAGCGTCGAACGAAATATAAAGTTTAATTATGTTTACAAACATTCATTTGTTTGACGTTACCATGGCAACGGATTTACCTTTTTAATTTGACGTGACGTTTCCAAAGACAGTTTGAATTACAATGTTAAAATAGGTTTTATTTCTTATTTCATCAAAACAATTAAAGGAATGAACGGCGGAACGATTTTGAGAACAAATATGCGGTTTCAAAGAATTTTATTCATTTATTATGTAATATAATGTAACATAATTATGTAAGTACAACAAAGATGAGAATAAATAAAATATAATATAAATAAAATATATTATAATAATTTCATACATTTATCCTAATGATTTCTTCGAAGATTAATAGTAAAGATACAATTTTATATTTAATATAAAAAAAACAAAATTCTTGTTATGTACTGATTTTATTGTTACCTAAAGTAAAGTATCTTGTTTTTTTATGGAGTTATATCTATAATAGTGTTGTTGTTAGTTTTGAAGGTATAAATAGTTCATAAGACTAGAAACGCCCTAATGTTCCTTAATTACAGAGTACATGTTGCTGTATTAATTTAATTTGTACTGTACATGTTATGCTGAAATTAATATTCTATTTTATTCTAGTCTTTAATGTGTCTACCGGTTGGTTGATATTTGCATGTGAGATTCTTAAATTTTAATTTTAGTATTTGTAATTATAGATAGTACTGATAGTAGTGTACTAATTTATTTGAAATACCAAATATTTTGTAAAAATTATAATAATAGTATAATAACATTAATTATTGTTATACATTTTAAATCAATTTACAATATTTCAAAAGTAATTTAAATTTATTACAAATAACTTAAATCTAAATAAATAACCCGCCCCTGATAGTTCCCAGTGCCCATCAGACTTGCAGCGTTCCCGCGCTGAATGGCAATCGCTATGCTTTGCACCAGGAAAGATCCGGAGCCAGTCATTAATTGAAAAATAGCTTTGTTCTGAAGAACCGTTATGTATTTTCCATAGTGACAGAATAAGTAATATGTAAGAAGTCAGAGCTCTGATTCGCCATTAAGAATGGTAATGATTGTATCAGTTGAGACTAAGAGTGGAGGTCATTCTTATTGCCAGTGGCATTTATTGCTAATAGCTTAATTCAGACTCGGGGTGTAGTTGGGAATTTTCTTAATCTTTAATTTTAAGTTATTGTTGTTATGTAACTTTTTTGCATTCTTATTTTTTTTATTTCTCTCACAGCTGGTTAGCCCCATACTGAACCATTTTTAGTTTGTGTTATGGTTGCTAACACAACTGATATACTACATATACATACATATTTATATAGATACATATTTAACACCCGACCGACAGCCAACAAATTTAGCTAAGCACAAAGATGTTGGCCGTGCTGGGAATCGAACCGGAACTTTCTGATAAGCAGTCCGGCATGGTAACCATTACGCCAACGAGGTCGTTAAAACGGTAATGTTTGTAGGGTTTGTGTGACATAAAAAAAACTTCACCAAATTAATAATATTCATAAATTTTATTAAAGTTTCAAGCGTTATGGAAGACACTCTTGGCCTTCTTCTCTCTTCTCTTCTTCTCTCTATTCCTCTTCGTCTTCTCCGTGCTGCGCAGGAGTTGAACTATCGCCGCCTCGGTTGTTCCTGCAGATAAATAATATTAATACATCATTATCATAATCATAAATTATTTCTGAAATTGGGCGTAGGTTAAAAGAAAAATCAGGCGAATACCGCTCCGGATCGTACCTAGCGCAAAGGCTATCCATAGCTATACAACGCGGCAATGCCACCAGCCCACCTATGGGTACCTTTCCGTCAGGTTCTATCCGGAGTGGCCTATTAAATTATAATTATGAGTGTTTTTTTTTATTAGTTTATAAATAAACTAGCTGACCCAGCAAACGTTGTTTTGCCTTAATAATTATTTCTAAATATACAGTAACCGATTCTCAGACCTACTGAATACGCATATAAAATTTGGAAAAAATCGGTCAAGCCGTTTCGGAGGAGTACGGTAACAAACACTGTGACACGGAAATTTTATATATAAGATTATTAATTCATTGTATATAATAGTTTCTACGCTTACAAAAAGGTTAAATAAATTTAAGATATTGTTGAAAAAAAAAACAATATGTTTTTATTCATGAAATGTATGTACATAATTTAATATCCCTAACCCTCAAACTATTAGTTAGTTCCTTCCAATGACTAAATTAGAATGTCGTACATCAGTTAATAGGACTACAATTTCAAATATTTTTTGTGACATGCTTTAATTTACTTATCTTAACAAAATCAATTATTATTATTTTATATTACATGTCAAAATTATTCATGTCAAAAACATTTAAAGTTAGGAAAACCCGCCCATGATCGTACCTGATGCAAAGGTGCCCTAAGTTTATTATTTTATTATATTAAATTACATTATCATTTTATTATATTTATTACATAACATTATCACTCTAATAAGCAGCGCACTATACGTTCCCACTGTTGGGACTCACGCACCTTCTCCCACGAGGAGAGTGATATATTCCTTAATCCACCACGCTGGCCAAGTGTGGATTGGCGGATGACACACGTTTTCGGATATTGTGCTCCTCAAACATGCCGGTTTCCTCACGATGTTTTCCTTCGCCGTAAAGCGAGTGCAAATCCACACATAACTTGAAAAACAAGTCGTTGGTGTAGGGCTGGGATCGAATCAGGGGCCGTCTGATTGAAAAGCAGACGATATTACCACCAAGCCACACTCGCTTATAAATCATTAATGTACAACAAGTTGACAGATAACAACAAATCTTAACAGTAATATGTTATGTGTATACAATATTCAATGATGTAGAATATTTCATGAAATGGAAATTTCATGAAATATTCTACATCATGTTTCCAATTTTTTGTATTTTACAATAGCGGAAAAACAAAATACAACAAGTGCTACAAATAACGACCTTATCAATAAAAGCTATCTCTTCCAGGCTCTTCCCTCGGTCACATTAGATTTTTTTAATTAGTGTTGAAATTTACCTTCTGTACTTCCTTCTGTAGACGGTTTCATCTTCTTAGCCGACTCGCTCTGCTCTTCTGCCTCTTCAGATTTCTTCTTCTTGGCCTTTTCCCTGGAAGCAATTACATTAATTTAGAAAGTGTCCAATAGCTTGTCAGGCCACGCTCTAAGAGTAAGGGCGTCGCATACGTGTTCCATCACATAAAATAAAATAAGCCTTTATTACTGACTACACGATTAACTTAAAACTAACTATTTACACGCTTATATTTCCAGCTTGCCTTGCGACAAAGGTCTCCTCTAAACACTTCCATTGGTGGCGATTCAGCGGCACACACGACTAAACCAAATTTAAAGAAGCCCCGTCTCTTTTCATCTTAGGTGGCCAGAAAGAGACGGCACGTTCTAAATCACAGACAAAACAACTAAAATCACGTCACGTCACGTCGTTAATCATAAATAATAGTGGTTTAAAAAAACTAAAAAACACGCTTATCTGGCCGTTTTAAGTGGATCAAAATCGCGCCCAAAGAAGTCGGTTACAAACAAACAAACATACAAACATACAGGTGAAGCTAATATAAAGCGTGTAAAAAAAGCACAAACTTACTCGACTGGCTCCATTTTCTCGAACAAATCGTCCAAATCGTCTCCAACTTCTACAGCTCTGTTCTCTTCTTCTTCTTCTTTAACGGTCTCTTCTTTTACGTCCTTGTTCCGCAGCGGCGTGGAACTCTCCGTCTGAGCCAGCACACACGACAGCTTCGAAGTTAGGTATTGCTGAAAGTTATATCTTATATATAAAATTTCCGTGTCACAGTGTTTGTTACCGTACTCCTCCGAAACGGCTTGACCGAATTTTTCCAAATTTTATATGCGTATTCAGTAGGTCTGAGAATCGGCTACTGTATATTTAGTTTTTTTTTTTATTTATTAAGGCGAAACAACGTTTGCCGGGTCAGCTAGTTATAATATATATATAAAGTTATACTATAAGCTTTAATTTCAACCCTCGGCTTAGAAGCAAAAAGCAAAAATCTAAACTGTTTCACACTAATAAACTGTATAAAAATAACGTTTCCAGTAATAGTCCTATACAGCGCATGTGTCGCTCATATAACGAGCTGGTACTCAAATGTTGTGACGCCTCAGATAACAACCAATGTAAGACTCACATTACTGAACTGGATGTATTTAGTAACAGTCTCAGTCAATTTACAAATAATATAAGTTAAATTGTTAAATTGTTTAGTACTTAAGATTTCCCCTTTTTATGTATATCTGAACCTTCCTTATCATTAAGTTTACACTAACATGCTGTGTACTCTTTTTTGGATTGCAGACTTGTTTTTGTTCCTTTTAGTTTAGTTATGTTTAAAATGAATGTTTATAATCTGTCTGAGTGCCTAATAAATAAATAAATAAATAAATAATGAACTAGTATTAGGTCCAAGCTTCGCACGGGTTATAAAATAATCTAAGTTGCAAAGAGAATACAAAATAAAGCCCATTTTACTCAGGGATCGTTTTAAATTCCGACTGCAGCGCTGGCTTATAGAGCACTCGTTTTATAGTATTAATAAATTTAATTTACTTAAACATTGACATAATTATTATTTAAGAATTTATAAAAGATTAAATTAATTTATTATTTTAATAGTTTAAAGAAGTATGTTTTGTATGTATATTTGTAAGAATTTTACATGTAAATTGGTTTTACAAAAATAAATGATTATATATCACTCAATTACTCAATGGACTCCTAAACCACTTAACCGATTATAATAAAATTCGCACACCATGTGCAGTTCGGTCCAACTTGAGATATAGGATAGTTTAAATCTCAAATTATAGTCGCAATTTTAATTTATTGCTAATTATTGTCTGTTATTATTTGACAGTCACAATTATCTGTTAACTCCAAATGATTCTAACAGATGTCGATACCTTTCGACTGGGTTGAGTAAGTAATCAATAGATGGCGCTGCTATGGTAAATCTACGAACGTGTCATAAAAGCTACACTATCTATTTTTCATACCCCTAAGTGAGGCAAAACAACGTTTGCCTGGTCAGCTAGTTATTATTTATGAATTTATATTAGATGAAATATTTATGTGTGTTTCCTGACTGCCCTGCGTTTATTTAATAATATTATATGTCAAAGCTTACATTTAATACAATTTTATTTAAATTTTATAATTTAATTTGATAGCTAATATACATTTACATATTTTGTGAAAATTTTAAGTGTCTATCAGCTCTTGTTATTGATATATAGCTAAAAAATACGAAAAAAACACTTTTACTGTATGGGGACCCCACTTAATATTTAACTTTTTTATTTTTAGTATTTGTTGTTATAGCGGCACGGGAAATACATATCTTGTGAAAGTTTCAGCTTTCTAGCTATTGCGGTTTCTGAGATATAGCCTGGAGACAGACAGACAGCGGAGTCTTAGTAATAGGATCCCGTTTTTACCTTTTAGGTACGGAACTCTAAAAATCTATGAAAAAATTAAAAACTGTTAACCCTTCAATGGACAATGTTGTTTTTAAAAAACATACTAAAAATCACACATCAAATTGACCTTCATTTAATTTTTATTTTATTTTGCGCAATGTAGTTTATAAACAACACTCACATTAAAAATTGAAATAAAAAGTATAGTAAATTCATGTCTAGATTTTTTTACACATTTTTCCTAGACAGTAAATACATGTCTATTACACAAATATATTTTTTAAAACGTGAAACAAAAATCGTCCATTTAAGGGTTAAAAAAATGTTTTGCTTCTCCAGTAAAAATAGCATGTTTCGTCACGTGGCACTTTTGTATTTAACCCTTAAATGGACAATGTTGTTTTTAAACAACATACTAAAAATCACACATAAAATTGACCTTCAAATATATTTCTTATTAATTTTGCGCAATGTACTCGTTGTTTATTATCAACACTCACATTATTGCAAAAAAAGTATAGTAAATTAATGTCTAGATTTTTTTAGTATTTTTTCCTACATGTCTATTACACAAATATATTTTTTTAAAACGTAAAACAAAAATCGTCCATTTAAGGGTTAAGGAGCGACCTGTGCAGGAGTTTAGATGAGATAGTCTGGTTTACCTTGTAGAGCATCTGCTTGGTGTCGAAGCTGTGTACCCGCACGTGGCGGTCGAGGCAAGCCGACACCACGAGTCTCTGTGCGCCCACCGCCGCTATATCAGTCACTGCGCCCGCGCAGCCCTACCGCACAGTACAATATACCATATTTAACTTTATAATTTTTGACCTTCTAAAGGTTGCCTGGAAGAAATCGCTTTAAGCGATAAGACCGCCAATTGTGGCACACAATTTTTTTGTTCACAGTTTATATTTTATCTTTAGTTTTAGTTTTAAGTTTGTGTCCAATAAAGTATTATCTATCTACCTATCAAACATGCACTAGATTTAAGGTGATGTCTTTAAAAACGGCAACCAAAATAAGATCACAAGTAAGGGTGTGGCATAATTAGAGTTAGTGGAATTTAAGCGTTATTAGTAAAGTAATACAGTTGAATTTTCTAACGCTCACTGCGTACGGTCATAAAATTGTATAGCTGTTATCGCGTGGCAAGATAGCTTATGTTTATTACGGCACTAGTCGAAACTCAACCTTAAGATACAGTGGTAAGGTTGACTTGAATTGAAATATTTTTTGTGACGTAGTATATTGTAATAGATACAATAGTATAGTAAACTCATGCCATTTTTTTGTGCTGTTTGTATGCAACACTGAATCTGGTATATATTTAATCAAAGTTTTTGACATGTGAAACAATATGTCATTATTTGTAACTAACAAATCGTCCCGGTTTCGCACAGGCTATAAAATAAATAATCGAAGTTGCAAGGAGAAACAAACTATAGCCTATGTTACGTTACGGGATAATGTAGCTTCCCAACGGTGAAATAATTTTTCAAATCAGTACTTTCGGAGCCAATTCGCGTATAGCGCTAACATGAGACATTGCTTAAATCGGTCATCAAGTGTGATTGATGTTTTCCTTCTGTTTACCTTGAAACCCTTGTCTGGTTTGCCGACCCTGAGGTCTACTTGATGCAGCTGGCCGCGACCGAAGCCCACCAGGAACTGTCTGAAAAACAACAAAATATATCAATATAATCACCTAAACTAAATTCAAATTCAAATCATTTATTGCGTCACTTAAATGTCATACAATATTAAATTATCATAAAAACATGAAAATGTACCCTAATCACGGTGTGGCAATGTTGGTTTGAAGCGAGCCGAATTATTTATTTTCCAGTAAATGGTGTACATATGTGTCATTTAAACTTTTATCATTTAGGAATTCGTCAATTGTATAATAACACTTATATAATATAACATAACTATTATATATAATATAACTATTTATTGGCTTTCATTTCATGGCTTTAAGCCTCCGCTATCTGTCTGTCTCCAGGCTGTATCTCAGAAACCGAGAGAGCAAGAAAGCTGAAACTTTCACAAGATATGTATTTCCCGTATGTATTATAACAACAAATACTAAAAATATTAAGGGAGTTACCCATACAACAATCAACTTAATTTTGTCGTGACAACGTCTTAAATTAGGTTGCGGCTGGGAGTCACTTATGAAAAAGTGTAACGCCCGGTAACGTTACGATGAGTCACCGAACGAGAGAGAGGCCCGCCGAATGCCTTGCGTCTCTCTCCCACTCAACTATGATCGAAGATTTTACGTGACAACGTCTGCCGCGTGCTGCGCGCGCGGCAGACGTTGTCACGTAAAATCTTCGCCCGTAAAACCGACTTTACAGGCAACCATTTTTTTTAAACAATTTTTTTACTTAATCTTTATAACAACATTTGGTAGACCCTCTAAACTTTCACAGGATTTTGAATTATGCATAGGTTGAAATATTAAAAAAAAAAAAATCTAAAAGGGGCTCCCATACAACAATGGTACGGAACCATTCATGCGCGAGGCGAATTTGCACTTGTTCAACTATTATTATTGTTACCTACCTAATTCTAATTTGAAGTGGGGGTAATGAGACCTGCACTGACATCCCGCTAGGGGCGTATTGTGCATTCCCCCCTTACCAGCCTACCCAAGCCAACCGAGCTCCTTGAAGTAACGGAGCACAGCCCTGGCTCGCTGGCATACCTGTTCCACCCCTGTTGAGTCAGATGGTCTGTTTGTCTGAAGATTAGCAATGGAAGACGAACTTTCATCTTGAGCTGCTATCATCAGGCCGTAACTCTCTCTCGTAAGTAGTTTATTTTTGTATATATAATATGCACTTTGTATGAATGCCTTTTTTTTTAGTTTTGTGTACCTATCTGTTGTTTTGGTATATTATGTATTATATGTATATTATTATAGTGTATTTTCAATGTTGTGTACCTTTATGTTAAAGTTGCTGCTACTGTTAACTCACTGGCCATATACTGTGCCTAGATAGTAAGCTAAGGCGCAGGTTGAAAACCAGCGCTGAAGTACCTACGAGGTACTCTCAGCATTATGCTGAACTTGCGCCTTTTGTGCACAAAGATCATTTGATTTCTATATTATGTTTGTAATTATTTCTTGTGCATAATAAATAAATATTAAATAAATAAATAAATATTAGGACACATTCACACACGGCTGGTTAGACCCATACTGAAGCATTTCTAGCTCGTATTATGGTTGCTAACACAACTGATATACTACATATACATACATACATATTATATAAATACATATTCAACACCCAGACCCACAGCCAACAAATTTAGTTAAGCACAAAGATGTTGTGGGCCAGGAATCGAACCCGGAACCTTCTGATTAGCAGACCGGCATGGTAACCTTTACGCTAACTCTTTTCTTTCTTTCTTTAATAAAACTATTTTCTTTCTTTCTTTCTCTCTGATTGTTACCTATCGTCAAAGCTTTGTTCCATGCAGGTGGCAGCCATGTTGGTAAACTCCACGTTGATGACGGGGCGCCGCTGTGCACGAATGTCGTACAACCTGCAAACGTAACACACATTCCTCTGAGCTTGGAATCCGCATAAAGTTCGCATTGACCCTATGCTCACGACTGGATGATTGTTACTGGTTGGTGACATGCATAATGACTTTGTTATTTAGAGTAATAAAAATATTCATGACTACCTGTCATTATAGTTTTCTGAGTTTAACTCTACTCAGGCTTTTTTTTGCCTGGAATGCCGAACCCCCGCCCTGAGACCCTCAGGGAAAAGGTGGTTCGGGTTCCCCTCCTACAAATATGGTGTCGCCAAGTACTTTACTCAGTATGGTAACTGTGTGTATGGCGGCCTGTTTCTGGAGTATGTGGGTGTTGATGTTGGCCTCCAGCAGGTCGCAATACCTCTTCAAACTCTTCGCCACTACGCCCGTCGCTCCTACCACGATTGGGACAACCTCGGCGGGTGCCTTCCACAGTCTGGTGACTTCCTGCCTTAAAACGTGATATTTACTCAGCTTCTCTATTTCTTTTGGCCCTATGTTGTAGTCTGATGGTACGGAGATGTCAATGAGGTAGATCTTATTGTGTATCTTGTTGATGTAAATGATGTCTGGTCTATTGTGCACTATATGACTACCTGTCATAAATATTTTTATTATTATACTTTCTTACAAAAATATAATATTTTTGTAAGGCATAAATATTATATTTTTGTAAGAACTTATTACATAGTAATAAGCTAAATTAAACGTAAATCTGCCATAAACGTACGAGCTGGCAAGGTCTTAGTATGTAATTACATTTAGATAGATATAATACTAGTAGCTAGTTGTTATTTATAATAAGTTTGAATAAGTAATTAGTTTATAACCTAGTGTACCTAGACAAAAGTTTTAAAAGGCGCTGTTAGCCTAATAAAAACCTAGTATAGTAAGTTAATGTTGTATAGAATAAGAACACTCTACAAACATATTATAATAAGCTTATGTTAATAAAGTATTTTCAAAATCAAATCAATCTCTGAGCATGAAATCCTCACCGCACCTAGCATCCTATTACTCTTCTTTTTTTTTTAACCATGCCGCTAGCCTGATGTTAAGCTGCACTGCAGTCTACGGTGTGGCACACTTACCTAGAAGATACCAATTTTTTTGTTATCCTTTATTTGGAGCAATCTGTCCATAGTGACAATGGTGGCGATTCAGCGGCACACACGAATAAACTAAATTTAAAGAAGCCCCGTCTCTTTTCATCTTAGGTGGCTAGAAAGAGACGGCACGTTCTGAAACACACACAAAACAATTAAAATCATGTCAAATATGAAAAATGTAAGCGATTTTAGAGCGCACCCAATTGTATCAGCTCTAAATCTGACGTGTTTGACGTGATTTTAGATGTTTTGTCTATAGTTCAGATGTACCATCTCTTTTTGGTCATTTATGACGAAAAGAGACAGAGCTACTTTAAAATTAGTTTAGTAGTGTGTACCGCTGAATCGCCACCAATAAGCTTCATCTGTGTCATTATTGACTGTTGAGGTAAGCGCCCAGCGACGCATCCTTCTTATTATTCAGTTAGGTCTTGTGGCATCTTCCTTTTTAGTCTCCGCGGAGGCCCTCTTCCTCTCTCTTCTTTAGAAGATACCTATTAACTCTACTTTCGAGCCCCTGGATGATAGATACCTCTCAGGAAACAGAGACTCAGGTAGTGAGTTCCAAAGCTTCGCAGTCCTAACAATAAAAGTCGACGCAAAGCGTTTTGTACGAAAGTTTGGAACTTCAACTCTGTATCGGTGTCTCTTCACTGACTCTCTGCTCGTTCTGTAGTAGAACGGAGATGGTGGAATCAAATTATGAAGTATGTATGTTTGTGAGGAGTTTACCGCACAGGGAGCATCCCATGAGTATGGCACTAGGTGGAGGGACAGGCTCGCCACACCTGCCCACTCAATAGCCAAATTCGAAAAATCGGTCTATATTGGTGGACCTAAGCTATACAATAAGCAACCTAGTAGTATAAGAAATGCAGTTTCTGACTCAATATTTAAAGCTAATTTTTTTTTTAATGGATTTTTGCAAAGTAACGCTTTCTTCTTCTTCATATGAGCTAAATGGTCAAGCTCTGGTGTCGAGAGTTTTCAAGCCGCCCGAAGGCCTCTGACTTGGCTTAACGACTGCTTGTACTAAGACTAACAGCCGGGGCATACAATTTAACGTGTCATCACATACAAATACAAATCATTTATTGATAACACCAAATTTATAAGTCAAATAATATAAAATCAGTACAAAAGTATATGATATGTATCAATGTCATTTTCAATTATATTCTAGTAATATAATATCATTACAATAGTATATGAAATTAATCAAAATGACAATTCACTACTAATTCTAGTAATATAATATCAATACAATAGTATGATATGAATCATATATCAATTTTCATTTCTAGATAATCATTAATATTATAAAAAGTTGTATCTAATAGCCAAACCCTGAGTGTAGTCTTAAAGCTGGCGGTGGAAGGTGCATCCCGGACAGTCGCGGGTACGCGGTTGTAGATCGCGGGCCCCAACACGTAAACGGACCTCTCCAATTTCACAAGTCTATGTACCGGCGTTTTGAGTTGCATCTTCTTCACGTTGCTACGTAAATCCCACCGACCATCCATCCGACCCACGGTAGCGCCCAGATGAAATGCTACTTGTAAAACGACAGTCTTGTGCATGGTCACCCATCCAAACCCCGTCCGCATCGAGCGTTGCTTAGCTTCAAGGATCGCGTCAGATCACTTTAGCTAGCCGAGCTACAGGCGCTACGCTAAGTCACGCCAGGGTCAATAGGTTATGCTTATAACTTATTATTATCCCCCCCTTCCCCCCCCACTTACCGGACATCGTTAAGTAACGCCAGAGACAATATCCCTCCCTCCCTCCCACTTACCGGACATCGTTAAGTCACGCCAGAGTCAATAGGTTATGCTTATAGCTTATTATTATCCCTTCCTCCCTCCCCACTTACCGGACATCGTTAAGTAACGCCAGAGACAATATCCCTCCCTCCCTCCCACTTACCGGACATCGTTAAGTAACGCCAGAGTCAATAGGTTATGCTTATAGCTTATTATTATCCCCCCCCCCCCACTTACCGGACATCGTTAAGTAACGCCAGAGACAATATCCCTCCCTCCCTCCCACTTACCGGACATCGTTAAGTAACGCCAGAGTCAATAGGTTATGCTTATAGCTTATTATTATCCCCCCCCACTTACCGGACATATCCATGCCTGGAGGCGGCGGCAATGAGCGCGCCCCCCTCCCCCCGGGCGAACGCCCCGCCAGACACCCAGACAGGCCGCCGTAGCTGCAGCCAATCATGAGCCAAGTTCTTGGCGGAGAAAATGGGGGTAGGAGTGCCTATACGCCATACTTTGATGTCGTTTTCTTCACCACCTGGAAATAATAATAAAACTTAAAATTATTGAATTAATAAATAATAATAATAAAACTTAAAGATATTGAATTACCATTTATCAAATTCAAAAGGATGCTTCAACAATTCTTCAAAATTAATCCATTTTATTCTATAAAAGAATTCTTAAATATGCCATTTATCAAATTCAAAAGGATGCTTAAACAATTCTTCAAAATTAATCAATTTTATTCTATAAAAGAATTCTTGAATATGCCATTTATCAAATTCAAAAGGATGCTTAAACAATTCTTCAAAATTAATCCATTTTATTCTATAAAAGAATTCTTGAATATGCCATTTATCAAATTCAAAAGGATGCTTAAACAATTCTTCAAAATTAATCCATTTTATTATATAAAATAATTCTTGAATATGCCATTTATCAAATACAAAAGGATGCTTCAACAATTCTTCAAAATTAATCCATTTTATTCTATAATCTATAAAAGAATTCTTGAATATGCCATTTATCAAATTCATAAGGATGCTTAAACAATTCTTCAAAATTAATCCATTTTATTCTATAAAAGAATTCTTGAATATGCCATTTATCAAATTCAAGAGGATGCTTAAACAATTCTTCAAAATTAATCCATTTTATTATATAAAAGAATTCTTAAATATGCCATTTATCAAATTCAAAAGGATGCTTAAACAATTCTTCAAAATTAATCAATTTTATTCTATAAAAGAATTCTTGAATATGCCATTTATCAAATTCAAAAGGATGCTTAAACAATTCTTCAAAATTAATCCATTTTATTCTATAAAAGAATTCTTGAATATGCCATTTATCAAATTCAAAAGGATGCTTAAACAATTCTTCAAAATTAATCCATTTTATTATATAAAATAATTCTTGAATATGCCATTTATCAAATACAAAAGGATGCTTCAACAATTCTTCAAAATTAATCCATTTTATTCTATAATCTATAAAAGAATTCTTGAATATGCCATTTATCAAATTCAAAAGGATGCTTAAACAATTCTTCAAAATTAATCCATTTTATTCTATAAAAGAATTCTTGAATATGCCATTTATCAAATTCAAGAGGATGCTTAAACAATTCTTCAAAATTAATCCATTTTATTATATAAAAGAATTCTTGAATATGCCATTTATCAAATTCAAAAGGATGCTTAAACAATTCTTCAAAATTAATCCATTTTATTCTATAAAAGAATTCTTGAATATGCCATTTATCAAATTCAAAAGGATGCTTAAACGATTCTTCAAAATTAATCCATTTTATTATATAAAAAAGAATTCTTGAATATTTAACTTGTTGAATCTTCATTTTCTTCTGACATAATTTTGCAATAACAACCCTAATTTTAAATACCTACAATTTTAGTCTACATATGTTACAATAATTAATTAAGTTTAGTTTAGTTAATATCATTCTGTGTTGCTTAAACTAAATGAAAATGACTTGCCAAATGCGATGAGATGTTGCAAGGCCAATTATAGACTTTTTTTTTTACACATTCACACACGGCTGGTTTGCCCCATACTGAACCATTTCTAGCTTGTATTATGGTTGCTAACACAACTGATATACTACATATACATACATATATATTATGTTTAAATACATATTTAACACCCAGACCCACAGCCAACAAATTTAGTTAAGCACAAAGATATTGACCGGGCCGGGAACCGAACCCTGAACCTTCTGGATGGCAGTCCGGCATGGTAACCTTTACGCTAACGAGGTCGTCGAATTTATAATAATATGGTTGTGATGAAATTAGCACAAGCAGCCTACTATACGTTTCCACTGCTGGGACTCGGTGCCTTCTCTCATGAGGCACCGAGAGAGAGGTATAGACAATACACAACGAAAACATGTTGGTTTCATCACAACACAAAATCCACACATAACTTGAAAATGTCATTGGTGTAGGGCCGGGATCGAACCAGGGGCCGTCTGTTGGACTCATTCCAGCTTTTAATAATAATGTAAGTGTGGCCGTTTTCTAATCGGAAATTATAAAGATGCCTTACTTGAACACTTTAGAAATTTACAAATACAAAATTATTTATTACCAAAGGGTTTAACAGAACCTAATACTATTTATTTTATGTGATGTTTAGTGAAGTTTTTAATAAAGCTAACATTATATTAAAATATACTTAATATTTTAATATAATGTTAGCTTCATTAAAATATACTTAATATTAAAATAATAAGTATATTTTAATATAATGTTAGCTTAGTGACTAAACATTCCAGCCCTGAATAATTATCGCAGGGTGTGCCAGGTGCCAATATTGAAGGTTCAAGTAAGTATTCTAGTGAGACATACACTAGGTTCGAGACCTGTATCGTAGAAAACTCTAGATACAAATACAAATACAAAATTTATTTGTTTGACAAAGTAATTGTTACAAATATATAAAGAAATCCAAAGGCTTCAACTAGTTCAGAACTGTATGACGGAATCCGATGTCTTCTCCCAATCGTAGGTATAGAACTTAATTAGGTTTTCAGTACATAATTTAAGTCACAAAGTTTTTAAAAAAAAAAAGTAAAAGGAAAGAAGAAGTTTATATAAAAAATTACAAAAAAAAAAGTATTTTTTTATATAAACTTATAAACAATTTAACTGGCTGCAAAAACTCTTACTTTGAGATAGGATAAAAAACAAAAATAAAAAAATTATATTAAAACCTAAATAAATTTTAATATACTCTTCTCACCGGTAAGAAACAGTTCTGCATCATCAGCACATGTCCTCATCACATCCAGCTTCCCTCCTGTCTGGATCTGGTCATCCACCTTCTTGCTCCACACCCTCACCACTCCTGAGGAGGTGGCCGCGAGGAGTTTCCGCTTGCACCGACCCAGCCCCACAATGTGGCCGGGGGCAAAGTCTGCAGTGTGGGTGCTGAATGTTTGGGACTCGGTTGAGTAAACTTGAATCTGCAAAATAATAATTCAAATTTTATTATTGTAAAATGAAAGGTCTCCTAACCTAGAGGTGGGATATTGTAACAGTGTTCTGGCAGAACACAACTCGGATTCTGCCAGAACACTGCATAGAATTCAAATTCAAATTTATTTATTGTTGCAGAACATTAGGTAATACAATAAGATAACATATATAACAATTTGAGTGCGCCATATTCTTAACCTTTTGGCATGCAATTAAAAGAAAAACATATATAAAAAGGATACAATTTTACAAATTATACAAACAACACAAGTTTAAAAGAACACATTGAACAGACTGGAATAAGAAAAAATAATTTATAATGTCATATGAATTCAAATTAGTAATGTCACAAACAAAATTATTATTTTAGAGATTTATCCTTAGAAAATTCGCCAATATCATAATATGCTTTGTCTGCTAGATAGCGTTTAAGTCTGCTCTTAAATAGGTCTGATCTGATAGGAGTTATATTCAATAAATCTTTTGGCAGGTGGTTGTACAATTTCGGCACCATAGATAGCACACTTTTACCCATAAGGGCTGTTTTACATGTAGGGATTAGATTAATCAGAATATAATAATAGATAGAATATAAGATTAGATGATTTTTTTATTATTTCAATTTGACTGTAATCCAAAGTTCATTTATTGGTAATAAGGAATATTTACATGTCAGATTATAAATAAATACGGTATCTTAAATACCTAGCTCATAAAAACTTAATTAAATACTACACAATAATTAAAATTAACAACATAAATTACAATTGTAGTTATTGTAATAAACATAGTAAAAACCACGGAACAGAAAAAACACTGTTATTTCTGTTCTGTGGTAAAAAAGAAAACTTTGTAAACTAAAAAAAGAATAATAACAAAACAAAAAATATATTAGATACATTAGATAGTATAATAATTTTAGTATAGTCTTATCAGGCAATATATAATAATACCTTTCTCTAGAAAAAAAAATAAAAAAATTTGTAATGTCTCAAGATTATCTAATGAGGCCATCTTGTATTTAAAATGTATTGCAGTGTATGACAATAGATGTGATGAACTGAATCTGTTGGCTGTCGGCCTGGGTGTTAAATATGTATCAATATGAAGTAGTTGTTTGTATATGTAATATCAAATTTAAGAAAAACATTCTAGAGTTATTGTAAATTAACTAAGCTTATAGGATGATAAAGACGCCTTTGCCTATGCCCAGCAGTGGGATGGAACCGGCTAAAAAAATATATAAATAAACTAAACTTATACTAAACTAAAACAAAAATGTAACTTCTTAACCTAACATAATTGTCAACCAGTTTTTTTTTGTTTTTTTCTAATGCTTTTACTAGCTCATGTTGTGAATACATAATTAGGAAATATATGTAGTTTAGATCCTTGTTAATTATTTTAATTTGGTTATTGTTTTGATTGTTTATTGTTTTGTGAATAACTAATAAATAAATAAATAACAATATCAGTTGTGTTAGCAACCATAATACAAATTAGTAAGGTTTAGTGGTTTTATGTGGCTAACCAGCTGAGTGTGAAAGGCTTGTCTGTTGTCTTAATATCTATTATTATTATCGTACTAATAATGCTTAAAAAAGAAACCCTCTCCCTACCAGCCTACCCAAGCCATCTCAAGCTCCTTAAAGTAGCGGAGCACGGTCTGGGGTTGCTGGCATACCTGTTCCACTGTCATTGCGTCAGATGTTGTGGTACTTCTATTAAAACAGCAGGTGTCTGAGTATAGCGAAGTGTTTTGTTGAGATTCCCTTGCTAGTCCGGTTTTCTCTCTTGTTTGTAGTTTGTGGATTCACATAGCAACAGCACATGCTCCACAGTCTCGTCTGTCTTCATACATCCCCGACACAGGGGGCTATCTGTATTACTAATTCTGTGCTGGTGATAAGGTAAAGTGGATATAATACCTGTTGGGTATGCCAGCGACCCAAGACCATGCTCCGCTACTTTAAGGAGCTTGGATGGCTTGGGTAGGCTGGTAGGGGGAAATGCACAATACGCCTCCTGCGGGTTGTCAGTGCAGGTCTGATCGCCCCCATCATAGAATGAGAATAATAATAATACCTGTTGATTTTTTTTCCCAATAAGTATTTCAGTCTGCTCCGCATTCCCCCACCGCATGCAAGTTATGGTGTCATCTTTCTGCAAGGATTTGATCTCCACCAGGTTCTCTATACATTTCTTGTTGTTTTTATTTGAGTCTGTGTGGTATTTTATATCTGGAAATATAGGAATATAAATGAATGCCCATAAACCATTTCTAGTTTGTATGTAAGAAGCTATCACAAACTCACAAACACAGCTATGATAAACTCTATATAATGACACTGAAGGGACTGTGCAATTTATGGTGTTATGGAGAGTGGTCATTAAATGGAGAGAATGTATCATTGTATGGAATACAAGCTACACCACCTAAAGCTAATTGATTTCGACACTTAGAGAGTTTGTCGTTAAATCGAGTGACGTTACATGGAGTTTACACTGTACATACGTAAATATATTATATTGATACACATTTAACACCCAGACCAACAGTCAACAAATTTAGCTCATCACAAAGATGTCGGTTGTGCCGAAAATCCAGACAAGGCATAACTACCGTAAACAGAGTGTTGCTAACTTGTATGGTAATAAAGACATTTTGAATTGGATGAATTTTATTTGCTTTAAAAATACTGATAAATATTTTATGTATTAACAGAGACATAGACATATTAACAATTACGGTACTTAGAATACAAGCACTATTGGTATGAATTTATAGTTTTCCAGCGAAATTATAAGGAATTCCTACATATGATTCTAACCTAACTTCTATTATTTTATCAACAGATTTCAATCATAATTTTAAGAGCTTTATATTCGTGTTAGGCATTTATATTAATCGAATTTTATAAATACACAACCACCTTGTTGCAAATTCAGAAAAGTAGAACTTTTAGTCGACAAAAATATAATAAACACGAGAGAGACGCGCAGTCAAAATACTTACGTTTGAATGATCCGATTTTACTCGCTACGAATAAGTCGATTTCTTTGTCCTGCGTTATAGTCATGATGTCGTTGCTGTATTATACCATTAATAATTCTGATTTATTTTATTTTGTCACAAAATACATATGCAAAATATTCGCCAAAATCAAAACAAATTCAATCAAACATGTGAAACAGCTAAATAAATGTCGTTGTCATGCATTTAAGTCAGTCTTCATATTTTTTTAGTCTTGATAAGGGCAAGCAATTTAGTGCAACACTTGAGGTCGTACACGGGTCAGAAAAAACAGGGGTCGTACATTTGCATTTTTTTTTAACTTTAATATATTCCATGATTTTGGGTCGTACATACAAGATCCTATAATTCTGTATCACAGATTTATATCTTCTCTTTCTACGGTTCTGTGTTTTGATGATTGGTTATTAGTTCTTGCAATTTCTAGTTTCTATACAAACATTTAGGAGCATCGAAATGTTTAAGTTTTATTGCACAGGCTTTTGACATCAATTTTTTCACAATTCAGACTAGCTCAAACATATTATGTGAATAGCAGGAAACATGGATTTTCCTAACTTATGCCGAACCTGTCTTAGTACTCAGCATTTGATGCCTATTTTTAAGGATAATGATGACTGCGAAAGTTATTTAGCTTCTCTTTGCAACACTACAGGATTAATAGTAAGTATAAATTATTCTGACACCTTTTTACTACAGATTTTCATTCAAGAATTGTGTGACTAAACATTTAATATTTAACATGTTTATATTAAAATGTGCAAAAATGTAGTCCATCTCTCCCTTAAAATCCTTAGATAATTATGGTGAAGGAATATCCCCCTGGACAAATGTTGTGTCCGGAGACAGTCCAATGGTCATGCATTGTAGCTAGGATCGGTTATAAGTACATTGTAAACCTGATATGGCACCACATAATCAAAATATTACTTTTCCTTCAAGCCCTGGCCATCTCTGTATCATTAGTTGTTTTGGGTTGTATTTAAAATAAAGATTCTTGAATTACAAATAGAGGAGAGGGTGGGAAGGGTCAACTCGAGGTAGGGAGAGAATGATAGAAGAGAGATAGAGATCTCTCTATCTCTTTTCTCTATCAGGAGAGAATGATAGAAGAGAGATAAAGTCTCTATCTCTCTTCTATCATTCTCTCCCTCCCTCCTAGCTTAAATAATAGTAATGACAATGTAAAACTTTTAATTTAATATTATATATTTTCGAATTTCCAGATAGAAAAGAATGATGGGCTTCCCCAAGTGATGTGTAAATCATGCACAACCTTCCTGCAAGCTGTCACTAACTTTATGACAGTATGTAAACAAGCAGAAACTCAACTTTTACAGATGAAAGAAAACATAAACAAGGAAGTAAAACTAATAGATAATGTTAAAAATAAACATACACAGTATAAAGCAAAGAAACGAAAAACAACCAAAGCTGAACTCAAAAACTGTCAAAAAGATAAAAAGTCATTGAAAAATATTGTATTAACCGAATTAAATAAAAGTGAGTGTAACAATGTAATTATTGAAGCTAAAGAACTAAAAATTGATATTCAGGAATTACATGAAAAAGTATTAATATGTGAAAAAGAAAAAAATATATGCCAAGATGTTTTTGTGAGTAACACATATAATAGCAACAATGAAAAGCTACAATGTGTGAATTACTTTGATGAAGATTTAAATAAAAATTATAATAAACAATTGAAACCAGATAAAAATGAAAATAATGATACAAGACTGATTTCTGAACAAATAAGTGTAGATATAATAGAAAAATCCAATTTAGATATTGATGAAAGTGAATATGAAACTGAATTTCTAGATATCAGTTTTGACTCAGATTCAAAAACTTGGGTTTTCAAAGAAGATCCTTGTCTGGACAATCATTTCTATGAAAACAGTTTAAAAAATATCAAACATCAAACTAAAGCAAAGATGAAAGAGACTCATATAAATGATAGACCTATGAATGAAACTGATAGAAAACTGATTGAATCTGATATGAAAATAAATAATTCTGTTACAAAAAATACAATTCTTATGAAAGAAGTGAATAATTCACAAATAAAAACAGTGAATGAATCTGATACAAACACCATTGATTCTGATATGAAAATAATTTACTCTAATACACTTAATTATATTTCTAAAAAAGAAATGAATAATTCAGGAACTGATATATCCTTGCTAAACAAAAAAGAACAAATTGACTCAAGCATTACAGAATTAATTGCTCAAAATGATGTGAAAAATGGACAAAATATAAATAAAAAATCAAATAATTTGGAAAATCGACTATTTGAAGTTGTTGGGAAGAAAGTTATTTGTAAAATATGTCTAAAAGAAATGTCCAGACGGAGTATAGGTATGTATATGACCAAGAGAAGCATTTTGACTTCTTTTGTATGAGCTAAGTGGCCAAGCTCTGGTGTTGAGAGTTATTCAAGTTGAGCTAGTACTAAGAATAACAACCGGTACCTACATATTTAACGCCTATTCGTTTAAATTCAAAATTCGTTTATTGTATGTACAGTAATACCCCAACTTACGCTACCTCGACTTACGCGAATTCGGAGTTACGAGATTTAATTTTCTCGTCTATTTTAACGTTTTTTGTTTGAAAGCCGCACACTTCAGATTGTGTTTATACATTTTATTAATATAGTTTGTCATATTATCTAGAATTAAATTAAAATATATTTCCTAAATTATTGTTTTATATTTCCTAAATTATAGTCTCCGGTCCCAATTAAACATACTTTGTATGACTTTATAGGTATGTATATGCAAAATTGTACCCCGACTTATGCGAATTCGACTTACGCGGATAGCGCTCGGTCCCACCTATCGCGTAAGTCCGGGGTATTACTGTATACATCTTAATCTGTCCATAAAGACAATAAGCTTCTTTTTTTTACTGAGGTATGCGCCCAGCGACGCGTTCTTCTGATTACAGTGTAAACTTCATGTTATGTCACTCGATTTAACGACAAACTCTCTAAAGCGTCGAAATCAATTGGCTTTAGTTGTAGCTTGTATTCCATACAATGATATATTATCTCCATTTAACAATGAAGATCACAGCGGAAGTACACTAAATATTTAATTTGTCTTCTATTTACAATTGATTGCCGCTAAGTAACGCCTGAGTCAAAAGGTTATTTCTTCTTCTTCTTTACCTTATCCCACTTAGGTGGGGTTGGCAGCAAATCTTCTTCTTCCACTCTCCTCTATCAGATGTCATCTCCACACTCATTCCTTTTTCTGTCATGTCCTCATTCACACACCCCATCCATGTCTTTTTCGGTCGGCCTCTTGCTCTTTTCCAAAAGGTTATATATAAACACCAAGGCGGCATCGTTATACTGTAGAGGTGCCTAAGTCGTGTACTGCCTCCACCTTCATTGTGCGTACCGCCAAGGTGTGGAATTCTTTGCCAAACTCCCTGTTCTCCAATAACTATAATCTAGCGGTTTTCAAGGCAAGAGTGAACCGGTTTCTTCTGGGCAAGCGCGCTCCACCTTAGATCGCAATTTCGCTCACCATCAGGTGAATTGCGATCAAGCGCAAGCCCATTATGAGTAAAAAAAAAGGTATTTGTGGTGTGTGTATTCAATTTCAACTTTTATTTATTGGCTTTTAGCAAAGGATTAGCTTTGCAATTCTGCCAGTGTCACGTAGAAAGATAGTCCATCAAACAGAGAGATTTGTGTATGGTTAAGAAATTGTTTGTACGGTAGGAGCGAAATTCAGTGTTTGTGTTTTTCCTGCAACAAAGATTCCTCGTCCTTTCTCCCTTAAATGTCTCCTATCCCTTGTACATTCTCCGTTAATATATATTCTATGTAAATACTAGCTGACCCGGCAAACGTTGTTTTGCCTTAATAATTATTTCTAAATATACAGTAGCCGATTCTCAGACCTACTGAATATGCATATAAAATTTGGAAAAAATCGGTCAAGCCGTTTCGGAGGAGTACGGTAACAAACACTGTGACACGGAAATTTTATATATAAGAATAAGATATTAAGAAAAACAATTTAAAACTATAAATGTATATACTCTTTGTGTTATATGTATACTTATATTTGTGAATGTCTTGTGTTCGTCTGTAGTTGGTGTGTGTATTGCAGTGCAGCATGTAATATCGCGGCACCCGGGCGCGGACGGGCGGCGCACCAAGTGCGAGTATTGCGACGCCTACATCCTGAGGGAGCGCATGCTGGCCCACAGGAACAAGATGCACGGGGACCGCTTCAGGTGCATGGTGAGCTCCTAAAAATCCGCACGAAGCGTTTCGCTTCCACATTTATTGTGCGGACCATTAAACTGTGGAACTCATTGCCGGAATCCCTGTTCCCTCTGAACTATAACCTTACTGTCTTCAAGGCGAGAGTGAATCGGTTTCTTCTAGGCAAGCGCGCTCCACCCTAGATCGCAACATCACTTAACATCAGGTGAGTTTCGATCAAGCGCTTGCCTATCCATCATAAAAAAAAAAAAAAAACTTTTTTTTTTATAACTTATAGGTTTGCGTTTGACCACAGCTTGCCTGGTGTTAAACAATACTATGGCCTACGATGTTACACGCTTACCTAGAAAATACCTATTAACTCTAGATTTGAAGACCCCCAGGTGGTACTTCTCAGGAAACAGAGACTCAGGAAGAGAATTCCAAAGTTTTGCTCCTCACAATGAAGGTCGAAGCAAAATGCTTTGTGCGAATCTTCGGAACTTCGACAGTGAATCTATGGACTAATTTTATTCTATGGACGAATTTTTTAATATCGGAATTTTTTTATATGAATCATGTTAGTCGTGACATGTAATTGTTGAATATTATTATTATTTTATTAGGTATTAATATTGACATTATTCCATATTGACATTTATTTGTTAGTCTTAGTACAACCAGTCGTTAAGCCAAGTCAGAGGCTTTCGGGTGGCTGGAAAACTCTCGACACCAGAGTTTGGCCACTTAGCTCATATGAAGAAGAAGAAGTTTTTTTTAATCCCCATTTTTTCCTCTCTAAATATAGGAAACCCGTAGACCTTAATAGCACCCGTCTGATCCCCTGAGTCTGAAAGACTGTTGGAAGTGGGGTACCAACAATTCAATATCCAACAATTTTAGATTAGGTCCGTGAGGATTGGCAGGTTTCTGCCTATGTAGATGTAGCTCAAATCAAAAGCTAGGAAGGCATCGGTGCGTTTCCACTGAAACCCTCCATCAAGCATCGAGGCTGAGAACCGAGGGGGCTGCATCTGACGACCTCGTTGGCGTAATGGTCACCATGTCGCCTGCCAATCAGAAGGTTCCGGGTTCGATTCCCGGCCCGGCCAACATCTTTGCGCTGAACTAAATTTGTTGGCTGTCGGTCTGGGTGATAAATATGTATCTATATAAAATATGTATGTATGTATGTATATGTAGTATATCAGTTGTGTTAGCAACCATAATACGAACTAGAAATGGTTCAGTATGGGGTTAGCCAGCCGTGTGTGAAATGTGTCCTAATATTTATTATATTATTATTATCCCACATAATCCAGTTGAACCCAAGTGAAGGTGGGTATCTTAATGAAGATTTATAAAAAATAAATACTTAATTTTTTATTTTCAGTATTGCCATAATGAGTACTTAAAAGGAGAAGATTTAAAAGAACATGTACCGAAGTGTACGCACAAAAAGAGACAAAAAAAGGTAATTTTTTTACTGTGTACTAACTGCATGTTACTCGGGGATAATGTAGCTTCCCAACGGTGAAAGAATTTTTCAAATCGGTCCAGTAGTTTCGGAGTCAATTCGCGTCAAACAAACAAACAAACTTATCCTCTTATAATTGTAGTATAGACGACGAAGCGAGCGAAGTCAATGTATATTAACTGGTCAAATTTACTTTCGTCTGTCTGTATGTTTGTTTGTATATAATTTATTTTTTTGAAAAAGCAACTAAATAATTATATATCTTTTTACACGCTTTTTATTACCTTCACCTGTATGTTTGTTTGTAACCAACTTCTTTGGGCGCGATTTTGACCCACTTTAAACGGCCAGATTTCGTTCAAACTTTGTAGATTTATTGAGGACCGATGACAATACACTAATTTGATATTTTTTTTTTTTGTATTTTTGTTTGTATGTTTGTTTGTAACCTACTTCTTTGGACGCGATTTTGACCCACTTAAAACGGCCAGATAAGCGTGTCTTTTAGTTTTTTTAAACTACTATTAAATTATGAAGAAGAAGAAGAAGACTAAATAAATACATAAATCTATTCCAGGGTAAAGAGGCGATGGTGGAATGCGATATTTGCAACAAAACAATGCAGAAATCCAGTTTGAAAACCCATAAGGACGTAAAGCATGCTGGCATGGGACCGGTATGCGAGGTAGGTATGCTTGTTTTTTACAACTTGTGGCTTTGCGCTTGACCACAGCTTGCCCGGTGTTAAACAATACTATAATAAATAAAATAAATAAATACTAGGACACATTTCACACACGGCTGGTTAACCTCATACTGAACCATTTCTAGTTCGTATTATGGTTGCTAACACAACTGATATACTACATACACAAAAAAGGAGTACACGAAATTATATTAACATAAACTAATCATCGTTTTGTTCGCTATAAACGACGACCTCGTTGGCGCAACGGTTACCATGCCGGACTGCTAACCAGAAGGTTCCGGGTTCGATTCCCGGCCCGGCCGACATCTTTGTGCTTAACTAAATTTGTTGGTCGTGGGTCTGGGTGTTAAATATGTAACTATATAAAATATATATGTATGTATATGTAGTATATCAGTTGTGTTAGCTACCATAACACGAACTTAAAATGGTTCAGTATGGGGTTAACCAGCCGTGTGTGAAATGTGTCCTAATAATAATGTCCTAATATGGAAAATCTACGAACGTGTCATATATTACACTATCTATTTTTCCTACCCCTTAGTGAGGCAAAACAACGTTTGCCGGGTCAGCTAGTAAATAAATAAATATTAATTTGTTTTAATAAATAATTTTCTTTCTTTCTTTCTAACTGTGAAATCAATATTTTCCCTTTATCTTCGCATGAACATGACAGACGTAAATGCCCTTGAGAACCTGAACCACCTACATATTACTACAATATCAATTAATTGTTGCGAATGTAAGTTGTTTTTAGTACTGTATATACTTAAACAGGTTATAGACGATATCGATACTGATTAATATATTCTCTGTAGCCGTGCCAGTCAGGAGCTATAGGGTACCATGTGCACGGCCAGAACATGTAAAATATCTAGCATATAAGCCAATATACCTGACGACCTCGTTAGCGTAAAGGTTACCATGCCGGTCTGCTCATCAGAAGGTTCCGGGTTCGATTCCCGGCCCGGTCAACATCTTTGTGCTTAACTAAATTTGTTGGCTGTGGGTCTGGGTGTTAAATATGTATTTATATAATATGTATGTATGTATATGTAGTATATCAGTTGTGTTAGAAACCATAATACGAGCTAGAAATGGTTCAGTATGGGGTTAACCAGCCGTGTGTGAAATGAGTCCTAATAACAATTTGGGGGTCTTCACATCTAGAGTAAATAGGTTCCTTCTAGGCAAGCGTGTTACATCTTAGACCACAGTTAAGCTTAACATCAGGCAAGCTGCGGTCAAACGTAAGCCTATTCATCAATAAAAAAAGATATGCAAAAAAAAATTTATATATTATTCCAGCACTGCGGCCGTCGTCTCGGCAACAAGCTGCGTCTGCTGGAGCACCTCCGCTCGCGGCACGGACACGACAAGTTCAAATGCAGCGCCTGCGACTTCCGCACCGCCAGCCACACAGCACTCACGGTCAGTCACATTCTTGTGGCAATAAATAGGTTACCGGTGTCAATAAACAGGTTACCGGTGTCAATAAATAAGTTACCGGTGTCAATAAATAGGTTACCGGTGTCAATAAATAGGTTTTCGGTGTCAATAAATAAGTTACCGGTGTCAATAAACAGGTTACCGGTGTCAATAAACAGGTTACCGGTGTCAATAAATAGGTTACCGGTGTCAATAAATAGGTTTACGGTGTCAATAAATAGGTTACCGGTGTCAATAAATGGGTTACCGGTGTCAGTAAATATATTACCGGTGTCAATAAATAGGTTACCGGTGTCAATAAATAGGTTTTCAAATAACCGATTGACTCAGGCGTTACTTTGCGGAAATCCATTGTAAATAGATGACAAAATTAAATATCTAGTGTACTTCTTCTGTAATCTTAAACCCAAATTAAGATAAACAAAGGAAATATTAAAATATTTAAAAAAATAAGTGTGTTCCTCCGACCGACCACCACTGAAATCACCTCTCAATCAATTAATTCATTTTGGTCAATATATAGGTTTCTGGAATTGATAAATAGGTTTCTGGTGTCAATTAATAGAATTTTGGTGTCAATTAATAGGTTACCGGTGTCAATAAATAGGTTACCGGTGTCAATAAATAGGTTGCCGGTGTCAATAAATAGGTTACCGGTGTCAATAAATAGGTTTTCGGTGTCAATAATAGGGTTTACTTTCAGAGTACGAGTAATGAATAGTATAGGATGAAAGTAACTTATATAGGCCCGAGAAGGGGTTTGACGCCCGAACGAAGTGAGGGAGCCAATTATAGTTCGAGGGACTAAATAAGTATTTAATCCGAGGTAAACACTGCTTTTCATTATGAATACACACACACACACGCGCGCAATGTTTACTCGTAATACTTTTTTTCTGTGGCCGACTAACTATTCAGCCATTATTAATTAACCAACATTGCAAAAATGGTAAATATTTTTCCCAAATCTAAGTTATTTTATAGAAATTGTTGAAACTAAATTATAACTAAGTTATTTGAAAAATATATATTCTTTAATCAATACTTAGCTTTCAGTTATTTCAATTTCAGTCAGTTGCAAAGTGATTCTCCCTAGGGATGCAATCTATTACTTTCATCCCACTCCTCAGGCAACTTCAGACCTACTTTCAGAGTATGAGTAATTTTTTTTTTACACATTTACACACGGCTGGTTAGCCCCATACTGAACCATTTCTAGCTCGTATCATGGTTGCTAACACAACTGATATACTACATATACATACATACATATTATATATAAATACATATTATTTAACACCCAGACCGACAGCCAACAAATTTAGTTAAGCACAAAGATGTTGGCCGGGCCGGGAATCGAACCCGGAACCTTCTGATTGGCAGTCCGGCATGGTAACCTTTACGCCAACGAGGTCGTCAAAGTAATGAAAATGTTATGTGTGTGATTGTTAAGTACACCTCCCTTCTTCTTTTCTTCACTTTTCCATACAAAGGTTGCCTGGAAGAAATCGCTAAAGGCAATAAGGCCGCCTATTGTGCAACATTTTGTATGTTTTTTATTTATGTATAAATTTATTATTATTGTGTGTGGTGTGCAATAAAGAGTATTAAGATGAAGACATTATTATTTAAGATGGCATACATATATAACATAAGTACATGTGTATTATTATGCTTGTACATACATATCTGTGTACCAAACTACAATCTGCCGTCTATCAACTAAAATGCTATTATCTTAATAAAATTATTCAGTACTGAAGGGCATTACAGTTTTAACTATTACTATTTAATATGTAAAACTTTGTGCAACACTTTTATTTGGTATAGATTAAAGATTTTTTTTAATTACCTATGTTTTTTTTTGTTTGGATTTTACTGGTGGTGTGTAAGGGAGTGGACCAGACACACAAAACAACATTGATAGCCTGCTTGTCATTACTTTACACCGTGTTTACATTGTTGGAGTTTTTGTATTGTATTGTATTGTTTTAGAACCACGAGCGCCGGCACCGCGGGGAGAAGCCGTACGTGTGTGAGCAGTGCGGCGCCAAGTTCCACGCCGCGTACCTCCTCACACAGCACAAGCACTCGCATCGCACACACAAGGATGTCAAGGTACGCTCCGTAACTAACAGGCAAAAACGGGACCCTATTACTAAGTTCAAATTCAAATTATTTATTAGTAACACCAAAAGTTACATGTCAATTAATTACATTTTTATCAATAGATACAATTGAATCAAGTAAAGTCATAAATAAAATGAAGTTAGTTTCAAATAATCGTCTAAATTATAAAATGTATTACTTAATAGCCACACCCTAAGTTTTGTCTTGTCGCTCGCGGTGGCGCGGCGCGGACAGATGCGGGTATGCGGTTGTAGATCGCGGGCCCTAATATATACACGGACCTCTCCGATTTGACGAGTCTATGTGCTGGCGTTTTTAATAGATTTTTTTTAGCGTTGCTTCGTAAATCCCACGTTTTATTTGTGCCCCTGCGTTGAAATATTTCGAGGTGCGTGTGTGAACAGTGCCATCTGATATAAAAATTTAAGTTCTCTCTAAGTATTTTTTTTTTTATTTTACTCATAATTCAATAATAATGGTCTTGCGCTTGATCGCAATTCACCTGATGGTAAGCGAAATTGCGATCTAAGGTGGTACATTACGTTATATTGTTTTTAATCAAATAAAATAGAGATATTTGGTAAAATTTATCACACACAAAATGTTGAGTGGGGGGTTTTCAAATTTTTAATATATTTCATTTTTTTACAAGCAACCCGGCTAGTCCGGCTTCGCACGGGCTCTGAAATAATCTGAGTAGCAAAGAGAAATAAAATATCGCCTATGTTATTCAGGAATAATGTAGCTTCCCAACGTTGAAAGAATTTTTCAAATTGGTCCAGTAGTTTCGGAGCCTAATCGTCAAACAAACAATAGGTAAATAGATTCCTTCTGGGCAAGCGTATTACATCTTAGACCACAGTCAAGCTTAACATCAGGCAAGCTGCGGTCAAACGTGAGCTTATTCAACAATAAAAAAAAAACTTTTCCTCTTTATAATTTTACTAGCTAACCCGGCAAACGTTGTTTTGCCTCACTTAGGGGTATGAAAAATAGATAGTGTAGCTTATATGACACGTTCGTAGATTTACCATAGCAGCGCCATCTATTGATTACTTACTCAGCCCAGTCGAAAGGTATCGACATCTGTTACAATCATTTGGTGTTAACAGATAATTGTGACTGTCAAATAATAACAGACAATAATTAGCAATAAATTAAAATTGCGACTATAATTTGAGATTTAAACTATCCTATCTCTCAAGTTGGATCGAACTGCACATGGTGTGCGAATTTTATTATAATCGGTTAAGTGGTTTAGGAGTCCATTGAGGACAAACATTGTGACACGAGATTTATATATATTATGATGTATTTTTTTTATTAATTGTAGTGTGAGCAATGCCCGGCGGCGTTCAAGACGACCAACTCTCTCCACAGCCACAGGATGTCCTGCCACAACAACACTCTCTACCAGGTCAGTGCATACTCATATTCTTCTTCTTCGTAGAAGATCCGAGCCTATATCGACGTTCGCCGACGTGATAATTGAATAAAATTAATTTCATAATAAATTTAGTATATTAGAAAATATTTTTTTTTTTATAACTTATAGGTTTGCGTTTGACCACAGCTTGCCTGATGTTAAACAATACTATGGCCTACGATGTTACACGCTTACCTAGAAAATACCTATTAACTCTAGATTTGAAGACCCCCAGGTGGTACTTCTCAGGAAACAGAGACTCAGGAAGAGAATTCCAAAGTTTTGCTCCTCACAAGAAAGGAAGAAGCGAATCGGCTTGTGCGAAACTTAGGGATTTCGACTGTATATCTATGTCTCTTCGCTGAGTTTCTGCTCGTTCTGTAATGGAACGGATGAACCCTTATATGGACGATTTTTATTTTACGTTTTAAAAATAAATATTTTTGTAATATACATGTATTACTGTCTAGGAAAAAGGAGTAAAAAAATCTAGACATTAATTTACTATACTTTTTTTGCAATAATGTGAGTGTTGTTTATAAACTACATTGCGCAAAATTAATAAAATAATTAAATTAAGGTCAATTTTATCTGTGATTTTTAGTATGTTGTTTAAAAACAACATAGTCCATTTAAGGGGGTTAAAAGTGGGTTGCCTAAAAAAAACCTGGACAGAATATTAAAAATGCCATAAGTGGCCAAGTTCTGGTGTCGAAAGTTTTCAAGCCACCTGAAAGCCTCTGACTTGGCTTAACGACTGCTTGTACTAAGACTAACAGCCGGGACCTATAATTTAACGTGTCATCCGGCCCTCGGTAGTACCCAGATGAAAATGCCACTTGAAAAACGACTTGTCCTGTGCTAAAATATTTCAGTTTGAATTTTCAACCCCAATGGCATCTCCCTTAGTGCAACCCTGGCGAATGTTTTTATTATTTTATTTTTAACCATTTAGGGTTGCACTAAGGGAGGTGTCATTGCGGATAATAAAATCACGTCAAATATGGAATGTGCAGGCAGTTTTAGAGGTGATACAAGTATGTGCGTTCTAAAGTCGCCTATAGATATTTTCTACATTTGACGTGATTTTAGTTGTTTTGACCATGGTGCAGAACGTGCCGTCTCTTTCTGGCCACCTAAGATGAAAAGAGGCGGGGCTTCTTTGAATTTAGTTTAGTCGTGTGTGCCGCTGAATCGCCACCACTATATTCTATCTGTTCTGCAGTGCGAGGTGTGTCCCCGAGTGTTCAAGTGCCGGCGCTACCTGATGAAGCACGTGGCCGGGGTCCACAGCACTGCGCCCGCGCCGGCGCTCACTGCTGCTTAGTCAATAAATAAATCATTCATAAAAAAATTAAAGGTATTTTTTTTATACCCTCATCCGTTAAAAATACGTTTTCAATCTCATACAAATGAAAAATTAATTAAAGGCACTGTAATTTACAGTGTTGGACAAAATTTAGTTTGATTGATAACACTGGTCTACAGTGGTTTTGTTTCCTTTGATATGATGATGATTTTGGGTCTATTTATACACGCAATTCGTGAAAATATCAATGATTTTGTAAGATCTGCTCGTGTTTTTTTCAACAAATGACTGAAAATTAAAATTTTGACAATAAATAGTTCAAAATTCAATTTGTAGAAACGAGCAAATTTAGTACTTTTACGAATATATTCGTAATCTGGGCACTTAAAAACGTAAGAATTTGCGATAATATCCAGGGCAACAAAAAAAAATAGATTTTTTTGTAGAGCGGTGTAATCAAACCAATATACCAATATTATAAAGAGTAAACGTTTGATTTTTTGTTTGTTTGCTTAGGCTTCGAAACTACTGGAGCGATTTGAAAAATTCCTTCACCGTTGGGAAGCTACAGTATCCCCGAGTAATATCCTACTACTATTATAAAGGCGAAAGTTTGTAAGTATGGATGTATGGATGTTTGTTACTCTTTCACGTAAAAACTACTGAATGGATTTGAATGAAACTTTACCACAATATAGCTTATACATCAGAATAACACATAGGCTACAATTTTTGAGGTTTTTAATGTGAGGTCGTAAAAAAAACTCATTTTTTGCGCTTACATTGCAAACGCTGACTGAATCCTACAAGATAGATGAAAACAATTTACTACACTATTGTACAACTTAAAAAGGTCTACAAAAAAGTCCGTGATGGTATATGTTTATCTCTTAGGAATAACCCACAATAACCATTTTTTATCCTTTACTTTGTACGAGAAATAATGGCTTATTTACGAAGCGATTTTAAGCAATACAGTATTAATCCTTATCCAATTAAGTATCTTAAATACATTGTGCATTTAATAAAGATCAATATGGCTTTTTGCAGCATGTAAATTAAATAAATATTTTCGAAGATATCACAGATTTAAAATGCAGAGTCATAGCAATTTCGGCAGCGGCGCCAGGCGAACGGGGCGTGGGGGAGCGGGGTAGGTGGAAGTGGCTCATCGTTGAGCTCAATCGTCGTTGACGGTTGTGTCCGTTTTGCGAATTTTCAAGGCACTAGCGATTTGATAAAAACGTATGGTCGCCTACTTTAAGTAATATAGGCCTAAGGTTAGTTATTGCCAGGTTTCTTTTTGGTTAGGAGTTACACGTACAAAAAGATACTTCATTTTTACGAATTACTTCATTGATAATTCAATTACTATATAGATAGGTTACTTACAGTTAATTATAACAAATTATATTAGCAATAAATTAAAATTGCGACTATAATTTGAAATTTAAACTATCTTATCTCTCAAGTTGGATCGAACTGCACATGGTGTGCGAATTTTATTATAATCGGTTAAGTGGTTTAGGAGTCCATTGAGGACAAACATTGTGACACGAGATTTATATAAATTAAGATAAGATTATTAATATTATATGTATGTTTTTTATTATTCTTTATTGTACACTACATCCTTCTTTAGTCGTTTATAAATTCCTTTCCATCCAAAGGTTGCCTGGAAGAGATCGCTTTAAGCGATAAGGCCGCCAATTGTGGTACACTAATTATAAGTTAATTGTCTTTTACTGTGCCTTTTTTATTTATGTTTCCAATAAAGAATTATAAAATTTCCATGTCACATTGTTAGTTACCGTACTCCTCCGAAACGGCTTGACCGATTTTTACCAAATTTCATATGCGTATTCAGTAGGTCTGAGAATCTTCTACTATATATTTTTAAGGCAAAACAACGTTTGCCGGGTCAGCTAGTAGGCTATATTTTGTTTCTTTTTACAACTTAGATTAAATAATCTAAGATTATGTAAATAATTTTATAGCTCGTGCCGGGACGATCTGCTATTGATGATAAAGATTAAATTATGGCTAATGGCTAAAAAAATTAATCATGTGTCGTGATTGAAGATTAGTTAGTGTTAGTTATTAAATCATCACTTAATGACTAATAAAAAAAAAATACGCTTTTGAAGTCAACACTCTATAAATGTTGATTGAATTAGTCAGAAATGAGTCTCACAGTTCAAAGATCGTCCGTTCGTTATTTACTTTTTTACAATAGAAGTATAATTAAAAAAAGTGAAGAACAGATTTTATAAATAATGCACTTATTATCCTCTATCAGTCAACTAAAGGTAGTGATCAGTTATAGTTTTATTTTGTGTTCTTTCTTAATTTCATTAACTAAAATAGTCACCTAACTTAGTTTTTTAGTAAATTCATCAAACAAAAATGAATGTTGATTGACTGATGACTAATTTATTTAATCGTGATTTTGATTATTACTATGCGTGCCAACTAAGAATAGGATCGCGCTTGCTTCAACTTCACACGATAACTGTCAAAAAAGTATTGCTAGCAAAGAGAGCGTAAAAAAGAAATTTAATAATTATTTTTTTGGTTTTTAGATATAAATTTAATTATTGGTTAATTATTCTTGATTTTATTACTGGATAATTTTGGATTAATTAATTTTACAGGTAAGAAGTACCCAAGGCAAATTAACAACACCTAAAAACAACACGTGACGAGACATTGTTTTTTTGGATAGTTTCAACTTAAGTGCTGTAAGCAGTATAATAAACTATTTTTATTTAGTACAAAAAGAAGTGACAACAATGAAAAAGAAATTATATTTTTATAAATACGCTTTTACTTTCAAATCCTACTCATTTATAATTAACTAGAGGTTACCCGCGGCTCCGCCCGCGTATAGGTCGCTTTTTGCGTAACCTGTGGAAAAAATCTATTGTATCCTATTCCCGTGCCAATTTTATATAAACACTACATTGCTGCGATATCAAAATAAGCCGCATCTGTCTTTCCTCATTCGATTCCTGAGATCTAGTTAACCTCTGTTTTAGCTATTTTGGTGGTGATGCTACAGATTAGATCGTTTTCTCCAAGCCATTATTTTAATATAAATAATAAGAATACGTGAATCATACCACTAAGTAAACCACATACTTAAATTCCAATTCATAAGTATTTAATTTCAAACACACAAAACTTTTCCTTTGAACTTTAAACCCCAATGGCATACCTTAATTCACTCCTAGCAAATATCATTACAAATTTATTTTAACCACCATATAAACTACAACCAAAACAACGTTCAAGACTGTTAAATTGAAAAAAAAAAAAAAAAAAAACTTTCACCCCCCCTCCCCCCTATAAACCCTTATTTAACCCCTGGCAAAAAAACTTGATTTTACATAAACTATACTTATTCCAAATTTCATTGCTAGAAGTTCAAAAACATAGAAGTTTCATACAAACTGTTTTACCCCCTTTCACCCCCTCAGGGGTGGAATTTTCAAAAATCCGTTCTTAGTACACGTTTAAGTACTAAAATATATACACACTCCAAATTTTACACCTCTAAGTTCAAAAACACAAAACTTTCATTTTTAACTTTCAACCCCAATGGCATCCCCCTTAATGCACCCCTGCCAAAAAAAAAAATGTAATTTTTATTTAACCATTTAATAATTTATTACCATGACAACTTTCAAGACTTTAATGTGATAAATAAAGAATTTTCCATACAAACTTTCACCCCCCATTACAAACCCTTAGTTCACCCCTGGCAAAAATAATTGATACCATTATTTTTAATTTTACATAAACTATACATATTCCAAATTTCATTGCTGGAAGTTTAAAAACAAAGAAGTTTTATACAAACTGTTTTACCCCCTTTCACCCCGGATCGCGTCGCCTCGCGTCCCTTAACCGTCTCGCGTCTCGAGCCGCGGGAAGGCAGCGGCGAGAGACAGAGAGCTACCGACTACCGGCGCGTGCGTTCCTGCCGCGCGCCAGGATTTTTCTGCGGTTAAGCACCTCACGCGATCACATTAGCGTCTTTTTTAAAGATTTGATTTGATCTTTGGGTTTCGCTCACGTAAGGTGTTGGTCCACAGACGCGGGCGAGGGTACCCTGTGGGGGATCTCAGTGGATCACCGCGAGATCTGCAAGCCCAGCAGCCGAGCCTGCCATCTCTACACCATGCTCGCTGATCTGATACGGGAAGCTGTGTCCTGTACATGCTACTAGCTTCGAGATACACACGAGAAAAATACTTTCTTAAAGAGACACGTTATTTTGAAAAGCGAGTAGAGCTAAGGAAAGTAGAAAATGCTACGAATTTTAAAAATAGTAACTGTACAAATATTTTTGACGTGACAACGTCTTAAATTAGGTTGCGGCTGGGAGTCACTTATGAAAAAGTGTAACGCCCGGTAACGTTACGATGAGTCACCGAACGAGAGAGAGGCCCGCCGAATGCCTTGCGTCTCTCTCCCACTCAACTATGATCGGTCTGCCGCGCGCGCAGCACGCGGCGCGCGCGCGGCAGACGTTGTCACGTAAAATCTTCGCCCGTAAAACCGACTTTACAGGCAACCATTTTTTATTTTATTTGATTTGATTCTGAGAAAAATCCGTGATTTTGAAAAATTGGCCAATTGCGAGTTGGACTCGCGCATGAAGGATTCCGTACCATTGTTGTATGGGAGCACCCCTCAAATAAAAATAGTAAAAATAACTAAATTTGATAATTTAATTTGATAGCTAATGTACATTTATATATTTTGTGAAAATTTTATGTATTTAGCAGCGAACGTTACTGATTTAAATCAAAACAAAAAAAAACTAAAAAAGCACGTTTAGTCTATGGGGGGTATGGGTCTATTATACCCCCCTTAATATTTTATTTTTTTAATTTTTAGTATTTGTTGTTGTGTCGGCACGAGAAATACATAGCTTGTGAAAGTTTTAGTCTCTGGCTATTACGGTTTCTGAGGTTCCTAGTGAGGAGTGTGAAGCTTTATATTATAAAATTCGGTATGGAAATAGATTAGACCTTAGATCAACACAAGGACTACTTTTTATCTCGAAAACTTTACTGGTACTCGTGGAATGCGCAAATAACTTCAAGATCTATTTAACTCTTTCACGCTGGACAGATTTTGATGAAATGTAATATGAAGATGGGTTAGACCTTGAAAAAGAGATATATTTAGTGTATATATATATACTGCCCTGCTTAGCGCAAAGGCGGTAAGTTATAGTGGTAAGTCAGAATCATCTTCACGCGTTATACTTACCGCTAATCGGCTTAGAAAAAAATGTGTTCTTTTTTAAGATATTTGGCGGTATTCAAATATACGGCTGGTTGCCTACACAATATTGGTATACAAAAAATACAAAATGATTTATTGGTGCATAAATGTTATACATGGTGCATATTGAAGCCTCTGGTCTCGTACTAGTTATCAGACCGTGTTACGAGACCAGAGTCCTGTTCCAGTTTAATCCTCTTCCAGTTTTCCAGTTTATTTAACAATAATGTGCAAGATTAATTATTATATTATAACCTACCTGCCCGCAACGAATAGTTAAACAAGTTTGTAAACAAACGAGAGCGGTATACCTCTTATACCCTAAATAAGTATATGTAAAACTGAGATAGAGAAATCTTTCTTAAGGGTTTTTTCACATGTTTTAAGCAAGATACCGCTAAAAGGCTTAGTTCATTAGATGCGAATTTTCTTACTACCGCTTTTGCGCTAAGCAGGGCAGTATATGTATATCGTCCGTGAAATTCTGAGATCTCCTATCTGATGATACACACATTTGGCAGGAGGAAGAATAAACTGATTTATTTAGCCACCGTGAAAACTACTGAAAAAATAAAACACTTGGTCATTTTTTAAATGCTTTTACTACTAATGTTGCAAAATAGCTATTATTTTGAGATTTTCTTTATTGGACGGAAGTTAGGCGTTTTAAGTTTTCAAATTCTCAAATGTAGTTAGTCACGGACGATATTTAGTTCATCACAAAGACGTGCCGGAAATCGAACCCGGCAACCTCTAGTTGGCAGTCCGGCATGGTAACCATTACGCCAACGAGATCGTCCAAATATTCCTAGTGAGGAGCGAAGCTTTGGAATTCTCTGCCTGAGGCTCTGTTTCCTGAGAAGTACCATCCTGAGATCTTTACCTCGAGAGTGAATAGATTCCTTCTAGATGAGCGTGCTACAACGTAGGGCAAATACGCTGCTTAACATCAGGCAAGATCTTAGAACAAGTAAAGATAAATAGATAGATAGATAATACTTTATTGGACACAAACTTAAGACTAAAACTAAAGATAAAATAATAACTAAGAACAAAAATAAAATTGTGTGCCACAATTGGCGGCCTTATCGCTTAAAGCGATCTCTTCCAGGCAACCTTTGATGGAAAGGTGTTAATAAACGTCAAAAAAAGGACGTAGTGTACAATAAAGAGAAAAGAAAATATAATAAGTTACATATACTAAAAATGATTATAATAATTTATGCTAATACATAAATAATAATAATAATAATAATAAATAATTTTTTTTATGTATAATAAAATAATAATACATGAATAATTTTTTTTATGTATAAGGACATTATAATTGTAATTGTATGGAAGCATTTTCTGAAATAAACTATTATTATTATTATTATTATAAATAAAAAAAACTAATACATAAGTACCAATTCATAATATTATAAATAAACTAATGTTAATAAAATGAAGGGAAACAATTAGTCTTAAGATAGCGAAGATAAAAATACCACCTCTCAACAAGATTTAATAAAAAAATATAAAAGATAGATAAAATTTAATTATAAAATTATTTATTACAATATTAGTTTTTAAGTAACATTTAAATAATTTGATGTAAGTCGTTATCCCGAGGGTCGTACAGCTCGGACAAAATCCTGTAGATGTAGGAGGGGGAACTGCCGCCTCTGAAATATATAAAAAAAAAACATTATGCAATTGCCAAGTGGCGTGCCTTGGGAGAGGCCGATGTCCAGCAGTGCACGAGCATAGACTGATGATGATGATTGAACACCTGATGCCAAGCAAGCAAACACGTGTTAACGTGAGTCATACATTTATTATCGTATACTCCTAAAATGTTTTCTAAGAAACAAAAGTGTAATCACATTGCCGGCAAGTTTTTAAAGTCGGTAACTTATTTTTGTTCGAACTAAAGAGGTAATAAATTCCAAATGATCAAGTTGTAAAGGTTGTAAAATAAAACGTTGCTATGTTTCAAGTTATAGAGTGAAAACTCTGAGTGAACTTGAAAACTCTGTAACTCGAATTTTTTGGCGTCTCCCTAGATGTTCGACTTATAGAGGTTCTACTGTACACATCAGTGCCGGGAATCGAACCCGGACCCTTCTGATTGGCAGTTCGGCACTGTAACCATTAGGCCAACGAGGTCTAACCCTGCAGCCTGGGTGAAAGAATAAGGCTGCCGAATTGCCCCTGCCTGTCGTAAGAGGCGACTAAAAGGGGCATCAGACTCGAGGGTGTTCGGAGATGGGGTTCCGACACCCGCTCCATCGAGTCCGGGTGAACGACAACAATCCGGGAAGGGCCACAGCGCAGTGCAAGGAGGTCTCCGGAGTGTTTCCCGGAAGAACCCGGAGACCTCCGTTAAGCACAGAGGCAGGTCACCGGGGGTTTTAGTGGGTACAAATCCCACATAACTTGGGTGCGCCCCATCGTAGCCAGGTATCTTGTTGACATTCGAAAAAACCTTGAAGGAAATCTTATATATAAAATTTCCGTGTCACAGTGTTTGTTACCGTACTCCTCCGAAACGGCTTGACCGATTCTTACCAAATTTTATATGCGTATTCAGTAGGTCTGAGAATCGGCTACTACATATCTATTTTTAAGGCAAAACCGCGTTTGTCGGGTCAGCTAGTATATAAGTGTTATTATACAATTGACGAATT